>OX336388.2:379799886-380229886 GCA_946902985.2 Meconema thalassinum
TGGAAAAGACAGGCCTGTAGACAAGTTATACAACATTAAATAGCCCTTAACATCAATCGTACGAGAGGAGCAAACAAAAACACGAAAATCCACCGCATCTGGTTTTGAACCACATTCTGATAAACGACTGATTTATGAAAAATAAAGCAAAGTCGCTTCAATCCTTTCTTTTTCCACGACCTTAGGGAATCTACTTTATGCCTAAAGTAGTCTGTTTTAAAAGTAAAATATAAGTTACTTTTTTCGTCTCCTTTCCATACACTTCAGCTCACGAAATATAAACGTCCACCAAACCTTCAACTGCAGGCACGACATTCAACTCTTCTACTCTGTCTTTGTCTGTGCCGTTTACTCGCAAGTTCTCTCGCATCTTCTTCGTCTCCTGATGGCTCATCTTTTGTTTTTCACTGTTTGGGTATCCCACGAGACCGGTTTTTAGTAATTATTCCATCTCACCTAAACCGAGTGAGAGACAGAACGGAACAAAATCGTATACACTCGCAAAATTGATTCAGCGTTCAAATCAAGGCTCGATGCAAATATGCCGAGGCCATGTCATTAACAGGGTAATTTGGTAATGGCTGTAAACTTGTGATGGATATATTCAGTCAAGCGTTGAAATTAATCCGGCTGTTACCGTATTACGCGTTAGTGAACATCACTTTTGAAGTTGATAGTCTAGAATGGGAATAAAACTGAAGAGGCAATCTCCTTCAACCTCGTGTTCAATTTCATCGGATGACTAAAGTGCCAAGTTTTACGTCTGTATAAAGTATCCATAATAAGACCTATTTCATAAACAGCCCCTCTTTCAATTCAGTTCATCCCATCTCACCTCACCTCCTTGTCTGTAGTTATCGATACAAGAGATCCAATCAGATGAACGTCAGACAGAAGATTGGGTTATTATCGTAACAATATTACACTTTACAGCGCCATTCAGCTTTATACTCACGTTTTCTTCTGTTCTGTATGGAATATCATCCAATTGGACCGTGAATGGTCGGCAAGAGCAAAATGTTGATCAGAAACAATATGCATTAGTCCCCAAATGATGGTTCAAACCCCGATAGGAGTTGGTGGGAGGAAGGTTCTTCAAATACAATCGACCTTCGATATCTCGAACCTCTATTAAACGAATTATCGATAACTCGTAGTAATTATTATTTCCCTAACGAACTTCCTATAATTTACATGTATTTTAGACTACTTATTTCATTTTGAAAAAATGAGGAAAAAGTAGACTTATGAAATCGATCCGGGAAAAATGTGTGTCTGTCTCTCCTTCTGTCTGTGTGTGTGTCCCCGCTATCAACTCCTAAACGGCTGTAGCAATCGAAACCAAATTTGGTATGAGTAAAGATCTATACCTGAATATCTCAAGGCCATATTTGAAAGTGATGTCACTGCTACCAGCTGCTGAAAAATCGCAATAAAATTTGAGCTGCATGTTGGATATCTTGGAAGGTATGCATGAGAGCTATTCCAAAATTGGCACACACATAGATAATAATATTTCAGTTTAATTTCCAGGAGGCCATACATGCCAGTGTTGCCAAAATGATTCTAAGCTTTCTGATAGGTCCAATTTTTAAATGCATATAACTTCTACACTATCAATTGGATTTCAACCAAATTTGGTATGTACTATGTGTACATAAGCATATATGACAGAGCGTATTCTTAAGAGCCACCAGGGTTGCAAACTGTAATGCTCTATTAGGCTACATTATGCCAGGTATATTTCGAACTAATTAGAAATGTCGATATTACTTACTTAATTTCTCATTATTCTAAATAGGTCCATATAGATTAACCATTGGCATAAATCTTAAATTTTAAGAAAAGTAGGCTGTTTACTTCGTCACGGAACTTCTTGTTTCTCTTTAATTCGAATTCCAATAACTCGAACTTGTCTATATCTCGATGTTCAAATTATATCGCTGGTATATAAACTTCTTCTTTATCTCGAACATTCACGTATTTTTACAGTGCAACTTGTTTCATGTATAAAGTTTTGAAGCCATTATTTTAGTGTTGCCTATACATAGAGGCGCGGATAAACAAAAGGTTATCCGATTTCGCCCCGCATCTGTACGTTTGTTATCCGAATCCGCTAACAATAGAATAATATTTTTAATTTATTATTTATTAGATGGTGTCTTCGGTGGCGTAGTCGGTAGCATGCTGAGCTGCTATGCCCAAGATCGCGGGTTCAAACCCGGCCGAAGCCGTCGGATTTTTTAAGAGCGTTAAAATCATTCAGTAGGCCTTCCTTCGGACGGGAAGTATAGCCGGCGGTCCCATGTCATAGATTTATGGCATGCAAAAGAACCTTCCACTAATTAAACTTGGGCGGAGCTTAATTGTAGGTTAGATTTCGTTGAAACGCTCTATCAAAATTCCAACGTTCACCCCTAGGTGTCAGTGATCTCTGGTATCGAAAGTTAGAACTACGAAGGCTGTTTCTTAAGTAAGGGCCGTTTATTTTTTAAAGCCCGTAGTTAGTGCGCACGCCGCAACAAGCGTGCGCGCAACCTCCCGGCATCCTTTGCGAACAAGCAGGCGTCAGTTGCAGCGGTGTAGCTAACCTGTACGCTGAACTGTGCCTCTTTACAATGTTCAAGATTATTGATTCGCCCGCCGCGTGTGAGGTACGATCTGTGATACGTTTTTTGAGTGCAAGAAACAAGTCAGCTTTGTGAGGTGTATGGTGATAAATCAATGAACATTTTCACGGCCACTTTTGAACTCGCGTACCCATTTTCGCACTTTACCGTCACAGCGCAAGACCTCACACTGCTGCCTGGTCTCGGGAACTGATTGACTCTTTTGGGTAGGAAGTTTTGGATCATCCACCGTACAGCCCTTCGTCATCTTGGTGGGAAGCGCTTCGCCGACGATTAAGAAGTGAAAACAGCCGTGAATTCTTGGTTGTCGGAGCAGGTGACAAACTTTTTTGCAGAGGGATTTCAGAACTTAGTTTTAAGGTATGACAGGTTCCTAAATAAACAAGGCAACTATGTAGAAAAATAGAGGAAGGTATGTAAAACCTAAAAATAAATGTTGTTTCAAAATAAAATGTTCGGTTAATAAAAAAAAAAAAAAGAAACGGCCCTTACTTTAAAAACAGCCCTCGTACTTGAAATTGAAAGGAACTTTCTGCTCACCCCATGGGTGTCCGCATTGAAGCAACTACAGCCTCCGGCGAGCCGAACATGTCCTCGGACACTCCCGGCACTTAAAGCCATACAAAAATAAATACATAAATTTATTCGATAAAGTATAAGCAATACCTTTAGACATTTGAAGAGAAAGTCGTTCCGCTAGACCAGTCACCGCTACGAGTCGGGGCGAGTTCGGATCGAGCACGGTCGTATCAACCGGAGTGGCGGACCAGCCGAGTGCGGTTGAGAGTAGTCACAAAACCACCCTGTATATTGGAGAGTGCTTGAAATAGAGCTCTCTATATTTTAGTTTGTTAATTGGTTATTGAGGTTTTAAGGGGCGTAACAGCGAGGTCATCTGCCCCTAGCTCTATATTTTGTTGATAAGATGATCATGATGATAATTGTTGCTTTAAGGGGCCTAACATCTAGGTTATTGGCCCCTGATGGTTTGGGTGATCGTGAAGATGAAAATGAAATGTGAACTAAAACTAACTAGTAACTTATATACTCATACCTGCCAACTCTCCCGATTTAGGCGGGAGACTCCCGATTTCAGATCATTTCTCCCGCCCTCCCGCTTAACGTATTAAATCTCCCGATTTTTCAAAAACCCCACGCGTAATTTTGGATTTAATGTGTCGTCTATCGAACGGATCGACTTTACGTGTTTTGAAGTTATATCTCGATACCGCAGTTTCGCTCTGTATCGATAATCGACAACTGCGTACTAACTCCCGCGTCGCGTCCTGCTGTTATAAAAAGTTGGCTTCGAATAAGTCTTCGTTTGAAATCGGCTTCGAATAAGTCTTCGTTTGAAATCGTCGAAGGTTAATTCAGCGCTTGTTCCTAGATGTGTTGCATAATGACCAGTGGGTGATAGGTAGTTGTACGCTGCGGAATATTGTATCTGTTTCACACGTGAAATTATATGATTTGTGTATAACTTAGTTTGATGTTGTTGGCGTTAATATGCCGGTAGGTTATTGTGATTTTTCGAACTGAGTGATTGCGTCGGTTCCTCGGTAATAAGGCGAAAAGATATGATGTGACATTTAAAAGTGTGTACAAAGATAACATTCCCAGGGTGTCTACCGGTAACGGAAGTAACGAATTTTACAAATGGGTAACGAAAATTTTCCGAAGGCGGATTGAATTATTTTAACTCGCGCCTCTAGGCTCAGAGATGGCGATGGAGCGAGTTTCACGCAAGCGGCGCCAATTGCATAAGCTATATTTCCCCGTGCCCGACCTCGAGGAAATGCATACTGAGGATACCCTGAGTGGTATACATCGTTCAGCGTATATCTTCGGCATCAAGATGACTTTTAGTTTTGTGTGAAATATTTATGTGTTATATTAGGAAGCCTGACTTTTCGCGAGACGTTTATTCGTGAAAACTTCTGAAATTATTCAGAAACCTCGCATTTTTCGCATTTATTTGGAGACTGTTAAATTGAAGTCCAGAAATAACGCTAAATAATTTAATGTCGCGATCTCGCGAAATGTTACCGTTTTGAAAAAGATTCGAAATACGTAGGCTGTAACTTATTTTAAAAATCTGTCTCGTAAATTTGCGACATCCAGTATGGTTAATTCGAAATTCCGTTATATGATGATTTTTCCTTCGAACTTTGGTTCCACCGGATATATTATAATCTAACCGGTTATTTCGAAAACTTGTATAACTTTTATAATTCGTGATTCGCATTCGAAAGAAAACTTGTCCTCTAGTCGTATTATTCGTGCAATCCTCTCCGAATAATTCTTAATATTTGATACCTACTTCGAACATTCATACTCAAGACGGCCGGCTGACCGCACGACTTGCCTGCGGGAATCTCGTCAAATGGACCGAGATCGACGTCAGTAGCGTAAAATCAAAAAACCCGTCCCCTATCGTGAACTTGTGACCACGAGGTCTGCGGGAATCCCGTCAAAGATGATTGGGCACCAATCACGAAACATTCCGAAACCTACTCGCTACCTTTCCCATGACCGTATACTTAAAAGCGTACGGGGAGCGAGAAGTGCATCTACCCACTTAGAAATGACAGCCTACGTAGCGTCGCGATACTAATTTCTCCTCGTGATCCACCCTGAACTGATGGACTCCCAACAACAGCATAGGGACAGCGGGAATCACGGCGCCGGCCTTACAACTTGTCCATAACTACTCGTGAATTTTAACCATGCCCAACCCTGAGCTTGCCTCCACCATTCTGTGAGGACGAATAAACAATCGTTCAACGGCCGGGTGCGGCGCGGTATGCACAATATCACGAGGACAACGTGAATCTCGTAAAACGGCCGAGAGCGGAAGCGGCAGCGATTGCCATACGTCGCGATATTTCTCTGCATTCAATGACGAGAACAACTATATTTTTGTCAAACGGACAGCAGGTGGCGCCGATTGCATAATAATGCTATATTTCCTCGCGCCCGACCTCCAAGACAATGGAAATCTCGTCGAACGACTAAAAGTGACACCGATTATTAAATCGTGATATTTATCAGTGTTCTATCGCGAAAACAACGGGAATCTTGACAAACGGGTGAGACCAGCGCCGATCGTGTAACATCTTGAAATTTCGCCGTACTTGACTGTGAGGACAGAATTCGGTTACAATCATGTAACGTCCCGTAAATTTCTTCGTGATCTACCGCGGGGACAAAGGAAAGATTAGAGCAGAGCAACCTCTTGGCAGTTATAAAAACGCCTTGTGCACAAGACGACATATTAGCTGAAACAACTCATTTGATAATAAATATCTAGTATTTATTTATTATTTTTAAAATTGTTGTAACTCCCTAAGTGAATTGTATTTACCGCTTTAAACACAGTTCATTGCTGTCTTTCTCCACCGCGTGATGAGCCCATTTGCTTGCAGACCGCAGACGTATCTTGAATTCAAAGGTAACTAAAATTAACTAAAAGTTAACTAAAAGGTAGCTAAAAAGTAACTAATTTTTACTTCATCCTTACAGTCGACACCCTGATTCCGCATATAACTCAGTCAAGAAGAGGCGCAACATTTACATTTTGTAGTGTCTGTAGGTGTGATTTCAGTATCTCGCATAGTGGAAAGGGGGACATTTCATTTTCCAAAATTAAGTTTTTTGTAAATACATTTCCTAGCATGTTAACAGACACTCAAGACAATTTTAATGAGGAAATGGATGCTTTACATTCCCAATTTTGTAACTTCCAACTAGAGGATGTGACATCTATTGAAGAAGAAGAAGAGAGAATTGATGTGAAGCGGGCACTGGTAGGCCAAATGATATGTTTTGGTGGGGTACTCAAGTTATGCTTTCCATTCTGACCATTCCGCATAGTAATGCAGAGTGTGAGAGGATGTTCAGGTCATCTCTCTCTGACAAGACTTTGGATAAACTTATAACTCTGAAGTCGATTCAGAAAGGGAAGTGTTTTGAGCAAGAATATAGCAAGACCTTTTTGAAGAGGGCAAAATCAGCCTCAGTCACCTGCAACAACGACCAATAATATGATCTTCGATACATATTTGGTGCAATGTCTTAGCCTGTGTATGTATTATGTAGCGTTCCCCCTCCCCCCCCCCCCCCCCCCCCCCCCGTCGCCGCGTAGAATCTCCCGATTTTTCACTTTGAGAGGTTGGCAGGTATGTAATACTAGAAGAAGAAATGGAAAACAAAAGGAGAATAAGGCAAATAAAGGACAGGAGGAAATGAAATGCCCTCAACCCTCGAAGAATGCTGATCGAGGGACTTGGAGGGAAGGAGAGCCATAAAAGGCAGATAGGAAAGTGAAAGAGGAGAGGTTCCGCCCCAGAGGTAATGGATAGAAGTAGGAAAACCGGACCCAGCTCAGGAATCCCTCGGGGTCGCCAACTCCCGAACTCACCAGCCGTGAGCCCCTGCGGGTGTAGCACTATCGAAGGTGCACCAGGAGTGGTAGGGCTACATACACCCTTCCTCCTTGAGAGCCTTGAGCACAAGGCAGGAGATAACATGAAAAGAAAAAGAAGGCTGACCCTCGCAGAGGTAGGGCATCAGAAAAGATGAGACAAGGGCCAATTAAGGCGGGAAAGGAAGAGACTCCCTAGGCCTCGGATACCCTAATACCGTCGGGGTCGGAAGAGAACAAGAGTTGACCAAGTGTGGTCGACAGGAAAGAAGACGGAGAGGAGCCCGGCACAAGTAGGCCTAAGTGGAAGCAATGCCGGACTCAGCTGGGGCCCCGTGGTCGCCAACCCACGTCCCACTAGATGTGAGCCCCTGGGGGGGGGGGGGGGGGGGGTTGATAAGAAAAATCGTACACGTTATAGGGCCAAATTGCAAGAATTATATGAGTGCAATAGTCACAAAAACACTCTGTGAAATGGAAGGTGCTAAAAATAGAGTTCTATAGTTTTCTGATTTAAAATTTCTTATACTTTATTGGGCCAAATCAGAAGCATGATGTGACTTGCATCGTCATAAAAACAGTCTGTATTAGTTAATAATAATGTTATTGGTGTTACGTCCCTTTTAACTACTGCGGCTTTTAGATACGCCGGGATGCCAGAATTTTGCCCCGAAGGGGATCTTTAACGTGCCAGTAAATCTACTGAAACGGCTCCCTCACATTTGAGCACACTCAAATGCCAGCTGACTGTGCCAGGATTCCATCCTGAGACATTGGGAACAGCAGGTGAAAACTTGACCGCTGTGCCACGCAGCCAGCCAGTCTGAAATTAGAAAGGTGTTCGAAATTGAGCTCTATAGTTGACATTATGGGTCCAAATTGAAAGAGTGATCTTGGTGGAATAGTCACCAAAAACACTCTGTATATAGGGAGGAGTTCAAAATACAGGACTGTAATTGGCGCTTGATCCAAATAGAAATTGTGATATGAGTGGAATAGACACAAATACATCCTAGATGAAAATCCACAGCCTGCTTCCAGTCAACCGACCGAGTCAGGGAATGGAATGAATGAATCCCCCATATAGCGGCGAGGATATTAACTGTGCTGGCTGCCGAAGCCTGTCGCATTCTCCTGGGGCAATGATTAAATGAATGACAGATGAAATGAAATGATAGTGGAGGGTGTTGCTGGAATGGATTTGTGACAATTAAGACCGAAGAATATTATGGAAGTTGTATAAAAATGAGACAGCTGTTATACATGGAAGGACAAAACAAGAAGAGGTGCAGATACGGAGAGGTGCCCGATAGGAATGCATATCACCCATTATCTTTAATCCATGCATAGAAGATTCACAGACAGGGGTATTAATACACGGCCAAAGAATAGATATGATAAGATATCCCGATGATATAGCTGTCCTAGCTGAGAGCGAAGAAGACCTTGAAACCATGCTAAGTTGAATGGATAAGGTGATTGGGGAGGAATGTAATATGGAAATAAATAAATCCAAAACCAAAGTGATGGTATGTGACAAACAAGAGCAAGCCAAGGTTCGAATTAACATGGCAATGATCTACTTGAACAAGTTTACTCGTTTATATAGTCTATTCAGTAGGCTCAGTAGGGATGGACAGAGCAAAACAGAAGTACGAGGTAGAATTGCTCACGCAAAAGCTGCCTTTAACAAAAAGAACAAGAAGTTCCGTGACGAACTAAAGAGCCTACTTTTCTTAAAATTTAAGATTCATGCCAATGATTAATCTATATGGATCTATCTAGAATAATTACGAAATTAAGTTGGTAATATCGCAATTTCTAATTGGTTCGAAATACTGTATACATGGCATAATGTAGCCTAATGGAGAACTACAGTTGGCAGCCCTGGTGACTGAATATATTCTTAGTTCCATCTCTTAAGGTACAGAATACAAAATTTGGTTGAAGTCCAATGGATAGCATGGATGTTACATGCAGTTAAACATTGGATCTAACAGCGCGCGTAAAATCATGTTGGCAACAATGACATACATGTATTGGTTAGAAATAATCTGAAATAATTTGATCTATTGTTGTGTCAATTTTGAATGAAATCCATTAGTTAGTATAGAAGTTACATGCATTTTAAAATTGGACCTATTAGCAGGCTTAGAATCATATTGGCAGCACTGGCCTAGGCCTATATTAGTTACTCCAAATTAATCTTGAATGCCAGCTACTATACGTGTGCAAAGTTTAGAGCTATTGGCTTGCATACTCTCTGATATATTGATATTAGGGTAACAAAAATAGAGGCTGTGTTTATTAACAGTTGGCAGCCCTGGTTACTCTTAAGTATCGGCATATGGTACACATAGCACACACGAAATTTGATTGAAATCCAAATGATAGTATAGAAACTACGTGTATTTAAAGTTGGACCTCTCAGCAGGCTTAAAATCATGTTGGTAGCACTGACGTATGTAAGTTACTCCAAATTAATATAGAATGTCAGGCACTATACAGTACGTGTGCATAGTTTAAAGCTGTCGGCTTGCATACTTTCTGATATATGGGTATTTGGATTTAAAAAATTGAGAGCATTTATTAACAGTTGGCAGGCCTGGTGGCTCTTGAGAATACGCTCAGTCATATCTGTTTATGTACACATAGCACATACGAAATTTGATTGAAATCCAATTGATAGTGTAGAAGTTTTATGCATTTAAAATTTGGACCTATCAGCGGGCTTAGAATCATTTTGGCAACACTGCCATGTATGGCCTCCTGGAAATTAAACTGTAAATTTATTATCTATACGTGTGCCAATTTTGAAATAGCTCCCATTCATACCTTCCAAGATATCCAACATGGAGCTCAAATTTCAATTGCGATTTTTCAGCAGTTGGTAGCACTGACATAATTTTCAAATATGGCCGTGAGATATTCAGGTATAGATCTTTACTCCTACCAAATTTTGATTCGATTGCTCCAGCCGTTTAGGAGTTGATAAAGGGGGAGGTGGGGACACACACATACACAGCCAGACAGACGGACCGAAGGACAGACAGACAGACACACATTTGCCCGATCTCATAAGTCTACTTTTTCCTCATTTTTGCAAAATGTGAAAAGTAGGCTAAAAAGATCTTAACTTCTGAGAACATCAGCCTTGAAATCAGGAAAAGGTTTCTGAAACCATATGTCTGGAGTGTGGCATGCCTCGGCTGTGAAATCTGGACTCTGGGGACTGCGGAAGAGAAGAAGCTACATCCTTTTGAGATGTGGTGCCATAGGCGCATGCTCAAAATAAAATTGATTTACAAGGTTACGAATGAAGAGGCGTTGAAAAAAGTTGGTGAGAAGAGAAGTTGTGGATCTCAATAGTTACAACCCATCTATTGAGACGATTATGGAGGGGTATGTTGATGAATAAAGACCTAGAGGAATACAGCGCCTGAGGTATGTAGATCAAATTAAGGAAGATGTGGGATGCAAGACCTATGGAGAAATGAAGAGGAAAGCGGAAAACGCGAAGAGTGGAGATGATGATAATGATAATTGGTGTTTTAAGGGGCCTAACATCTAGGTTCGGCCCCTAATGGTCTGGGTAATAGTGAAAGATGAGATGAGAATGAAAACTATAACTAATACTAACTACAAACTTACATACTAGAAGAAGAAATGGTAAACAAAGAAAATATAAGGCAAATAAAGGACAGGAAGAAAAGAAAAGCCCTCAAACCTCGAAAAATGAGGATTGAGGGACTTGGAAGGAAGGAGAGCCATGAAGGGCAGATAGGAATGAGAAAGAGGAGAGGGCCCGCCCCAAGGTTAGAGGAAAAAGGGGACAAAACTGACCCAGCTCAGGAATCCCTCGGGGTCGCCAACTCCCAAACTCACCAGCCGTGAGACCTAGAGGGTGTAGCACTATCCAGGGTGCACCAGAAATGGTGGGGCTACATACACTCAGTGTCCTTGAGGGCCTTAAGCAGAAGGCAGGAGATAACATGAAAAGAAAAAGAAGGCTGACCACTCGAAGAATGAGGGTATCAGGATAGATGAGACAAGGGCCAATTAAGGCGCGAAAGGAAGAGACTCCTTAGGCCTCGGATACCCCAATACCGTCGGGGTCGGAAGAGAACAAGAGTTGACCAAGAGAGGTCGACAAGAAAGAAGACGAAGAGGAGCCCGGCACAAGTAAGTGGAAGCAATGCCGGACTCAGCTGGCGTCCTGTGGTCGCCAACCCACGTCCCACTAGATGTGAGCCCCTGGGGGAGGGGAGAGGGGAGATTTGCTGCAAACCAATCCGCGGATTTTAAGAAAAGAAGAAGAATATATGGCTGGAATAGTCACAAAAAACACCTTATATATTTTAAAGTGTGACCAGGAATGCTTTATTCTAATTAATTATATCCACTAAATTGTCAGAAGTTCAGCATAAACTATTCTGCTCTGCTCATAAATAATCGGGTGAGGTCGTCCCCGATACATATAGCCTATCTCTCGAGAACATCTGCTACCTTGATTAACGTGAACCGGATGCAGGGAAAGCGTATTGGCTACTTAATTATCTGCGGTTGAATGCTCTTAGACCTAATTTCCGCTGTGTGCATATCTCCGGCTTGGTGTAGCTCACAAGCACTCCATAAGGAAATTTGATCGGCTTTTAGCTGGTTATTTTTAAACACAGCAGGAAGGCAATATTCCTGCTCTAGACAGGTTTCAGTAATGAAGCTAACCACGTAATAGGTGATACTAATTTGTGTATTTCACTGGGTCTCGCTCATGCATATGCATTTAGGCTAAGCCATAATGATTTATGACGCTCAGAGTACTTTCTAAACCTGATCCCTAATAGCTACTGCTACAATCCGGATCTTTACAGGCACAACAATTTTGTGAGACTGTAAGTACACAAGATTGATGACCATGATGTCCCATAAAAATCCCTAAATATAGATGACGTTGCTGGGTACTAAGAACTAAATGTTACTGAATCATTTCCCCCATTACTGCAGTGGCTAGTGATTTACAGGGTCTTTCACTCAAAGTGGGGCCGGCCACACGGCCTACGCAGCGCTGCAGGTAGAAGGTCGAGCCAAAGGTCAGACGAGCACATGGCAACACGGAGCTGAGACAGTTGTGACGCATGATTTGCCGAGTAAAGTTGACTTCGTCATTTCGTTTATAGCCTATTTTAAGTTACAAGTGTTATAAGTTTATAACGTTTGTACGGGGTTATTATTGTTATTATGTTTCAAAACTATAAGGTGAGTTCAAAAATTAACGAACCGGAGACTGTAATGCGCAAAACGGCGATGACATGGGCTAATCGTGGCGTGTGTAACGAGGTGTGGTTCCGACCAGAGCGTGGAAGGTCACAGCCCGTCGCTAGAGGGCAGGCGTGCACTTCACGTGACTATACAAAGCGAGCAGCAGCATGCATGAATCGTCCAACGCTGCCAGTCGCATTGCAAAGAGTGACATGGAGGCGTCAAACGAAGAGCAAAGAGCTGTTGTTCGGTTTCTGACAGCGGAAGGAGTAGGGGGAACGGACATTCATCGCCGAATGTCGCCAGTGTACGGCGAACACTGCATGTCCCTTGCAAGGGTCAAGGCGTGGCACAAGCGCTTCAGGGATGGACGGGTGTCGTTAGCCGATGATGCCCGGTCTGGGGAACCCCCATGCATTACACATGACAACGTCCAGCTGGTTGATGCACTCATTACCCAGGACCGCCGAGTGACAGTGAACGCCATAGCCGCCCTGGTCGGATTGAGCGTCGGAAGTGTGCATACCATTATGAAGGAACGGCTTCACTTGCGGAAAGTGTGTGCCCAAAGGGTGCCCCACAGTCTTCAACCACAGCAGGAAGCATGTCGAATGGCCTACTGTCTTGGTCTTGGTTGGACGATTGATGCATGCTGCTGTTCGCTTTGTATCGTCACGTGACGTGCACGCGTGCCCTCTAGTGACGGGCTGTGACCTTCCACGCTCTGGTCGGAACCACACCTCGTAACACACGTCACGATTAGCCGATATCGTCACTGCTTTGCGCATTCCAGCCTCCGGCTCGTTACTTTTTGAACGAACCTTATATAACGTGTTATTGCTAAGTGTTAAATCCTATTGATTCAATTTTATTGGTAGGCAAAATTGAACAATAAGGTTTATACAACAAACCCTCACACTCTATATGAACTCAAACTATCTCGGTAGACGAACTAATGCATGCGAATGAACATTTCCTTAGACGATGCCAGAAATGTGTGGATGAGGTGGAGGACATTTTCAACCTTCTGTGACAAGGTGAGTAATGATTTTACTTTGATTATGTATTATTATGTGAGCTTGTTAGTAGTGTGGTAGTGAGAGAGCTGTCTCACTTAGGAAGTTGTGAGCCCCTGCGACCTTGGAATGGAAGGAGCCATGCTAGGAGGGCGTGCTTGGATTCGTTTATTTCGTCTCGTCGTGCTCTTTACGGGAATGTCGGTGTCGAAAAGGTGAAGTTAGGGTTTTGGGTCAAAACGTGCGTTTTTCACATTTTTGCCGATTTTTGGAAAACGGGTCATGCTAGGAGGGCGTGCTTGGATTCGTTTTTTTCGTCTCGTTGTGCTCTTTACGGGAATGTAGATGTCGAAAAGGTGAACTTAGGGTTTTGGGTCTAAACATGCGTTTTTCACATTTTTGCTGATTTTTGGAAAACGGGCCATGCTAGGAGGGCGTGCTTGGATTCGTTTATTTCGTCTCGTCGTGCTCTTTACGGGAATGTCGGTGTCGGAAAGGTGAAGTTAGGGTTTTGGGTCAAAACATGCGTTTTTCACATTTTTGCCGATTTTTGGAAAACGGGCCATGCTAGGAGGGCGTGCTTGGATTCGTTTATTTCGTCTCGTCGTGCTCTTTACGGGAATGTCGGTGTCGAAAAGGTGAAGTTAGGGTTTTGGGTCAAAACGTGCGTTTTTCACATTTTTGCCGATTTTTGGAAAACGGGTCATGCTAGGAGGGCGTGCTTGGATTCGTTTATTTCGTCTCGTTGTGCTCTTTACGGGAATGTAGGTGTCGAAAAGGTGAAGTTAGGGTTTTGGGTCAAAACATGCGTTTTTCACATTTTTGCCGATTTTTGGAAAACTGGTTATGCTAGGAGGGCGTGCTTGGATTCGTTTTTTTCGTCTCGTTGTGCTCTTTACGGGAATGTAGGTGTCGGAAAGGTGAAGTTAGGGTTTTGAGTCAAAACATGCGTTTTTCACATTTTTGTCGATTTTTGGAAAACCGAAAACGTGAGAATGACGCGTGTGATAGTATTTATTTCGTCTCTTTATTCTCTTTACGTGGATATAGACATGAAAAAGGTAAAAAGCTGGAAACATGGTTTTCTTATGGAAAAGGTGTTTTTTTTGTTCATTTTCGCGTTATTTGGAAAACGAATGAGGCGATTTTTATGATGGGCATGTCGATGTATTTGTGTCGTTGTTCAGTTTACGGGAATGTAGGTATGGAAAACCTGAAATCATGGTTTCCGTCATTTTTTTTTCGAGATCGTTGAGGAAAACGGGGAAAAAGTAAGAAACCAGATTTGAAGTCACGTTAGGTTATGCGCTTTGATATTAATAAAACACTTATGCATTATTATTATTATTATTATTTGTCTTGACTGGTCAGGGCTCACACGCAGAGAGAGAACTTGCTTAATGCAATGAGAATTGAAAGCATTGAGACTGACCCACGGCGATCCAGACAGACACAGGTCTTATCATCGTACGTGCCTCGCAGCAGAGAGAGATAACAGCCTGTTGTTCACATGCAGGTGGCTGTTATCTGACCCAGACGTGTTACCCGATATCTCGATGAAGGACAAACAGCTCTGTCGAAAAGCTGATCATTGCATTCTCACGCATACTCATGCAGAGATTGCAAAAGCTTGTGAGAATCGGTCTGACTTGTGCGCTCCATGACATCCTACTCATAGGAACAAAAAAAAAAAGTAAAGTGTTAACTTTGCATCTTGTTGAGGAGACATATATGTTCTGAGGGTAAGAGAGACTCATCATTCTCGTGTTCATCTTTGAAGGTGACGGATGCAAGTGCCTTATGCTCTTTGTAAAATATTACGTGAACCGCGGCCATACTTGTACTAAGGTAGGTTCATTATTGTTAATTATGGCATGATTGGTTTTATTGTTATTTTGTGTATGCATGAAAAGTAAGTTAGTGACTGATGGTATTTTTGGGGGATTTCGTTTGTTGCAGATTTTTAAAAACAACATCATTAAGTCTGGGAAAGCAGACAGAGAGAGAGAGAGACAGTGACAGTGACAGTGACAGTGGCGGCAAAGAGCACATTTGCTGAAAGTATTATAATTCATTATATGGTGAGTACATGTTGTTCCATTACTTTTATTGTTGTTGTTGTTGTTAAATGCATGTCATTTATTTCACGGAAATTTATATACTTATGGCGTGTATTTATTATTGTTTTAGAATGAAGATATATATGGAGTGAATAGGTTTTAACTACCTTGACGCTTTCGATATTAAAAAAAGAGGTGAGTCTTTGTAAATGACTTTGTTATTTTCGAGTGAGTGTCTTATTTATGTGTGCACACTTGAAACCTTTTGTTTTTAGCAAGTCTTATGAATGAATGAATGAATGAATGAATGAATGCACATGTTTAATGTATATAACCATGACTAATAACGGATTGTATTGGTTTGTTTTTCAGATAAATCATTGGAAACAAAAAAAACAAGATAAACCTTGTCGTTGATATTAAAACTATAACAACTTTGTTGGTGATCATTTCCTGCTGGAGGCCCAAATTACTACAACCATTGTCTACCTGTGAACGAGATTGTGTGTGCCAGTCAGTAAAAATCGATAAGTGTGGTCGTTTGGAATTGGAGATTTTGGATTAACCTATTTTAAGGTAAGGGTTGCACGTTTATTAGTCCATTTTATAATCATGTCTATATCAGAGAGTGAAGTGTTAGTGTGGCAGCCTTTGGCCAAATGTTTCAAAACGCGAGTATGCTCAGGCCGAATTTACAATGCGAATCACTGTCTGTCGCCTAAAGATTTTGTGGAATTATGTTTTCCCATTTTTTTGAGTGAATGTGAACAAGGCTTAAGATTGCATCAGGCTTTAAAAATAAACTTCGAACTACTATGTGAATTTACATTGATAAAAAATAATGTTGAAGAGAAACACACCTTCAACCTTTGTACAAAAATGGAGAAAGTACTGATAGCCGATAATTTGGAAACGTGGTATCAGGAGAAAGCTATTCAAGCGCTTATCACTAAATTTGATAAGTTGCAAGAGGGTCCCAGTGGCTTGGCCCTCAATAGCATTGCCTATTTGCAAATCAATATTTGTAAATACAATCCATTGAATGCAGGAAGTAGCTATATTGCCACACCGAGCTTTATCGCTTCCAGAAAGGCAGTGATCAACATACGCAACAAAGACGATTACTGCTTTTTGTGGAGTATAGTGAGCTGCCTGCAACCCTGTCAGGGCAGTAATTGTGATAGACCAGGGAAGTACAAAGAATTGTTTAACCGCATGAAACAAACTCTCAATCTCGAGCGTGTTTCATTTCCCATGCCTCTAGATAAAATTCATTTATTTGAGAAAGATAATCCAAATTTCTCCTTCATGGTGTATGGCGTCGAAGGATCCAATATTGTGGGCCCCTTGTATGCCACCAAACAGGTAAAGCAACATCACATTCTCCTGCTTTTCCTGTCTGATGGGGATAAAAGCCATTATTGTTGGATAAAGAATTTAGGAAAACTAGTAAGCAGCCAAGTGTCTAACCATAATGGTAAGACACATATTTGTGAGCGCTGCCTTCAGTATTTTACAACTGATGAACTTTTGAAACGACATACAGAAGACTGTGAAGGGCAGACGGCAGTAAAGCTAGTCTTGCCCGAAGGGAATGACGCAGTCTTAAAATTTAAGGCCACTAATAAACAAGAGATGGTACCATTTACTGTTTACGCTGATTTTGAGGCCCTTACTGTTCCCATTCAGGGATGTGAACCAAGCCCCCATACAAGCTCAACCTATCCAGTGCAGAAACATGAGCCTTTTGCTGTAGCCTATTATGTTGTCTGTCACTATGATAATTCACAATGTGAGTATGTAAGTCATAAAGGTCAGGATTGTGCGCGGTGGTTTGTTGATCAAATGGCGGCTTTAGCAGGCAAAGTAGAAACTATTTTGAACAACCCTGTACCAATTCAGATGAATGACGTACAGCAAAGAGAATATGATCAAGCCACCACCTGCCACATATGTGAAAAGCCAATCTTAGGCGGAGAAAAAAAAGTAAGAGACCACTGCCACAGGACAGGGCATTTTAGAGGTGCTGCCCATAACGAATGCAATTTGAAGTACTCTACACCTCGCTTCCTCCCTGTCTTCTTACACAATTTCTCCCGGTATGACCTTCACTTCATTGTAAAACAATTTGCTCATGTAGATAAGAGCAAATTCAGCATTTTGGCTAAGAACCATGAGAGCTTTACCTCACTTTCATGGAGAAAAGGAAGCATGAGCATTCGCTTTCTCGACTCATTCAAGTTTATGTCTAGTTCGCTGGATAGTCTTGTGAAAGGCTTAAGCCAAGATGAGTTGAAACATACCCATTCCCACTTTACGGATACAAATCAATTTAAATTGTGTGTTCGTAAAGGCCATTTTCCATACGATTATGTGGAAAGTTACGAGGTGCTTGAAGAAACGACTTTGCCGCCAAGAGAAAAATTCTTTTCTCAATTGACTCAAAGCACCATCAGTGAAGAAGACTATGCCCATGCACAGCATGTTTGGCGAGTGTTTGGCATAGAAACCATGGGCCAGTATGCTATGCACTACTTAAAATTAGACGTGTTGTTGTTGACCGACGTTTTTGAAACGTTTCGTCAGCTATGTCACAGGATTTATGGCCTTGACCCCGCTCACTACTATACCAGTCCAGGGTTAAGTTGGGACGCCGCCCTCAAATTTACCCACATTGAGCTTGATTTACTGACGGATCCCGATATGGTACTCATGATGGAAAAAGGGATTCGTGGGGGATTCGTATCGCTCAATCAGCGACATGCCAAGGCAAATAATCATTACATGCCTGATTATTGTCCCGAAGAACCAGAATCCTATCTAATGTATTTCGACGTAAACAATTTATACGGTCACGCTATGAGTCGACCACTGCCGTACAGAAACTTTGTCTGGCTGTCTGAGGATGAAATTAAAGATTTTAATGTGCATAGCGCTAGCAAGCAACAGGACGTAGGGTATGTTCTTGATGTCGACTTAGCTTATCCCCCCCATCTCAGACAGCGTCATGGTGATTTCCCCTTTTGCATAGAGAAAATGGTGCCGCCCGAGAGTAAGGGCAATCATAAGAAATTGATGGGTACCTTGTATGATAAAAATCACTATGTGTTGCATATTGACATGCTGGTAGAATGTTTAGCTCAGGGCTTAACCCTGAAAAAAATCCATAGAGGTATTTCTTTTTGTCAGAAACCGTGGTTGAAACCATACATGGATTTAAATACCAGTCACAGACAAAGTGCCACTCAGCCATTTCAAATCAATTTTTTTAAACTGATGAATAATTGTATCTATGGCAAGAGTTTGGAAAATGTACGGCAGTATAGGGACATTAAGTTGGTCAATACATGGCATGGCAGATGGGGGGCTCAAAAATATATTGCAAAACCAAATTTCAAATCTTTAAACATTATTGATCATGATCTACTGACTATTGAACTTGCCAAAACTAAAGTGGTCATGAATAAGCCTATCTATTTAGGGCAAGTCATATTAGATTTTTCAAAATTGCACATGTATAAATTCCATTATGGTTTTGCAATACAGCGATTTGGTACCATTTCCTTGTTATATACAGACACGGATAGTTTTATTTACCATATCCGTGACTGTGATCCGTATGTCGTTATGAAACAAAACCCAAAATGGTTTGACACGTTCTCGTTTAGTGAGAAGAACGTGTTCGATATCCCCCGTCTGAACAAAAAAGAAATTGGTTTAATGAAAGATGAGTGTTCAGACACCATGATGACTGAGTTTGTAGGTCTCGCTCCGAAAATGTATAGTTTTCGACAGGTGGATCGATGCGAATCTATGCGAGCCAAAGGGATTAGCCAGCATGTGGTTAAACGACTCTGTGTGGATGATTATTTACATGTCCTTCAGACCCACACAGCCATGGCACATAGTCAGTTTAGGATTCTCTCAAAAAATCATGATTTATTTTTAATGAAGCAGCGAAAACAAACACTCGCTTTGTTGGACGACAAGAGACAGTGGTGTCAGGATATGATGACAAGCGTCCCATTTGGTTACAACCAGTAGTGGTTGTAGCTATTGTTGTTGTACAACACGGCAAGTGTTTGGTTTGGTTGCTATCAAATGCGAGATGCCATCTTGAGCCTCGGAATAAAAATAAAAAATTGTAGTGTATCATATAATTTTTGTTTTTTAACCTGCGTGCATGGGTGTATGCATGGATGTGTGAATGCCTGTAAATAGTTGTACATAAACTGTATGTCTTGTGCTATTTGCCTGTCAACGCATAAAGAGAGCCATGCATCAACGTTTCCATGGTTCACTGTGCACAGGCTAGATTAAAAACATGTTGACTTCTTTAGGTTAGGTTAGGAAAAAAACAAACAAGTAGCCACCCTCACTATTGTTGTCGCTTAGTAGGCCTCATGTTTCGGCAAGGTGACCATTCACCCTCAGTAGGCATGCGGCTTAATAGGCCACACTAGGGTGTGGCTTAGTAGGTCTCATGCAAGAACAAAAGAATAATAATCTGCTGCTTTTACGGAGGACAAAACTCTCACTTTATGGCTAGAGTTATGAGTGGTGATATATTTGAAATATCTGAACAGAAATTGTTTCTTTAACCTGTTACATGTTTTTTTCCTAACCTAACCTAAAGAAGTCAACAGACAGATGGTTATTTATTTGTGTTTTGCTTATTTTTTATTTTATTTTTGCCATTGACTTAGGGGACAGACAGTGTATATAGTACATAGTATTTTTATTTATTCACTTAGTAAACGGCAACGACTACTTTTCAGATTCAATCATGAGCCATGATGAAGATCGTTTTATCGTCACAAAACACACCACGTTCAATGAATATGCCACGATGATGTCTCATAATCCTCAACGTGTGGCCTATCCTTCAGAATATAGAAACACGAAAGTACGCATTGATACCATGTTTTATGACATCATTATGGATGATGACATAGTTTATGATCCAGGGCATCACTTTTGTAAATCCTGTATGCTAAATTTTGACTTTGAAAATAATGTATCCACGCAAGTGATTCATAAAGCATGGTACGGTTTAACCATGAATCAAGTGATTGTTAAATTAGCTGACGAGGATCATTTTCCAGATTTCTGGTGTACAATATGTACAAAACCCCTGTTTAATGTTTATTTTCCAATAACTTTTCAAATGTTTTGTTTTCATTTTTATAAATTTCCTGCTGAGGAATCAATCACTTCGTATCGACAACAAGCATTTCGCCAACTTTGTCTTGGCTTACCTATCAATCAATATTCGCCTCATAGAATGAGATTTGTTAGAAACTAACCACATGATGTCATGATTATCGCATTTTTTTGTTTACATTCGGCTTTCAGGTGCATACTTGACGTTTAGAATACATTTGGCTATTTTGTTTGTTTGTTTTAGTTTATCGTGTATTCACGTTGATAAACACATACACACTGGTTTAAATTTGTAGTTTTGAATTTTGTTTTGTTGGATGTAGACATGGTTATTAAATGCATAGCGTGTTAACTTTGCCTTTTTATAGGTTACCAAAAGCATTCCATGTTTGCTCTTAGTATTTGTTGATACTATTTATTTAACAGAATGTTGTGTGAATTTGCACAACAACAGAGCAAACGAATACAAGTCATTCGACTAGGGAATGATAGGCTAATTCCCATTCACAACAGAGACATGCATTTACCTCCTAGAGAGATTCACACTTAATTTTGATAAAACATTTCCTATTAAATAATTTCCAAATGTATGTTTTGACTGAAAAAATGATACAAACATTATTATTATATTTTTATCCAATACTATCTATCTACAACTTCAGGTCATAAACACTCAGGATTTAAAAAAAAAAAAAAACAATATACTTTAATGTACAAAGTTATTGCTATTGTAATATAAGAACAAGAGTGTTAGAAAGTAACACTCTTTTCTTTGGTTATAGACAACCATGGACGCCTTGAACGCCATTGGTCAAGATTGTGGCTTTGCACGCAAGAAAATGAGTGAATTGCCTACGCAAACACCCTTTCGCATACATAAAATTCAAAAACTGAAAACCAAATTTGGTGAACGAGCTCTTTGCATTTGTCAAGACTTTGAGACATTTCTTCCCACACGATTTAATAACCTACCTGATAATGTTATGGAAGATGTCAATTCCAGTATTCACCCTGTCTATTTAATTTATGAGGGTGAAAAAAATAATCGATGCATGGTTCGTTTTGTAAAAATTGAAAACGAATAATCATTGTACGCTAGCCGTAACTTTTTTGTTTATTCATGCCCTACTCTTTAATGACTATAATAAAATAAAATTATTTTTTGGGTTCAACAGTTTGACGTTTATTAATTGTTGCTCAACGTTTACCATGATAAATAATAATAAAAATAAATTTTCAAAACTTATGCTTAATGGTAGATTTTTTGTTTGTTTATAGGTTTAGTACAATTACCATGTATATATAATTTTTTATAATAATAATGATGAAACTATTAGTTAAAATAATGGACTTTTGTCCTTTTTTTATTGTTTGTGATTTAAAATAGCATTTATAGCAATTTTTATGCAATTTTTATTATAATTTATAATGATCAAATTCTAGTAACATGTTATTTTATTCAATAATAAGCGTTTAACAAAAAAAACTGGTTCTAGAGTAGATAAAGATTTCATGCTGACATTCGTTCTGCTAGACTGCTATTTGAAGCTGATGAATAATGATGGACTTTTGTCCTTTCTTTTGATTGTTTGTGATTTAAAAAAAATAGGTTTAGTACAATTACCATGTATATATAATTTTTTATAATAATAATAATGAAACTATTAGTTAAAATAATGGACTTTTGTCCTTTTTTATTGTTTGTGATTGAAAAAATAGATTTACTACAATTAGTAATAATTTTTAACCTTGCACTGCTGTCCCTTTTTTATTGTTTGTCATTTATAATTATAATAATGAAACTATGAGTGAATAATAATAATGGAAAAAAACACAACATGGACTCTTGTCTTTTTATTTATTTTTTTGTCATGATAACAGTGATACTATACATTTTTTAAAATAAATTCATTACGTTAAAGTCCATATCTAGATAAAAGTAATTTGCTCTTCATAGCACCAATCACTATAAATGCTGCCATTCGTTCTGCTAGACTGGCATCTGAAGCTGTTAATCGTTGCTTGGCAATGCTTAACAAGACTTTGTCGGCAATGCGTCTTAGTGTGGGATCACTGTTTTCATAGGCTTTATCGTGATTAAGGCATGCATGATCCATGATTCCCATATTCCCTCTCCTCAAACGATCTTGAAGACGAGTACCAGGGCCGCAAAAGCTGTAAGCAGGTAAGTGAGCTTCGAATGGTAAGTTTTTAATAATGTTATCAATAATTCCACGGCCAGTACACCTGGGACATAGAGGTTTCAATCGGTGAAAAACACTTTTTTTGTTGTTCTTCTTCTTCTTGTTCTTGTTCTTGTTCTTGCTGTTGTTGTTTGTCGGCAGCTCCTGACGAGCATGGTAGGTGGTGGTTGTTTTCCGCATGACAGCCATGGAATGATGAAACAATGTCTTTACACTGAGTTTTATGACCATGATATAATTTCATTAATTGGCATGTGGCACACTGTCGAATGGAAGGTATTTTTGCCATGGTTAATTGCTTGTGATGGGAAAAATGACTGCATGGTTGTAGTTCACTCAATACAGAGTCGTTAGTCCACTCGGCAGGCGCCTTTTCCCAAATTTCTTTGACAGCGTTGGCAGCAACATAAAAAAGAAATGATTTAGGTAGTGCTAATAATTCATGTTGTGTAAAGCTAATCAGTTTTTTCTTGCACACAAAGAACTTTCCAATAGCCTTGTCGATTGTAGTGGCGTCCATGTCTATAACGTTGATGTTATCACCTCACGTGTACACGTCTCACTGCTATCATTGGACGATACACTTTCAGTTTTCATTTTATTGAACAACTCCCAACATGCACTCGTGGTGAGCCAATGAAACAATTGCCATGCATGCGCTAAGGCTTTATTCTGAATATTGTCGCAAGGACAAGTGTCCATGAGCGTTTGCAGGGATGGACAACCCAGATCTAAAAGGTCAATACATTGACAGTGAGAGGGTAGAAATGGTTGAAGCCACTGGCGTTTTTCACTCCCTTTAACAAATAAGACATTGGCCGAGGACAAATGGGCTTTCATGACAATGTCAAGATACTTGTAAGAAATATCACCCTTGTTCCATGCTAACTGCAAATGATTTTCAATCCATTGGCTCTGTTTTTTATCTTTTTCACTAAGCAACTCGAAAGCATAGGGAGGTTTAAACACCAAATGAATAGGGTTAGACACCCAAAACGTACTACAATCGATAAAAGCAACTTCCTTAAATATAAATTTGTTGTCTGCAATTTTAAACCCCTGACAATCCACGATGAGTGTACGCATCATGCTTTTTTATTTTTACTTGTTACCTCATTGACGTCTAATCAACAACTAACCCATGCCATGGTTTAACATGGCAAAATCAAAGGACTTTAGGGGAAAAAAAGGAAAAAATGAATTGAACAACAGCGAAATATTTGTTGAGGTTTTATTCATAACAAAAAAAAACTTACACTTTTATTACAAACAAGTGTGTTGGCTTAATTTGGAACAGCATTCAAATGAATAGTTTGCACATACGGTCCACAGGTATCTCCTAGTTTTGTAGGGTCTGGTACAATAACCGGATAATTCAAACTCCATGGAATATTGCCCACATCATAGCGATTGAGGTAAGGGCAGGATGGACTCCATCGCTGATGATCGCTAAAGGCTCGATCCCCTATTTCCCAGTTTCCAATTTCAATGTTGCAAAAAATACACTTGACCACATCCCCACGTTTTAAGTAATAAAATCCGCTCGCAGCCAATTCTCCACAATCCATAAAGGGAACTGTCCATGCTTCAAAAGTTTTCAAACGATTAAATTCACATTTTAAATTCCATGGTTTGTCTGTCACGTTGTTGTTGTTGTTGTTGTTGTTGTTGCTGTTGCTTATTGAGGGACACATGATGTTTGTTGTTGTCGTATGTGCGCACAGTGCCAGAGCGCAACAGATACTGTGCATGCAGACGCTTATCATCAATCCTATGAATGATGATCTTTTTTTGTTTTCATTCGACCACAGATGGCTTACATGCTGGTGACATAATTGGACAAAGGATGATATTTCACTTGTCTAGCATGAATAATCAAACAGTAGGCACTGGTATGGTCTGGGACATTTTCTTGTGTTTCAAAATCTACCCTTAAATCAATGGTGGTGATTTTCATAGATTCTTCTAGATACGAACAGTCGAAAACAATCAGTGGTGCTTTTGCTTTAAACCCTTGTGGCGACAACATAGGACAATCCTGTTTTTCATAATAAGACGATTGAAATTTAGCGAACATGTCATAAAGGGGACCAAACTTATTTTTTGAAAAATTGAGTTCCAACCCCTCATAGGGAAAGCAAACATTATTTAAAAATAGTCGTATATTTCTCAAGTGAATGTGATCAAACAAGGTGACATCTTTGCTTTGTTGGTATTTTCTATTGGTTTGAAAACCAATAATAACATAGAGGGGTCTCTCGGTAGAGCGAGCCGATTTGACACTCCAACTATGAGTGTCAGTGGTAGGTAGCAAGGGGTATTCATGCAGACACCAACTTCGAAAGGCGATAGGCAAGGCTTTATCTTTTTGCACCAAATTTAACATGCTTAGCTTTTTACGATCCGATAGCGTCACATGGGGCACTTTCCATAGTAATCGAAGCAGTTGAATTTTTGAGTCTATCACTTGGTCAGAGGCTCCTTTCAGTGCATTATAATCACTGCGGTCTCTCACCAGATACAAACTTTGTCTTGCGTTTAAAATAATACGCTTGTGATCTTCGGCAAAGCCAAGGAGTAATTTTAAGGGTAGGAAGCCTGTAAAAGTGCCATCGGTATGAACTAGCCAGTTATTGCTACTGTTGGGACACCATCCTGCCATAGAAAGCGTTTTACTTTCCTCCTCGCTATAGGATGGATATAATTTCATAAGACTAGTCATGCCCACATTTCGAGTCATATCTATGACAATATCATTTATCACATAACGTACTTCAGAAAACAGAAAAGCCAAACCATGATTCGCCAACGCAGACGTTGTGGGCGTACTGCCATCTGCTTTCATTAATTTACCCTCAATTTGAAGGACACTTTCATGAAGTAGAGTAAAAATATCTTGATTGTTAATTATGAATTGAATCTCGTCATTGTTATTCAGACCTGTTGCTTGAGGTTGATAGGAATGCATATCAATGCGCACGACGCCATCTTCCACTTGTATGGGATTTAACACTTGCAACAGCTCTTTGTTCATGATTGGGGTGTAGCGTATAACCAAGGCGTTGTAAGCGTTGTCGGTTTACCCGTGTCAACCGTTTCATACACGGCGGGCAACTAACCGAGCTCGTAGACGTTGTTGTTGCTTTATAGATAAATTTCATAGCGTCTTTAAAACCAACTTGTAGGTCACAGGGGTGTTGGCGTCCAAAGCAATCAGTTGTTGGTTTCTATTCACTAAGCGTAAGGTAATATTACTAATATCACTGACACACACAGGATGATAGAGAACCACTGAAGGGTTTTCACGAATAATATAGCCGCAAGGAGAGGTGACAATAAAATCATACAGGGAATGGCTTTGTTCTTGATTCGTAAATACGTCTCTAATAATATTGCAAGTTACAGAAATGTGATGGTCCTCGATGAATTTCACTGGATAATCTGATTCATGGGGTTGCTGAGCTGCCAACACTCTTGGTTTAAATCCTAATAAAGGACCAATAGAATGAACTCGTGTTTCAAAGTCAATGTTAAACGTAGAGAAAATACGACAGCGATGAGTTATTGTATTGGCTGTAAGTTCAAATTTGTGTGTCCCATCCGCAAATGGTTTGACACCAAATTGTTTTATCATCGACACGCTAATGGCCTCATGCACATCGTCTATAGTATAACCTCCAGGGGGTAGTGTCAACATATAATCATCATAATAAAATTTGTCATTAATATCCACTTGAATATTGTAAATTCTGTTGTAACTTTCCAAAGAAATTAATCCTAGCACATAGGATTGTTCGGGATGCAATTCAATGGGAGGGAAAAAATCCAGGGACACTTCAGGCCCGCGACTGTGCACGGTAAAGGTCTTGGCGTTGACATTCATAATGATGAAACTGATGGCTTAACGCGACCTCTTATATAAAAAATGTAAACTCAAACGGCCACACTCTTGACTGTCAAAGGTTTGTTGACGATTCACATTATAGAATATCTTTACCCGGTTTCCCAAATAACGTATCAACTCGATCGGGGGTGGTAAATTTCCATAACTGTCAAAGTACCATACTGTGGAACCTTGTTTCACATAGGCTACAAAATGGGTTCCTGGGCCTGCATCATCATCTAAATTCATCATGGCTCGTTCTTCTTTCCACGGTGCTTTAGGTAATTCATTTCGCATAAATACACCTCGAAAATGAGAAATCTTTAGTTGTTTGGCATAGCTTTCCACTTCTTCATGGGTCATGGCATGACGAGGCAGTTGGCTTAAGCGCTTATCGATGAAGATGGACATTTTTTTTTTCCTTAGACGGTAGGCCATTACCTTGTGGATAAAAGACTGGCTTTAAAGGGTTGCCATTTCTAGCTCCCATCGCAATGGCTTCTAACGTTTTATTGTGTCGCTCGCTTTCTTTGAGTTGTTGCTTGCCTTGCTCGACGGCTTTTATGGTTTTCGCTACAGCGCTGGCACCACCCAAAAGGGACCCCAAAGCTGCCAACCCTGCAAATAAAGCCGGCAAAAAACCCCCACGCTTAGCAACAGGAATGACTCGCCCACGTTTTTGCTTTCTTTCTTTTCTTTTTATCGATACATAATGCTGTGATTTCGGAGCTGTAGACAATCGCACCGCTTGTAAAGCTTTTTCGATAGCCACTCTTTTTAGATTTTTTTTAGTTTTTTTACGTTTTAACACTGGGTGTGAGGCAGATCGACTTGGTTCCCGACCTGGCTTTTTTCTCTTTTTGAGATTTGATTTTTTCATGTTCATAGCATATCTTTTTTTCACCATGCTGCTACTTGGTGAACCTTTCACAGCAAACATTCGATAACAACTAACGTAGAGAACCTTATTTCATAGCACTATATTCCAATTCTATATAAAGCGGGAAATCATTCACCGTTTTCCCAGCTTCCTTTTCCTCAAACGTAAGCATAAGATGAAAGGATAATTCATCTCCCACATTTACTCTTTGATGGTTGTGGGCCAACACTCTATCACCGTTTAGTTGTATTTTTAAATGTTTCTCATCAGGCATGGCATATTTAATATGAATGACACCATCATAATGCAGTCGATAACGACTTAAACCGGAAGCAAGCATATAGGTAAGATCATCATTCACCAGTGGTAGTGGTGGTGGGGAATGGTTTTCGTCATTGTCCAGTTTTTGATTTGACAGGTACACTAAAAATACAGATGGGACAAATTTATAAAGCCTTTTCATTTGATAGGTCACATAACGTTTCGTGCAGACATCATTTTCGTCTCGAGGCTCTTGCACATCAATAATACGATGATGATTGGCTGAATAGCCCTCAGCGGTTAGTCTCGGGGCCATGTGATAGACACTTTGCACTTTGCGATCGACATAGCTTTTTGTTGCCACCTCTCGTGACTGTTTTGACAAAGAGGCGGCCGTGGCCATGGTTACACGAGCTCTCCCAAACACGTCCATGGTGATAGACGTTAACTAACCTATCTTACTCACCGTTTGCCTATATATATAAACCTTATACACACATGAAAAAAACTCAGTCATCGACACAATGGAATTAATGAAACAACCCCATGCTTTGCCCGTCTCTGATTTGGTTTCAGAGCTATCACTGTCCGTGTGCGAACCTAAACGTCATGGCACCCTATTCCCATCTACCGTTCGATGTATTATGGTAGGGCCTTCGGGTTGTGGAAAGACCAATGTTTTGCTGAACATTATTACCGCACCTCATGGCCTACGATTTCAAAATATTTATATTTTTGCCAAATCCTTGTACCAGCCTCTGTACGTGTATCTGGAACAAATTATGTCTTCGTTAAATAAAGAAGCCATGGGCTATTTTACATTCACCTCACCTCAAGATGTCATTCAACCAGACCGCATTCAACCAGATTCCATTATAATTTTTGATGATATTGCCACTCAACGACAGGCCATTATTCAAGAGTATTTTAGTATGGGACGCCATAAACAAGTGGATTGTTTTTATCTAGCTCAGACCTATTCCAAAATCCCCAAACAGTTGATTCGTGACAATGCCAATCTCATCGTTCTCTTCCGCCAAGACTCTAGAAATCTCTATCATATTTTTCAAGATCATGTGAATCCAGATATGTCCTTTACAGCTTTCACGCAATTGTGTGCTTCGTGTTGGAACCATCATCCCCATGCCTGTTTGGTCATAAATAAACAGAGTGAACGATGTGAGGGACGTTATCGCTTGGGTTTTGATCATTTTATTTCTGTTTAAAAAGACCTAGGGTTGGACATTTCCTGTTAGTGTGTCTTTACCTTTACCATGGCGAACGCCATAGGGTACAAGAAACATGTTCAAATCATGCAGCGTATTATTGAGGCACGAAATACGATTCGACATAAATTTCGTGAATTGCAACGTTTAAAAAACGTCAATCCTTTACCCATGATAAAACATGCTCCATCATCGGTTGATCCCATGAGATTTAAACCTAATGCTTCTGCTGCTACTGCTGCTGCTGCTACCTCTCAAACCAAACCCATAACAAGTTCAAAATTTACTCAAACAGAATCCACACGACAGGTAAAATCCTCCTCTTCCTCCTCCTCTAATGTTAGTGAACAAGAACATCAAGAACATGAAAAGAAAGAAGAAGAAGAAGAGCATGAACAAAGTGAAAGTGACAGCGAAAGCGTATTTAGTCCTGAAAGAAAAAAGAAATCGTCACCCCTTCAACAGTTTCTAAAAACAAAACAAAAATCTTCCGTCATAGCGGCAACACCGTCTTCCTCCACATCGTCTCCGTTTTCACAAGTCTTGGCAACCCCTCAAAATAAAGCTCAACTCAAAAACATTTTAATCAAACATTATGGGGCAACCCTGGAACCGTATTTGACCCTTCTATTTATTGGAAAGACAGATACCACGTATGGTGTTCGCTATGAGAATGATAGTTTTAAAATTGGGGATTCATCCATTAAATTTGCTCGTACGAAAGCTGTCATTAAAAATATCAACTATAAATTAACACCAGGTCTGTTAAAGCTGCTATTTTCTCGCACCCCCTCGACACAAGATTTTACGTCCGAGGACCTTGCTAAATATAAATCCATTTTATTAGACACCAACGCTCACAAAAGAAACTATAAACCCTCTCAGCAGGTCAATGCCAATATATCCCAAAAATATAAAACCATCATTGCAAACATCTTTGGTAAGCAAAAACATCACTCTGCCTCTGGTGTAAGGTTTAAGAAATTAAAACCCTACCTAGATATAACCTTTTGGAATAATCCCAATCAGTTAGTAGAGCGCTTATACTTGCTTCATGCATCAAAACAAGCTGGTCACACTGGACATGAGGCGGAAATCGCCGACGTTGAACAACAACTCCGAAATGCTAAAATTATCTTATAAGCCATCCCCCATCAAAGTGGGCATTGCTCATGAATTGCATAAACCAGCCCGACGCATTTATGAACGTCGTCGTGTCATTTCCAAAGGAATCGATGACCTTTGGCAGGCAGACCTGGTTGAAATGATACCTTATTCTAACGTTAACGACGGTGTACGCTATATGTTGACTGTCATTGATGTCTATTCCAAAATGGCTTTTCTTCAACCAGTAAAAAATAAAACTGGTATCTTAGTCACAAAGGCCTTTCAACATATTATTGAACAATCAAAACGTCAACCTCACTTGTTACAAACCGACCAGGGGAAAGAATTTTTCAACAAGGATTTCTCCAGTTTTCTCAAATCTAAGGATATTCACCATTATGCCACCTATAGCAATCTCAAAGCCAGTGTGGTCGAGCGGTTCAATCGAACATTAAAAAGTTATATGTGGAAAGAGTTTACAATACATGGTTCCTATCGATGGATAGACTGGTTACCTCAACTTGTGTCTCGCTACAACACCATTCATTCCACCATCGGCATGAAACCTCGCCTCGTCACCAAGAACCTACCCAGACTCAATAGACTGTTTAACCCTATAAAAAGGGTAGATCCAAGGCGACATCGCCTTAAAATTGGAGATTTTGTTCGCATTAGTAAACATAGAAGTGTGTTTTCAAAATCGTATACTCCACAATGGTCGACAGAAATTTTTAAAATTCGCCAAGTCAAGCTAGGTCAACCAGTGACGTATCTCTTAGAAGATCAGAGCGGTCAACCCATTCAGGGACGATTCTATTATGAAGAAGTGCAAAAAACATTATATCCCAACGATTATCTCATTGAACGAGTAATTAAAGTCAAAGGTGCAAAATATTTTGTAAAGTGGTTAGGTTTTCCTTCCACGTATAATTCATGGGTCAATAAACATAATTTTTTGTAATAAAACCCTATTTAATTATTTTGAAAAAAAAAAATTAAAAAAAATGTATCATATGACCTTTCATTATTCCCACCCTTTTGTTTATTACATGTCCAATAACCGCTTTGTTCGAGCCCATGCCAATCTGTTATCATGATGTTATACACTCACTCATTGTTTCAAACTTTGCGTTGCATGATGAGTCCATAATGAACCTAGGCTATGACATACACATTATAAATCCGCACACTGTATAATGACACCAGCCTCTTATCTCTCTCTGCTGCGAGGCACGTACGATGATAAGACCTGTGTCTGTCTGGATCGCCGTGGGTCAGTCTCAATGCTTTCAATTCTCATTGCATTAAGCAAGTTCTCTCTCTGCGTGTGAGCCCTGACCAGTCAAGACAAATAATAATAATAATAATAATGCATAAGTGTTTTATTAATATCAAAGCGCATAACCTAACGTGACTTCAAATCTGGTTTCTTACTTTTTCCCCGTTTTCCTCAACGATCTCGAAAAAAAAAATGACGGAAACCATGATTTCAGGTTTTCCATACCTACATTCCCGTAAACTGAACAACGACACAAATACATCGACATGCCCATCATAAAAATCGCCTCATTCGTTTTCCAAATAACGCGAAAATGAACAAAAAAAACACCTTTTCCATAAGAAAACCATGTTTCCAGCTTTTTACCTTTTTCATGTCTATATCCACGTAAAGAGAATAAAGAGACGAAATAAATACTATCACACGCGTCATTCTCACGTTTTCGGTTTTTCAAAAATCGACAAAAATGTGAAAAACGCATGTTTTGACTCAAAACCCTAACTTCACCTTTCCGACACCTACATTCCCGTAAAGAGCACAACGAGACGAAAAAAACGAATCCAAGCACGCCCTCCTAGCATAACCCGTTTTCCAAAAATCGGCAAAAATGTGAAAAACGCATGTTTTGACCCAAAACCCTAACTTCACCTTTTCGACATCTACATTCCCGTAAAGAGCACAACGAGACGAAAAAAACGAATCCAAGCACGCCCTCCTAGCATGACCCGTTTTCCAAAAATCGGCAAAAATGTGAAAAACGCACGTTTTGACCCAAAACCCTAACTTCACCTTTTCGACACCGACATTCCCGTAAAGAGCACGACGAGACGAAATAAACGAATCCAAGCACGCCCTCCTAGCATGGCCCGTTTTCCAAAAATCGGCAAAAATGTGAAAAACGCATGTTTTGACCCAAAACCCTAACTTCACCTTTCCGACACCGACATTCCCGTAAAGAGCACGACGAGACGAAATAAACGAATCCAAGCACGCCCTCCTAGCATGGCCCGTTTTCCAAAAATCGGCAAAAATGTGAAAAACGCACGTTTTGACCCAAAACCCTAACTTCACCTTTTCGACACCGACATTCCCGTAAAGAGCACGACGAGACGAAATAAACGAATCCAAGCACGCCCTCCTAGCATGGCTCCTTCCATTCCAAGGTCGCAGGGGCTCACAACTTCCTAAGTGAGACAGCTCTCTCACTACCACACTACTCTTGTTATTTACATGCGATTCGTACGGGCGCTCTCTCGACCCCAAGCTCCGCGAGTTGCCATGTGCTCATCCGACACTGCACGCGCCGCGCGGCCGGCCACACTTTGAGTGAAACACCCTGTATAAGTAAATTTTAATTAGTTGGGTTGCATGCTGCGTTGCCGCACATATTTTGAAGATCCTACGTTTGAGAGTACTACAACTGGCAGGTATATTCAGTGTGGCTTCATTTAGGTTAAGTGCCCTAATTTAGGATAATATTTTATTGCGAAGGGCAGTGTTAGGGTGTCCATTTCTTCAAGGTAATTGTAGGGTAAGTTTATCTCAAGTTCTAACACCTCTTTTAATTCAGTATGATTAAATAATTACAATAATCTTTCTTGTAGAACACTGTAGCCCTAAAATAAATTAATAACATCAAGATATCTATGCCGTTTATTGTTGCTTCGTTGATGATTGATTGATTATTGTTTTAATTATCCTAGCTAGATTTAGGTCCAGTGCCTTTCTCACTCAGCTACCCAGATATACAATACACAACATACATTGTAGAACTAGGAGTAGAAATACTCAACTAATAGCTAGATATTACTGAACATTAAAAACAATGATTAGTAAGTTACAGATGAAATATGTTATGTTCATAAAAATAGTCTATAGTAATTAACTTGCAGAAAATATATGTTTACTACGCAATTCTCATTTGTTGTTGTTGTTTGAGTCTTCAGTCTTTTGACTGGTTTGATGCAGGTCTCCATGTCTCCCTGTCCTCAGCTAATCGTTTCATCTCTACATAGTTACCACACCCTACATCCGAGGCAATCTGTTCAGCATATTCTAACCTTGGCCTACCCCTACAGTTCATGTCTTCGACCCTTCCTTCCATAACTAAGTTTGCTATTCCTGGGTGTCTTAGTATATGTCCTACCAACCTATCTCTTCTCTTCATTAGCATTCGCCAGAAACATCTATCCTCTCCCACTCGTCTTAATACCTCTTCGTTTGTCACCCTATCTACCCATCTGATCTTCAACATTTTCCTGTAACATCACATTTCAAACGCCTCAATTTTCTTCTTTTCTGCTGCACCAATAGTCCAAGTTTCACTTCCATAGAGCGCCACGCTCCAGACAAAGGCTTTCAAAAATGACTTCCTAACACCTAAATCTATATTCGATGTCAACAGATTCCTTTTCTGTAGAAATGCTTTCCTTGCCTGAGCCAACCTACTTTTTATATCCTCCTTGCTTCGTGCATCACTTGTTATTTTGCTTCCTAAGTAACAGAAGTCTCCTACTTCCTTCAGCTTTTCACCTGCCAATTTGATGTCCATAGAGGTTTCTGATTTCATTCGGCTGCATTCCAATTCTCATTTAAATAACTAATAAACTATACCTATGTAACAAGTGGATAAAATAACAAGAACGTAAACAAGCAACAATATAAAAGATATGAATTTGGTTAGAAATCAAATGAAATATTAAGTGAACTTAACAGTTGTCGGTGAGTTTGCAAAGGATTGCAAACTTAGTATACAGGTCGCGTCTTGTTTAGGATGGTGCTAATATTGTGCTAATAATCCGATGAGTTTGATGTCTATTCTAATTACTGTGGTTTCAAAGATGCTGAGGTACCGGAATTTTACCCCAGAAAGGATTTATAAATCGACTGATTTGGGCCTCTCAAACGCCAACAATTCTGACGGAATTTGATCATGCAACTTTGACCACAGTAGGCCTTGACAGAACTGATAAAATTATTGTGAATGACGTTAGCTTGTCACTATCATTTTCATTTCGGCATTAGACGAAGCAGGTTGCTAATGTGCAAATTAAGGAACATCCATTGTATTTCTATGTAATGTAATGTGTTACTATGTTTTCATAAATATTCGTGAATTATTCCAAGCAATTTTAGAGTATTGTTACGTGCCACCCCCTAGTGGCACTTTTGTGAACTGGATTACGGTGGGTAGAAAGCACAACACCAATTACTGCTTTAAAGAGAAGTTAGCCTTATTGCTTGCAGGAAGATACACTACTCATCAGCAAATACAAGCAATTGGAACCTTACTCCAGTTTCCTCAAGTCTCTTGCATATGGAGAGCCCTTGCCCTCTTTCACTTGTCAACAGTTAATCTTCTCGCTAATGAATCTGGTGGCCTTGACAGAACTACATGCAACTCTCCCCTATGTACACAAATTACAGTTACTTACGAAAACACAGGCAGTCCCCTGTATGCTTCTCACTTCCTCGCTGTCAAGAGAAACGGCTTCACTAGGGGTTTCGCAAGTCACCACACTTCTGTCGCTCACGATAAACTCTCGCACTAGCTCGTAGAACACAACAACACTGCTTGACAGGGCGCCCTTATATAGCAGGCCGGTGACTCAATAAATGCTTCTAGACCCTTCCAGGGTTCACGGCTTCTCGAGGTTTCTTCACTGGCTGAGTCACGAATATTCTGGACCATCTCTTTGTCCTAGTAGTCCTGTTGCATAAGGCGCACGCAATACACTGAGGCGGGGCACAGCCCAGCCCTGGGGCAGTTGTGACTCATGCGGCGAGCGATGACACAAACTCACAGCCGTAACAGTATTATTTAAATTAACTGTAAGCCAATTCCATTGCTGCATGGTGGCAACTGGGTATGTTATAAACTAGGGAACTGACTTTTTTGTAAATATTTATTTTAAATAATATTTATTTTGCATACAGATACAAGACTGAAACTACAACAGAAATTCCGAACTCGAACACTGTAATCTGTGCATGAAATTTTATTTCGCAGAAATATAAATATTTTAAATATTTTGAATTAAGACACGTAAGCGTAAATTGTTTTTTTTTTTCTCTTTGTTCTAACACATAAATTGTCAATGTTTTGGATGTGTTAGAAGTTGTTGGTGGAATTGAGAGTTTGAGTGACTTTCCTTTGATGAAATATGCAAGACTGTCTTGTGATGTTGAATGGTCTTTTTTCTGGTATCGTACGTTGTTCCGAGACAACCGACATCGGTTTGTTATGAAAAATCTTGGAAAACCTTTTTATAATTCATTGCAATAGTGAGTCCACCGCTGCCTTAACATTACTGGTGAGTGATTTTTTTAATACATAAGTTTTTACAAATGAGAAATATTGAAACAAACTATTTTTTTGAAATTGTATAAATTTGTTGCATTAAAAATGTTTTAATTTGTTTACTACATAAGAAATGAACTATTCTCAAGTTTTTTAGCACATGAAAAGCCGCTTCCTAGTAATAACTTTAATGTCAGAAGCAATTGCCGTCAATTTCTTGTTTTTTTCCGCGTGTTGAGTAGTTGCAAAGAGTTGTATCTCTCAAGATACGATTGCACCGTTAAGTATTATTCAATCAGAAGAGTGCAGCGTATACGGGGTGGTTATATACTGCATTTACTATTTTATGACGTGAAAGGATATATCAAAATAAGAAAAAATCCATATCAAATAAGCTTGAGCCCTACAGCTCATACTTTCTTAGAGAAATCATACTGTACTGTAGCATACAGACATGGCAACAACTTAACAGAAAACCCACCTGCTAGTGTAGCGGTTAGCATTCTTGGCTTACGCATAGGAGGCCTGGGTTCGATTCTCAGCTCCGCCAAAAAAAAAAAAAATCGGTCTTAGGGTTGGAGCGGAGCACTCTCAGCATCGTGAGGCAAAACTGAGAATAGGTGGGTACGATTCCCACCACAGCCATACTGGAAGTGGTTTTCCGTGGTTTCTCCACATCTACTCTAGGCAAATGCCGGGATGATTCCTAACTTAAGGCCACGGTCGTCTCCTTCTCGATCCTCACTATACTTATATATACGCACACACGGCCAGATTTAGATGTTATGCGCTCCTAGGCCCGTGGGTTTTAGCCGCCCCCTCTTCATACCATCGTGAAGGAGGGGGAATTTAGACCTCAGAAAGGTCTTTGTGAAGGTAATTTTTATTTTATTCTAATGTATCGTGAAGTAAAATCAATTAAATAAATGAAAATAATGAGAGAATCAGCCGTTTCTAAATTTGTATATAAACTATAAATAAATAGGGCAACGAGATATTAAAATAAGTTTAAACCATTTAAGACTCATTATACACTTACAGATATTCACTACCTCATACAACCTACAACTATGCATAATGAATAATTCAAATTAAACTGATATTAATATTCAAGACACTTAAATTTTCTCTGGAGTCGAAAAATCTGCTGTTACAAAACATTTTTTTGGAAAATGATGGCCACAATATAAATTGGAAAGGTGTCAAAATTTTGGAAAGTTTAATTTTAATCATAAATTGTACGAAATTGGCTTTAAAAAGTTATAAGTAGTTAAAGTCTGTAAGTCTATTTTTGAACTGTAAGAATAACAAGATTGAAAAGGAGCGTATAACAAAAAAAAAAAAAACAAAAAAAAAACACGAAAACCACTTGATAATAAAGTAGGACTTACAGTTTTCTTATAACTGATGTGAGATAATTTTCCCTCAAAGTCAGTTCATAAAACCTTCTTTCTTGCTTTTGCGCCCCTCAGAATGGTGCGCCCGTAGGCTGGGGCCTATTGGTAAATCCAGCCCTGTACGCACACTAATGCAGCCATCACAAACACAGGTTGAGTATTACTGAGGTATCAAAAAATAAGGACAAAGGTTAGTAAAATGATACAATAAAAATAAATAAGTAAATAAATAAGTTGTTGATTCAGTTACGGGATTTGCGACATCATGGTCATGTACTTGGGTGTGTGTGGAATGTGTCTGATAACCCGCGCCACTGTGTTGTCTGCGTTAGTGTGTGTAGTTGTACGTCAGCTGTAGCTTGCCACAGTGGGTGAGTGGTTATCGTCTCGGACTGCCAACCCCAAGCTTGCAGGTTCACTCCTGGCCGTGATAAGTGATTTTTGAAAGGCGACAAAAATCACGATACGCATGTCATATGATGTTGGCATGTTGAAGAACCCATTTGAATTCAGTAGGCCGTGTTCATAATGGCAAAATTAATCTCAGGATTTTCCGCCAAAACAAAGTTCCTCATTTCTCTACTAGAAGGCGCTATAGTGTCAAGGAGCTTAGATATCTAACCTCCTTGACTTTCATAGCGCTTCAAGGAACGATAAAATTCGACATGCAAGCTACCCTCTGAGTGTAAATTAACAAAGCTTTCACCCGGCACTCAAGGCTATACGATATTATTATTATTATTATTATTATTATTACCGTACTTCAGATGTGGATTGGTAAGGAGAAGGCTGTGGCCTTAATATAGGAACCATCCAAGAATTCGCCTGAAGTAGAAGTGGGAAACCAGGGAAAACCACTTCCGGGATGTTTGTGGTGGGAATCGAACTCGCCTCCTTAGTTTTTCCTCATGTGGCTGAGTGTACTCCGTTCATGCTCTCAGACTAGAATTAAATGTCTTGGCAGAGCCGGGAATTGAACCCGGGCCTCAGCGGTAAATGAGTAGATCAAAATAAATAGCTAAGTGTCTTTTACGTTGAGGTATAACTATCGGAAGCCGTGCAGACAGTTGGTCTAACCTCATAGCCATAGCCAAAATGTGATAACTGATTATATCATTGCACCATGTCGGGCACTAATTGTGTTTCAATTCCATTTGCCGTACATACGTTACTAGTTCCCATTCGATAGCTGCTGTATGCAAGGCTAATAATCATATCGGTGGTCGGGAATGTAAAGGTTTCACTCCAAATAAATAAACAGTAATGATCATTAAAGAGAGGAAATGAAACATATGAGTCAAAGGGTAGTGGCCTGTTCATTAGTGGGGTGACGTGGTATTCACTGTGTGTCCCACTGGTCTGATGCGAGACTTCTAAATTGACATTGAGTTTGATGTTTTCAGTCAGTCAACGTGATTATACCCAATTGTGATGGGTTATTACCTAATCCTGAATTATTCTTTTACATGAGATTAATAAATACACTTCGATGGCCAGTTTCGATCGTCAAGCTGATGTGATGCTCACATGATTGTGATAAGCTGGCAACAGACTGGCAGTATTGCCAATTCGTCACATCAAGTGTCACCAACTAATAGCTCAAAAATCACTAGAAAATCACCAAAATATACATTTCGCTCATTTTACTTTAATAAGGATATGTGTGTTAAAATATGATAGCGTATTATGTCCTATTATCCGGAAATTATAATCCTACCGTAAGATTTCGAGCCGGCTTCGTGGTGTTGGGGTAGCGTGCCTGCCTAGCACGCGGAGGCCCCGGGATTGTTTCTCAGCTCCGTTGAGGATTTAGAAACAGGCACAAGAGCTGGAACTGGGTACACTCAGTCTCGTGAGGACAATTGAGTAGCTGTCTGACAGTAAGGCAGCTCCCCGGTCACGGAGACCAAGATTAACGGCCGAGGGCATTTGACGCGCTGACCGCGCCTTATCCCATAATCTGTAGATCAAATGGCTGGGCAGCGGTTGCTTGATAGGCCTAGGCCCTTCATGGGCTGTAGCACCACGGGGTTTGGTTTGGTTACATTTTGAACATTTCCTCTTCTCTCGTTTCAAAGACGGTATCCTCATCTGTAGAAGTTGATGCTGCGGAGGTAGGGTAGAGTCAAGTTACTCCGTGATATCAAGTAAAACCGTGATAAAGCGTATTTCCTCTATCACTACGTAGGTTCCATTCCGAAAGTTCTAAGTTTTTACCAACAGATGGCAGTAGAAACCAGGATTCCAGGAAGCCCTTGCGTTCTATTTTTTTACCAACTCAATGAGGTTTAAAAAATATATTAACAGAGAGTTGACATTTCAATAAGTGATCCACATCTAGTGAAAACTGTGGTGAAGATTTTAATTTCTTATAAACAGCTGTTTCATTGTATAAGTTTCATTCTAACACCAGTCAGAGGTAAGAAGCAGACCATTCGCATAAGAAACTTACATGCATGTAGTGTTACGCATGCAAGGTGTGTGAGCTTAGCAGTAAGTACGTTTTCCTTAGGTTGGACGCTGAAATGGCGCCAAAACGGAATAAAAAGGCTCGTTCCTACACAGCTGAAACACTTAAAGAAGCATTGAGGTTGATGAAGGAAGAAGGATGGTCAGTATACAAGGGCAGTAGATGTTTTAATAACCCGTGGAGTACACTAAAGGATTATTGCAGACAATATTCAGCCGAACCAGGAAGTGCAACCCTTGCAAAAATTGTAAAGCCATTCGTTGTGTCACCTGAATTTGAAGTGAAGATGGTGTGTCAAGATAGACACAATAGATCGGTCTTGGCCTAATTCCAGACCCCAGAACAAAGACGATGACGGCTGTGGTGCGTGAGGTGGCTCTCCTGGCGGATGACACCAAGAGGAAGAATGGAGCCGAATGGATTGTTGATCAGTTTTGTAATGTCTGGTACCTATAATGTCTATGTTATGTGTGATAGGTGTGATATTGACTAAGAAGACTTAAAATATGTTGAATGGAATATTTGTAATAGAATGTTTTTTTATTATAAAAAACTGTGTAGTGAAATGTTTCAATATAGGCAATATGGGGTAATAGAAACGTATAGTCTACATACGATTTGATCACTTTTATTACATTAACCATTAGTTTTCACGATTATAAAGTACACTGAACGGAGAACACCGTGCTATCACGGAGTAACTTGAATATCACGGCGTTACCTACTTCTACTACCAGATTTTGTTAGTTAATACTCTGAAATAACTTATGAATATTTGTAAGATATATGCAGAAATGTTCCGTAGGGTATTCCTCTTCAACATGAAATGAACCGAAATAACTGAAATCTAAAATTTCAGAAATAGTAACAAATAAAGCTTAGTATCACGGAGTTACTTAACTTTACCCTATACGACCGTAGGGTACCAGGTGGTAAAGTGGAACTTCCATTACGTGTGAAGCTGTCTGTGAAACCGCACATAACAAGTTGAGGGTTCACGACCATATAGAAAATTCTGTATAAACTTTACTTAAGTAATAACTTAATAAATGCATTGCAAATTTATGGTTATATTTTTATTAGGCAATGTTTGCTCTTGCAAACTGTTTGCCCAAGCGTAATTTATTTAGAGGTTCGTTTTGCCCTCCTGAGGGTACGAGATAATTAACACATACGATAATAGCTGAAGAGGAAGCTCAGTGTTGTGCTGTCAAGTTTCGAACCAATTCCTTAAATTCACTGTTGTATCCCAGAGGAAGCTGGCGCGGCGCCTTTGTTGTGTAGCCTTGCATATTGGATTACACATTAGATACACAAATCCGTCTGGGAATGGTCGCGCCATCATTACTGCTCAGTCTTAAGTGCAAGCACTTGGGTGGAGGAACTAGGACACCATTGGGAAGGAATTACTCAGCCGTAATGCAGTTTAGGCTCTTTATGTCCTCTCAGATAAACTGTAGGAAATCTTCTACGGCGCCCTAGATACGCAACGCTTTCTTGTAAACTGGATACAGGCACATACGGTCATTTTATGTATTTTCTACTTTGAGAACCTTTCAAATTAATGGACGATTGTAATTGTTTTGCTGGTTCCTGGTGTCCAATTTTTAAGCAGCTCTTGAAGAGATCTTATAATAATACAAGATGTTCAGTAAAGAACATATAGCCTACTTTCTCCTAAATGCATGGGTATAGTTATACAGTGGTCTGCCATATTATTATACTCAGAAAGAAAATCAAGTATTTGGTAACTTTTCGGCCAGAAAAAAAAATCCTGTAAATGTTAGTGCACTTTCTTAGCATGGTATATCTTCATACAAGCCTTAATATATTGACGACTAATTTTATGGTATTTTATGAGAACTTAAAATGGCGGCTGTGCATTTTTAATTTGGTATTTTTACCAACCTACCTTGATTAGGACACGAGAAATAAACGAGATTTTTTATATATTTGTTTAGTTGTTGTTTTAAAGGGCGGAACTACGAGGAAATCTGCCCCTCTTAACACTGAATAAATTATACAAATTAAAAATTTTGCACAGCCGCCATTTTAAGTTCCCATAAAATTCCATTGAATTAGTCGTCAATATATTAAGGCTTGTATGAAGATATACCGTGATAAGAAAATGCACTAACATTCACCGGAAATATTTCTTTTCTGGCCAAAAAATTACCAAATAATTTATTTCCTTTCTGAGTATAATAATAATGGCAGGCTACTGTAACTCTTTGTCCTTTTCAAGGAGTATAATTGAATGCTGGTTGTAGTAGATTGTTGAAATACAACGTGCTATGCGGATATTATACGTTGTTTGATTGAATCCTCACCTGAATTATATATACTCACATTAATGCAGCTATCACAATAACACAGGTTATCAGACAAGATTCAACACTCAGTCAAGTATACGGGGCTAAATGACCTTGATGTCCCCTGCATCTCAAATGAAGCAACAACAACAGCTTTCCTACCCAAATCCTTCCTCGTATAAGAGTACACATATTAGTAAGCCTACAGACATCACAGTGACACAGGTTATCAGACAACTTCTACACCCACCCAAGCAAGCACTGTATTTATTTCTCGTTTGATTTTATTAGCTTTTGATACGTTGTGTTTGCACTTATCAATTTATAAATGTTTGAAGTTTGACAATTATTAATATGTTGATATTAAATTTAAATTTCAGTTTTCTTCGCGAAATCATCTGCCTCCGACATTGTATAATAAATATTGATAAACTACAGTTACCAACCAAAGATTAACTTAAGACAGCAATACAAGTAAACACACTATTTTTCACTTTCCAAAACCACACTCACACTCTAGGATACCAACAGAATGGCATTGTAAGAAGTGGTGCATTTTTGGAAAGGGATGAGGAAAGATAGTGCTGAACCCACCCCTCAGGCTAACTTAACCATAGCAATATCATGCTATTCTTCAAACCATGGGCAACCAACGAGGGGGGGGGGGGGTTATTTTGTGACCAGCAGAGTAAATTCCTTTTACGTGATTTGCATTATCCTTTAAAAAACATATCTTGTATTTTTGAACCTTAAATGGAAAAAACAAGTAGTTCCGTGAGGAACTATACAGACTATTTTCATAATATATCCTACTCATGTTAATTGCCTCTATCAACATACAGGATTTCAGTTTGATTGTTGTGATAGATTCGTAGATATTGAGACCCGTCTAAATATTTGAGATGGTCGCCCTGGTGGCTCTTAAGAATACGCTGATCTGTTCTTGTACACATAGCACATCCGAAATTTGGTTGAATTCCAATTGATAGTGTAGAAGTTATATACATTTAAAAATTTGACCTATCAGCGGGCTTATAATCATTTTGGCAACCCTGCCAGGTATGGCCTCCTGTAAATTAAACTGAAATATTATTATCTATACGTGTGTCAATTTTGAAATAGCTCCCATTCATACCTTCCAAGATATCCAACATGGAGCTCAAATTTCAATTGCGATTTTTCAGCAGTTGGTAGCACTGACATCATTTTCAAATACGGCATTGGGATATTCAAGTATGGATCTTTACTCCTACCAAATTTTTCGATTGCTGCAGCCGTTTAGGAGTTGATAGGGAGGGGGCACTGGGACACACACAGATAGACAGACGGACAGACAGACAGAAGGACAGACAGACACACATTTGCCCGGATCGATCTCATAAGTCTACTTGTTGCTCATTTTTGCAAAATGTGAAAAGTAGGCTAAAAATCATGGAAAAAGGAGTTCAGAAAGTAAATTATTCAATGAACACTCTCTTTGCCATCTTCAACACAAGTGGAACCTTTCACTGTGTTTGCCGCATGTGTACCTCTTGCAACCAGACAAAATTATGGTGGTTTTGTTAACATTGTTGTACTTTAGCCCTTTGGAATGACATTCCTTGGTGCATAGGTGGAAACGTCCTCTTCCGCTGTCAGCTCATACACTAACAATGTAGTCGGTAAACAGGCCAAGAGTGCCGTAACAAGTTGGATTGCAACAAATAATAGGGCACTCTGTTGATGGATACCGAAACAAAAAGAAATGAACGACCTCAGTGCGCAGTATGACGAGGCACATGAACTATCAACGAGAGGAGTTTTCCGTGGCCACTAAAAGAAAATTGTTAATATCTTATACAAAAAATACATTTTTAAAAGAAATGTAAATGTCTGGTTAGGTAGCCGGATTCAAAATAGACAATAACTTTGTGTACCGTACAGTAAGCGTAGAAAAGGAATACCATGGATAAACTGTAAAATATGGAACTGGTGGGCACGAAATACATCCCCCCCTTCCCCCTCCCCTCCCGTTGGTATTGCTAGAGTTAACAGTTGACCTGTTTGCTCATTGAGTTAGGCTAACGCTAAAAATATTACAAGATAGAAGAGAAATGCTTTCAAACACAATCCAATCATTTGCATCAATCCGAAGATTGGTTTTGTTCAATATTATACGGTATATTTCATCAAATCTTATTATATAATACGCTAAGGTGTGTGTTTCACAAAACTCAAGATCCTAAACCAGAGGGAGTTCGAAGGTGTGGATTGTACCAAAATCTTCCTAATCGTCTGAATAGTACCGGTAGTCTACAGGAAAAATCTTGCGTTTCTCGAAAAGTCAACGGAAATATATTTGTTTATAAAGTGCTTTTAAACAAATAAACAAGATGATAGCCCCTGGCAGAACGGTTTTGCGTTCAGCCCGCATAGCACTAGAACCCGGCGGGTAGTCTGTACACATGGGGCGCACACAACCCAATATGCGAGAGTCCTCGCATGGGTCCGCTGGTTTCATATATTTCATTATTTGGCTCTGGGTGGGATTAAATCCCCTTATCACCCCCGTAGTTATGCCATCTTGTAACATGGCTACCTTTCTCATTCAGTATTCCGCCCAGGCGCTCACAACTTGTAGGACGTGGGTTGGTGACCACGGGACCCCAGCTGAGTCTGGCATGACTTCCACTTACTTGTGCTAGGCTCCCCTCCGTCTTCTTTCCTGTCGACCTCTCTTGGTCAACTCTTGTTCTCTTCCGACCCTGACGGTATTAGGGTATCCGAGGCCTAGGGAGACTCTTCCTTTTTCCGCCTTAGTTGGCACTTGTCTCATCTTTCCTGATACCCTCCATCTGTGAGGGGTCAGCCTTCCTTTTTCTTTTCATGTTATCTCCTGCCTTCTGCTCAAGGCCCTCAGGGAGGCAGGGTGCATGTAGCCCCACCACTTCTGGTGCACCCTGGATAGTGCTACATCCTCATATCAGGGGCTCACGGCTGGTGAGTTCGGTAGTTGGTGATCTCGAGGAATTCCTGAGCTGGGTCCGTTTTTTCCCCTTTTTCCACTGATTTTGGGGCCGGCCCTTTTCCTCTTTCCCCTTTCCTATCTGTCTTTCATGGCTCTCCTTCCTTCCAAGTCTCTCAATCCTCATATTTCGAGGGTTGAGGGCATTTCTTTTCTTCCTGTCCTTTATTTGCCGTATCCTTTATTTGTTTATCATTTCTGCTTCTAGTATGTAAGTCTGTAGTTGGTACCAGTTATAGTTTTCATTCTCATCTTTCACTGTCATCCAAACCATTAGGGGCCGATAACCTAGATGTTAGGCCCCTTAAAACCAAAATTATCATCATCATCATCATCATCATCATCATCATCATCATCATCATCATCATCATCCAGTCCTCACCTGGGCAATGCCACGCTGCTATACTCTTCCATTTATTAACCAAGCCATAGATTTAGGGTTTTACTCCCAAGATTGGCAACATTAATGATGTTGTGTTGTATATTGTTAACGAAGCTGGCTATAGAGAGCCATTGTTCTCTTGCTCGGGGTCGTGGGAGCTATCGTTCCTCGTCGACCCTCAACTCGTGCTATGCATGCCAGGAACAGTCACATTACGGCCTAATACACGGGGTCATTATGTTAACCTTCCTTCAATTGAATCGATCATTCGAGAAACCTCGCGTTTTATGGAAACTGAATTGGCCACATACCTTGAGTTCTGAGGTTTGCTACATAGGTTGGTTGGTTCCTCAGTTTAGAGGTTACGACAACCCGGTCATGTAACCCCGTGTACTATGGGTGTGTGTGTAGAATCTTTCTGATAACCGGTGTTAATTGTGATGACTGTATTAGTGTGTGTTATCTGTAATTCAGGTAAGGACTGCAGACGATCAATTACAAGTACCTACTTTTGCTACCGACAACGACACCTAGATGTGAACTTGGCTAATCGATGCCACCGTAACCGGCGAACTTTGGAACTGATAGAGCGTTTATCAAATCTAACCTACAAATTTGGCTCCACACAATTGTAGTTAGTGGAAGGTTGTCTAAAATGTCATAAATCTTTGACATAGGCTCGCCGGCTTTACTTCCCCTCCGAAGGAAGGCATACTGAGGGATTTTTAACGCTGTACAAAACTCCGACGACCTCAGCCGGGTTTGAACCCGTGACCTTGGGCATAGATATATGGCAGGAAAAAAAAAAACATCCACTAACTACACTTTTGTGTGAAGCTAAAAAAAAGTAGGTTAGAATTGATAACGCTCTATTACTTCCAATGTTCGCCGCCAGGTGCTGACAGCGATGCTATCTAGTAGCCAAGTCCGCAAGCTAGGTGTCGTGGACGATAGCATTTGGTAGCAAAAGTAGGAACTACTTGAAATTATTGTCTGCTGTGCTTGTTTGAATTAAAACAGATACCACACACTAATACAGTCATCACAATTAACACCGGTTATCAGACAGATTCTACACACACCCAAAGGACACGGGGCTACATGACCGCGTTGTCGGAGCCCCCAAACTAAGGAACCAACCAAACTTAGCTGTTGTTTGATACCAGAGTCCTATATGGCGTCTGCCCTCGTTCAATGTTCACATCGGAATTACCTTTTATTTGTAACTTAGGACATGGCTACTTCCTTCCCAATCCTGTAGGCTTTGTTGCAAATCCACACGCTACTACTATAACAAAGACGCAGTGTCAGACAGATTTCATACACGGGGACGCAATGTCACGATATCGCAGATAAATCAACAATAATGAAACTTAAGATTTAAGCTTATGGCTAAAGCCCTGCGCGGATGCGGATATACTTTGCATGGCTTTGCGGATAGCGGATAAGCCGCGGGTAATGTTTGGAGTAAATTTGCGGATAGTTTTTAGAATACGATCCGAACTTGTTGAATATCATGGGAAAAGTTGGGTAATTGTGCGCAGCGGGTAATCATGCCCATCTATGTTTTTTGAGTTGGTAGTACAACTATAACTCAGTTCACTGCTATCCTAAAGCTGTCATCGTTCCTATCAGATCAGATAGGGACAGTCAGCATGGTGCCAATCGCTATGCGATAACCAGAGGCTTGGATGAAGAAACATAACACGTTGCATTTAATTTTCTGTAGCCAGCAAATAAGGGATTTAGTGAGTTACCTTTTAAAAGCAGAGTGGGGTAATGGTGCGCAGAACGATACAAGTAGATACAACGCGACATTAATGGCAAAAATATTCTGCTGAGAGGTCCAACTTTAAATATATGCAACTTCTATACTATAATATCATATTTTACCGTTATATTTTTTCATGACAAATGTAAGATGATGATTTACGCTAATCCCATTTAAATTAGGTCATTAAGCACAATCAACACTCCAACTGAAAGGGGTTGCAATTCTGGCTGTATAACATTCATTTTTGACGTAGCACATGACATACAGTACATAGCCTATGGGTTCGACTTTCTTCTCAAATGTCTAAAAGATAAAGTATAAAGCAACACATTGAAAATATTATTGTAATCCCAGTCGATTCGGTTAACAAACGTGTGGATAAAAGTCGCTTGGATGCGGGGCGGATGCGGATAAAAGTCGTGCGGATGCGGATAACAGTCGTGCGGATGCGGGGCGGGTGCGGATGCGGATAACAGCCGTGCGGATGCGGATAACAGTCGTGCGGATGCGGGGCGGGTGCGGATGCGGATAACAGCCGTGCGGATGCGGGGCGGATGCGGATAACAGTCGTGCGGATGCGGGGCGGGTGCGGATGCGGATAACAGCCGTGCGGATGCGGATAACAGTCGTGCGGATGCGGGGCGGGTGCGGATGCGGATAACAGCCGTGCGGATGCGGATAACAGTCGTGCGGATGCGGGGCGGGGGCGGATGCGGATAACAGCCGTGCGGATGCGGGGCGGATGCGGATAACGTTTTGTCTATCCGCGCAGGGCTCTACTTATGGCCCAAGTGGCCTCTAGGGCAGGGGGGTGCTCAAACTATTTTAACTATGGTCCACATTGTAAATAGTCGGGGGGGGGGGGGGCTTTGGGCCAATAACACTCCGGGGGGTTTGGGGGTTATGAAATTTTATCATTTTAAATGATCTTGTCGACTTCGTCGTTACGCTGGGGTCTGGCGTTACGTTACGGTGACGGGACGAAATGTACCGAGAATGCACTGGAGTGTGTGACGTCATAGTACGATGTAGCAGCTGAGTACCAAGAAGGCAGTGCGAGAACAGAGTTTCAAGAAGGCAGTGCGGGAACAATCAAGTAGGCAGTGAAGAAACAAAATATAATCTTGAAACTCTGTTCTCGCAATGCCTTCTTGGTACTCGGCTGCTAGCATTTAAAATGATATAAAGTCCAGTCTTTCAGACTGACTATCAGTCTCTTTTTTTTTTTTTTAAATATAGAGGTGCAATATGGTGAGTTTTGTGGCTGTCTGAGATTAGTTTTCTGAGTATTGTTGCCGTTTTCTACATTTATTTGTAGTGAAAAAAAAAACACTAATCATATATTTACTTATTTTTAATAAATCCCTTTAAAATAGAAGTATGATGATATTCAACACACTCATACAGCATGAATGACAAAGAGTGAGTATTTATGTCCATTTGACACAATATTAATCAAATTATGAAATAAAGTTTATGATTATTTAGTTTAGAGCGACGACTGGAACTGCTTTGGGTAGGGGTGCACGCGCACTGCTTTGTACAGTTGGCTTCAGTTGTTTGAAAGTTTTGGCGACACAGCGGCGGGCCGGAGAAAATAGGCTCGCGGGCCGTAGGTTGGGTACTACTGCTCTAGGGTACTGTGAATTCAGTTGAATATCTGAAGACATGTTGTTGACTTGTATGATGACCAGAGTCACTGTGATGTCTGTAGGCTACTAGTGTGTGCATTTGTTGTTGAGGTAGGATTTGGGAAGGAAGCGGCCGTGGCCTTACGTCAGGTATCGTCCCGGCATATGGGAAACCACAGAAAACCACTTCCAGGATGGCTGAGATAGGAATTGAACCCGCCTCTTTTCAGTTTTGCCTTACGAGGATGTGCGTACCCCATTCGAGCCCTCAGAATTAATTTCCTTGGCAGAGTCGACAGTTGAACCCTGGCCTCCGCGGTGATAATAACGAGGTGAACATACCTGAAGACAACTCGATGCTTGGTTATGTTCGAGTGCTATCCTTACTCATGTCGGCAATTGAAGGATAACTTAACCAGGTATGAGACGTATACATGCACATCCGGTCATTTAAGCTCTGGTTTGTCACCACGTCTCGTCTAGAACACACCGGAAATCGCTAATGTCGCAGGCGTTCGCTAACTACATTGGCTCCCGACTTAAACGCAGCTCACCAACCGGTTCTTGTTCGCTAGCATGGAATCACACGTGACAATGTTACAAATGTATCGTGTATGCATTTTTCTCTTCATATGTTACCGACCGACCTCGGTAGCTACAATCGCCAAGGTGCAAGTGCAAGGCCATGAGGCCAGCCTGTACCCGGACTTTGTAAATGAGTAGGTTCGAAGCCAGTGGTGTAACTACGAGGGGTGATCAAGAGGATCGATCCCCCCACCCTCCCGAGCACGATTCCTCGCCATTCGTCCCTTCTATGAGTTTTCTCCCACCATCTTCCAACCCTCATAGTTCTCAGGTCTTCTCCTAAGTCTTTTGCGCGGTCGTCCACGTCTCCTCTTCCCTTCCATAGTTCCATGTAATATCTTCCTTGGTGTTCTTTCTTCATTCATCCCCTCTACATGACCAAGCCAATCCAGACGTCGGGACTTAATAAATTTCACAATATCTTCACCTTTGATTATCTCTTCAATTTCTTTGTTTGTCCTGATTCGCCACCCTTCATCCTCCTTTACCGGGCCATATATCCTTCTTAAAACTTTCCTTTCAAAAAATTTGAGATCATTCTCATCATTTGTTGACATTGTCCACGTCTCAGATCCATAGGTCACCACTGGTCTAATAAGGGTCTTGTAGAGTTTAACTTTCAAGTTCCTACTTAACAGTTTTGATTTTAAGAGCTTAGTGTTAGCATAGCAAGCCCTGTTTCCATTCATGATCCGTTTATGAATCTCCTCTGATACCGAATTCTCACAATTTAGTATAATATCAAGGTAACTGAAGCATTTTACATTCTCAAACTTATACTGACCAATTTCTACATTTTCTCTTGCTCTTCTATCTTTTCCCGCTGAGCAAATAATAAAAATATGAAATTCGTTGAAGTTTCTGTTTTCTAATAAAACCATCGTCAGATTGGTAATACAAAGGGCCAGGAAACTGGACTTGATAATTTAATATCCACAATTTTTTTAATTCTTGAGTATTTGCAAATTCAACTTCAGCACACTTCAATCCATTTAAATCAGCTATTTTTACCTTTTCAAGAATCTAACGGTTCAAATTTGTTGCCTGGTGTAACATGTGCTCTTACGGTGACCATAACAGTGTATATGACTAATTATTATCGACCCTTATTCCTGGAACTTTACAAAGATCCCGTACAAAAATTTCCGGGATAGGGAAATTAGACTCTTAAGTGGCATTACTATGATTTGATTCATGAACCAGAGCGGCTACACAGTCCTGAACGTACTACACGTATTAAGAACAATAAAATTATATAATACTGAATTTGACGTGCATTCGCCAGCTTGACTATATGACATTTTATAATAGCATATTCACCATCTAATAAATTTAGAATTTAGAAACTTTGTAAAACGTTAGTAGTGTGTAAAAAATGTACTCAACCGAATGTACAAAAGCATCTCTACATAGCATAAAATAACATCCCCGATTCTTGGATGTAACGCGTAATCTCGAGAACCACTGGATGGATTTTGATGTGGGTTTCACCATTCTGTAAAGGATTTCTCGAGGAAGGTTTCTGTAGAAACACATTCATTTATGACCAAAGGAAGTCGAGCAGTAACGATTTCAGTGAATCGAGTCTAAGAAAAACCTACCGTGCGTGCGCCTTTTAAGCTTATGCTGGGTAAACCGTTAAAAATATATATTTGTTATACATTTAGTGTAACAATTGTTCAACATGAAAAGTTCTACAAAAAGTCCGCGACAGCATATCTCATGTTTAATACATCGCCCACTATAAGTGCTTTTACGTTTTCATTTCTTCCAACAATCTCCATTGAGTGGGAATTTAAATTACTAGCTTCGGAGTGAGTTTACGAGATAGCGAGCGTGCCTATCACCCCAGCTTCGGCCGGCATGAAACTGTCGAATCATGTCGAGTTAAGACTTCAGAGAAGAGTAGCCTATATGTGTTTGGAGTTTCGCTGTTCACCTCGGGTTTTCTGAATTGCGTCTGGGACCTGCCGTCCGTGCGTCTTTTAAGCTTACGCTGGGTAAACCGTTAAAGATGCTGGGTTGCTAGTTACTTTATATAGTCAATATGGCGGCCATGCGTGGTATAAAACATAAATGTCGATAGATTAGGATTTAATTGCACAAGTGGTGAAAGAGAGATGTTGCTGACTGGGCGTAATAAGTCACACGACTTATCACAATGAATATCACGTACACGCACCATCTTGAACATGTAATATAGTATGGTACAATCGATTACCCGCCATCTAATAATCTTAAAATTTTGAAATTTGGCATAAAGTTAGTTCTGTATTGGAGAATTGCTTCTCTGATGGCACACGGGCACGTATAGCATACATTAAAGATGGTGGGGGTGCGAAGTATTAAAGCATTATATTAAATTAGAATGAACTTAAGTTGAACAATTACCACTAAATTTGAAGGAGCCCGTTATAAGTGATCTTAGGTATGGATTTAATAATATGAGTCAGTTTTTATTTCATGTTACAAATGTTAGGGCCTATTGGTTTTACGTCCTTTCGATTGCTGCGGCTTTTAGGGACGCCGGATTGCCGGAATTTTGCCCTGAAGGTGAGCTTCAACGTGCCAGTATATCTACTGACACGACTCCCTCGCACTTGCGCGTCTTCAAATGCCAGCTGACTGCGGCAGGATTCGATCCTGCAATCTTGGGTACAACAGATGAGAACGTTACCGCTCAGTCATAGAACCCAAAATTCTATCTGACTGAAGATTACGTGCAACCACCATTCTCTGTATGGAAAATTATAACATAGTTTATCCACCATATAATAAACTTTGAATGTTGAAACTAGACAAAAAATATAGTATTCATCAACCCGAAAGTTGGTTGGCTCGCTCGTGAATTAACTATCTGCCTGGTCTTGACGTAACAGCGTCTTGCATGTGTACGCATGGGGTCTGCTTTTAGTCTGCCTGTAATTTTGGGTGTAGATGCTACTTTTACCGAGTAAAGGGAAAGGAAAACATAACTTCGAAACACGCTATCCCTGTATCAAAGGAAGATCGTCACCCTAAATTACCCTTGACAAGATTGAAACTGTTCAACTCTAGTTTTAAAATTAACTTAAAGTCCGTGACGTGAATGCAATGATCACGAATTACGATGATTTGCACTAATCACGCACTGTACATTACTGCCTTTCAGTTCTAGTTCTAGCGGAATTCCCCTTCACACCATTTGTGTATGCAGCACACCATACACTACTGAACAGCGGGTAACAAAATTCATGAAAATAATGCATCCCAACAGTGTTCATTTGTTCTTCCATGTAATTTACTGCTCATCTCCACAATATACTTCCCAATATTCTTCAGGAGATGATATCAGTGAAACTATGTGAGTGAGACTGATTTAGTGTTTTCTGAAAGATGTTAGTTCCGACGTCACTGTAGTAAACAAACAGTGATTCCAATACGTTCAAGTCGAGATCAGAGTAATAGAAGAGGCGTATCCTTAAGATAATTAATCCCCTTTGCATTAGTTTACATCCGATATGTTGTTAGATCTTGTGTTTAGTTTCAGCATCTAACAAAATTTAAAATTCAATTCAGTAGACTGAGGGCATTTTATTTCAGTCCCGAAGTGAAGTAAACGATATTAACCTGGTTATTAACGATACATTACAAATATTTAATACCCCATGGTATAGCCGTGAGTGTTAAATACGTACAATGACTTCGATGGAAATCTGCATCAAGTTTGCTAATTTTGCATTTCGATAGTTCGAACATCGATGTTGATGGTGGCTATCCAGAGAATGGTATTTCCCCGACTTATTTCACACTCCCACCAGGAAAATATTGGACCTAATATCTAGTCTCGGGACACCTTTTCATATCCTTGTCCTTACATTACAGTTACACGCACTACTACATTCACCACAAAAACAGAGGTTATGGAGCAAATACAACACTCGCACGAGTGCAGGGAGATGATGACCAAGTTATCTCAAGCCTATAAAAACGAATCAACAACAACATTAACAACATAAAATATAAAACAGATGTAGTTAAAGTTATTCGTGTTCTTTTAGCACAGTAGTGCAAAACATGTGTCGTTCATTTGGGATCTCTAAAATCGTAGAAAAAGGCTACGATTTGTATAACATTTAGAAATAACTTCTATATTTCTTCTTAAACCAATAATTATTTTATAATAATATCGGCTACTTATTTCACGTAGTCGATTGTAATATCACGATATTTGATAGACGTGGTTCCATCTTAAAATCCAACCTGACTAGTTTTCTGCATTGAAAACAAGGAAAATTTTACTAAGTCAAACAGCGGGTAACAAAATCAAGATATGTTCATTTACATCTCACCCTACCAATAGTCTACACAAACTGGTCACTGAAAAGGGAGGGGTTTTATAACCTTTATTATGCAAATTAGCCTCATTTTGCATCAATTAAGGAGACTGAAACCTTGTAATGAAGATATGGATTATTATACTTGAAGAAAATGGTCAGTAAATTTAAGATGAGATGCCAGAAAACTAAATAGAAAGAACTGCGTGCCTACTACGGCGTAAAATCACTTTAAAATCAATTTTATCAAGATTATAATACGTGCACATAGTTGAATACAGTCTCCAATTTGGAGATAAGTTTCAAACATAGCTTGTTGTAAAATAACGGGGAAATATGCGGCTTTGGTGGGGTAGTCGGTTGCATGCTGAACTAATATGCCAAAGAATGCGGGTTCAAACGCGGCCGAAGTTGTCGGATTTTTAAGAGCGTTAAAATCCTTCAGTATGCCTTTCTGTGGGGATCCACATTGATGCGCTGCTTATTCCACTTGCGTGGCAATCTTTAAGAGTTTGCACTCTTGCCCGGTGTCACTGTAAGCGGCAGTTTTGTATGAGACAAGTCAGATCTACCCCAAGGACACCGGAGCATGCAAAAGAACCTACCACTACAATTGGTAGTTTGTAGAAAAATGTGTAGGCCTTAGCATCATGCTGTGAAGGAAATGAGCTCATTGCTTCGTAAACGACAAGAAATGTTGGCGATAACTGGATAACATTGGCCGCAAGCCCTTGGTTGTATTAGGCGTGATCAAAGCGATTCCTTTTGCGGGCTTCCAGAAGATCTGCAGCCAGTGGATGCCCCGGGCGTTGAATGCAGAACAGAAAGCACACCTGCAACACCTGATGCGTTTCAATGTTGAAGACAACAATGCGTTCCTGGAGCGCATTGTTGGAGGTGACGAAAGCTGGTGCACCACTGGGAACCGGACTCGAAAGCGACGACGATGCAGTGATGTCATCCATCGCCCCCTCATCCTAAGAAGTTCAAGTGCCAACCATCCGCCGGGAAGGGATGCTCGCCCTGGTCTTTGATTACTGGGGTCCATTAGAAGCCAAAGCCAACTCCGTACAGGCCATGGAGGCCCTGGGAGTAGTGGAAGGTAGAGGCTCCCACTTTTTGTGACATCGACAATAGATGGGATGGAGTTGTCAGCTCCACGCCCGGTCGCCTTTGCTCCCAGGAATTACCCTGGTACCCATTTCTGGTGTAGGCTGCATGAACCCCAGGGCTATTTGCGTTTCCGAAAGTGGCAGTTTTGTTTCTAAAATCCACTATCTGGGTGGGGATCGAACCCACTCCCTTTCAGTTAGAAGCTCAGCGCCTCTACTGACTGCGTCACGCAGCCCCCTACCGGGGTCCATTACTCATTGATTTCAAGGAACCTGGAGTCTCCATCACTGGGGAACGGTACTGCGCAACACGGGAACAATTACAGCGAAATGTTCGGTAAAACTGCGACAAGGGGTGCTGCTGCTTCATGATAACGCACGTCCCCATACCGCTAAGGTCGTAACGCAAAGGGAAGCCAACTAAAGTGGGAGACACTCGATTATCCGCCCTATAGTTATGATCTCTCCCCGTGCGATTATCACGCCTTCAGTCCATTAAAGGTTTCTAACGGTTGACGATTTCTGTAGGACGAGGATGTGCAGCAGGTGGTTATGGACTTCTTCACGCAGCAGCACACAGTGTTTTACCACACGAGGATCTTCAACCTGGTGCGTTGTTGTGATGAGTAGTGGCTCAATGCTCACGGTGGTTTTAACTGATTGGCTTACTGATTATGGACTGTACGGCCGTCAAACGGAAACTTTTTGTTCACAGCTTATACAGGTTGCAACAAAAAGAGACAGTTAGTCTGAGAGACTGGACTTTTTTTAATCATTTTAAATGCTACAAATGCTGAAAAATGCTTGACATGTTAGATGATCAAGAAACAATCAGAACGCTAGAAAGTTACTAGTCATGAGGGAGCTGGAGCGCGCGGTGAAAGGAGGGAGCTGGCTGGATGACGTCACGCTCGCCGTGTCGCCGTCTCGTAACTCCAGAGCTCACCAGTGAACTCAGTACACATGCACCAAGTGGTACTATGACGTCACACACCTCAGTGCATTCTCGGTACATTCGTGATGTCGCCGTAACGTAACGAGGAAGTCCATAATACGGGCACGGAGACTCTGAACATCTTGCACTGGGGTCGATACACAAGAGCTTTAAAATGCCCCCACAAATTAAAGTCCAGTGGGGTTAGGTCCGGAGAGCGTGCAGTTCAGGCAATTGGTCCACCTCTGCCTATCCATCTGTCACCGAATCTGTTATTTAGAATCCGTCGGACATTAACACTAAAATGAGGAGGTGCTCCATCGTGCATGAAGTGCATGTTTTGTCACACAGCTGTAAATAAGCAATGCCTTAAGTAGCAACAGGGCCATGTAAAACAAACCACTGGGGTGCACCTACGATAATGACAACGTAACCAGACGTAACCAAGAGTGCATGTTCCCCTTAATTCTAACGTTCTGTTCTTGTGTGCTTCTCGTGCGTAATGAGTTGGAGACAATGAGGTGTAACATGGAAACAAAGCGTTTCCGGACCCATGTCCATATAACATAATTTCTTCGTCTACGTGTGAGGAATGTGTCCTGCAATTTGTACCGCACATTATTTTTACACCATGTATATTAGAGAAGGACCGTTCAACTCTACCAATGGTTTTAATTTGCAAATGTTGGGGCAGAATCAATACTTTATGGCCTTTTTGTTTTATGTCCATATCTTGTGCTGCATAATTAGCCGTCGTAGTTCAATGGTGAACCATAAATGAAAGAGAAGAGATGAAAGTCTTCGCAGTACAGGCTGTTGGGTTATTGGCTTCCGGAATTCTTGGTACGGTATATCTACTTTCTTGCTGGTGGCGTCGTCTGCATTCTCGCAAGCGCAGTCATATGATTACGAGAGCGGTTGTGTAATTACAGAGTGTGCTTTTTTAATTTAATTGCAGTGTGTGTTCCCAGGTTCATAAATAGTAGGGCATCTCAGTGAGCAAATTCTATCCCTCGAGCAGTGAATGTGTGGCTACTGTCATACAAATATTCCAAGTGACTGGTGTAGCAACGTGCGCTAAGGTGCACAGTTATAAAACCAGGCTATCTCCGGACTCGGAAGACTAGTGGCTTTGAACGCCACCGTCGAATATATGTAAAATGGTTTTCCGTGGTTTCCCATCTTGAATTCTAGGCCAATGCTTAATTAGTATCTTATATATACAGGGTCTTTCACTCAAAGTGGGGCCAGCGTCACGGTGGCGCAGCGCTGCCGACGATCAGACGAGCACATTGCAAGACGAAGCTGAGACAGTTGCGACGCAGGATTTGACGAGTAAAGTTGACTTTGTTATTTCGTTTATAGCCTATTTTAAGTTATACGTGTTATAAGTTTATAACGTGTGTTCGTGGTTATTGTTTAATTGATATTATGTTTCAAAATGTTATAACGTGTTATTGCTAATTGTTAAAGACTATTATTTCAATTTTTATCTATAGGGGAAATTGAAACGTAAGGTTTATGCAACAAACCCTCACACTCTAGATGAACTCAAACTAAATATCACGAGAGAAATTGAGGCTATCTCGGTAGATGAACTAATGCGTGTGAATGGAAATTTACATAGAAGATGTCAGAAATGTGTAGATGTAGGTGGAGGACATTTTCAACAACTTCTGTGACATATGACTTGGATTATGTGCTATTATGTGTGCTTGTTATTTACATGCAATTCGTACGGGCGCTTAGTGAGTTGCCATGTTCACTTTGAGTGAAAGACTTTGTATATAAAATATATATTCATAAGAACACACACATTGTGAAAGTAGAACTCTACCACTTAACACGCTAATGTAAGATTGGTGAAAACCTTGTTTGAGTCTTCAGTATTTTGTCTCGTTTGGTGCACCTATCCATGCCTCCTTGTATCCTGAGCTAATCGTTTCATCTCTACATTCCTAGCACTCCTTACGCCCGAGACAATTTGTTTAACATATTCTTACCTTGGTCTACCCCTACAGTTTTTGTCCTCAACCCTTCCTTTCATAACTGTGCTTGCTATTCCTGGGTGTCTTAGTATGTGTCGTACCAACCTATCTATTTCTTCATTAGCAGTCACCAGAAACATCTCTCCTATCCCAATAGATCATTCTCCTGAAACACCACATTTCAAATGCTTGTATTCTCCTCTTTTCTTATGCGACCCAAAAGTCCAAGTTTCACTTCCATAGAGCGCAAGGCTCCAGACAAATTAATCCTTCATTAAATTCATGTACACATCGTGTTTACTAAGAAAATTAATAGATACATATTTGTTACTTTTCATATGCTAGCTGCAGAACGAACATAGATTTCCGGAACATATACTGGTGTTTAGCCTAATAAATGATGTATTATTATTTATTTGTTTATTTATTTATTTATCGTATGGCTTTTAGTGCCGGGAGTGTCCGAGGACATGTTCGGCTCACCAGAGTTTGTAGCTGCTTCCAGCGGACAGATTTTGATTATTGCTTTTTGGATTATCATATCTATGAATTAGTCATCATCATCCGTGTCCAACTCCAGTCACCCGGGTGTTGTAAACTAGCCTCTTCCACTCCTGTCCATTCTTCCACTTCTCCTGCTCCATTACGTCTGCCACATCAACAATGTCACATATGTCTTGTCGGATTTGGTCCATCCATCTCTTCTTTGGTCTCCCAACCATATCTCCTTCACCACCTTGGTCCAGTCTTCTCCTTTCTTTCACACGCAGTCCTCTACAGCCTTCAGCCACTTATCTCTTGGCCTTCCTCTTGGTCTTCTTCCCTGTATTTTCATCTCGTGTATCTTCCTGGGCATCTTCCTCCCCTCCATTCGCTTAACATACCCATACCATTTAAGCCTTGATTCCTCTATCCTATCCTGTAATGCTCCCTCCTTGACTAATTCTCTGATTTTCTCATTTCTTAACCTGTCCACCTTTGTCACTCCAATACAGCTTCTCAGGAATTTCATCTCACTAACCTGTATTCTGCTTCGCTCCCTTCCTTTCATAACCCAGGTCTCAGAGCTATACGTCAGGATTGCAACGTAGTACGTCCTATATATGCCTCTTTTGCTGTTTTGAGGGACATCCTTACTCCATAGCAGGCTCCTAACACTTTTCCTGAATAATTCTGCTTGCATCCCTCGCTGATTTATTTCTCTGTCGTCTCTTCCATTTTCTTGTATCATGCTTCCCAGATACTTGAAACTCCCTGGAATCAAATATTCGTTTATTTAGTGTATGGCTTTTAGTGCCGGGAGTGTCCGAGGACATGTTCGGCTCGCCACAGATTGTAGCTGCTTCTATGCGGACACTCGTGGGGTGAGCTACAACTACCATCGCATATCGATGAGATGGAATGAATGAAGATGACTGAAACTGGGCAAGTTCAATTTCGAGTAGTTCCAACTTTGGCTACCAGATGTCACTGACACGCAGCGAAGGACGTTGGAACTTGATAGAGCGTTTCTAACCACATAACCTACAAATTTAGCTACACACTACCAATTTGTAGTGGTAGGTTATTTTATATGTCATAAATCTATGACATGGACCCGCCGGCTTTGCTTCCCCTCACAAGGATGGCATACTGAAAGATTTTAACGCTCTTATAAGTCCGACGACTTCAGCCGGGCTTGAACCTGCGATCTTGGGCATAGCATTTCAGCATGCTACCGACTACGCCACCAATGCCGCCAAATATTCGTATTCAAAATTATTCGAACAAGTCGAATAATTCGATGTTTGAATATGTTAAGCCCTAGTGACTAGCATTATTGGCTTTCAAGGGCTCTGCCAAGAAATGCCATTGTGGTCCGAGGGCTGGACCGGGGTTCACTCAGCCGTGTGAGGAAGTACTCAGAAGAGGTGGGTTCGATCATTAACTCAGCCATCCAAGAAATGGTTCTCTATGGTCTCCTCCACTTTTGTCGCAATGGTATCTGAATTGATGTCACAGCCGCGTCCCACCCAAATCCTAGCCCCGGAACAGCCAAAAGAAGACACAGGTTATCACACACATTTCAGCTGAGTACACAGGGGCTGCACGAGCACGATGCCCCAAAAGTCCCTGAATGAATGCATGAATCAACAAGTAGTTCCGTGAAGAACAAATTGGCTATTTTCATATTGCCTCTATCAACATACAACATTTCAGTTTGATTGCTGCCATAGATTCGTAGATATTGAGAACCGTCTAAATATTTTGGATGGTCGCCATGTTAGTTTTTAATATATGTAGGCCATAGAGTTATGCACTATTAGATGACGATATTGTGTAGGTTTGTTTTTCAAACGTTGACTTCCATCGCATGATTAGGACACAAGATATAACAAGATGTTCAGTAAAGAACATATAGCCTACTTTCTCCTAAATGTATGAGTATAGTTATAACTCGTTGTTATTATCAAAGAGTATAATAGAATCATTTCTTGGTTGAAGACCTTAGAAACTATTTACCTCTACCAAACGCCGCAACCTAGAAAAAAACTACTACCATCATTGAAGAAAGATAGATAAGAAGTATCTCAAGAATGTTATGGATCTGGAGACATAATCGACCGGACTGGCTGCGTGGCTCAGCGGTAACGTTCTCGCTTGCTGGGCCCTAGGTTGCAGGTTCGTATCCTGGCGCAGTCAGCTGGCATTTGAGGGTGCACAAATGCGAGGGAGCCGTGTCAGAAGATTTTCTGGCACGTTAAAGATCCCCTTCGGGCCAAAATTCCGGCACCCCGGCGTATCTAAAAGCAGCAGTAGTTAAAAGGGACGTCAAACAAATAACATTATTATTATTGTTATTATTACATAATCGACCTGCCGTGGGCAACATCCAACTTTGAGTTGAGGTATGTCTTTACACGTCTGGTTGTGCATGGTTTTCACAACCCTAATTGAATTAACAAATCTTTCCATGACCCTACAGAGACGTGTGTATACAAACTATGTGGATATTTTCGATTGCTATTTGCCTGAAATAAAAGTATTAATTAATTACCTGAACTAGCACCAACGGCTAGAATTCAGTTACTATGTGAAATCGTTTTGTTCTTTACTTCAAATAACATTTTCAAATAACGCACAATAGGCTGTTACAAACCCTTTAAAATAAAAAGTAAAAATTTATCTTAGTATCATCTTGCCATTCTTCAAGTTCGATGCGCATAGAATGCCAATGGTATATGGTACTAACCAATGGAGTCCCCGTAGACCAGTCGTGACATCTAGTGGAGAAGTATCGAACAATATAACCCTAACAGAGCGAGTTCATTCTAGTGGCCATAAGAAGAAACTTTTCAATAAAATCTTGAAGTTAATAAGTAGGCCGGCGTGTAGTTACCTTTTTGGCTGCTAGATGTCTCGAGCAAATCTGCTGGTGAATTATGTTTTAATTAAATATATATTTTCCACCGTAATATGCACAATATAACGCTTAATTTTAAAACGTCTGAATCATTACAAAACAATAAATATATAAAATTTCAAGCAAAAAAAAAACCTCTGATGGGGTTTGAACCATAGGCATATGAGTGATAGGCCAACGCTTTACCACGGAGCCATTTGGGCCAACGAACATCGTTCTATATAAAATGACTTACATATAACTTGTTAGCAAATAATGATTTCGACTAAACGATTTCATCAGTGGAGTACATTATTTATTTATAAAGCATTTCATACAAAGTTTATTTATTTTGTATCAGTACGCTATATTGCATGTAATACTCAAATTAGTGAAATATAAGTCAGGCACAAGATATCCGCTGCCATCTTGTCTTCTTACCGAGACGGCTCAGCTTTTTAAAATCACTTCTGCACTATAGTATTACAAAATAAACTTTTAATTTCGAACGTACCTCTTCCTTTAGAACAGTTAAATCGATTCTCTGCTCGATAATCGGAACTGGTGGGTCCCATGATATGGATTATAAAGTTTGCATAATTCGCACGGCCGCCATCCTATAATGGTACGGCGGATGACCTTGTAGTTTGGTCACAAGACGCGTCCTATATGAAGGTACGTTGTTACCAAATTTGGTAGAGATCGGATGATTTGGTTAGTCGCTATTTGATTTTTCGTTTTGAACGTTTGACTGGCCGCCATTCAGTTTTGGTAAAGATGCCGGCGATATAAAACATGACACTGAGGTGCCCTTTGCGTGTTCTACCTCTGTACCAAATTTCGTTCAATTCGGTTTCACCGTGTTCGAATTGATAGGGGGGGACAGACATTCAGAGTACACACACTCACACACACACACACACACACACAGACTCACACACACACACACACACACACACACACACACACAGACAGACACACAATTTTTGGCCCTGTAGTGATCTCATAAGTCTACTTTCATTTTTTGCAAAAATCGAAAGTAGGCTAAAAACTTCATTTCAAAATTTCGCCCAGCCGCCATCTTGAGGTTATGTAAACAATTGAACTAAATTTGATGTCAGTGCATTACAATGTGTATGAACATTTGCTGTAACATGTTTCACTGTGCTCGGATGGTTAAATCGCGAGAAAAGTCTTCTTAAATGCTTGGGCGCCATGTTCGTTTTGTACTTAACAGGTTTATGGAAGCCACATGGATGAACTTGTAGCAGTACCCTTTATCACCGGACAAAATGTCATGGTGATATCTGTTACTGTTAAGGAGATATAGGATGCCAGTGAAATATTTCGCGCGGCCGCCATGTAGGATTGGTGAAATGTATTAAAATTTGAAAGACATGGTCGAGGTCAGACGAGGTAGTAGTTTGCACTTGCCGAGTTTCATTGAAATCGCTTTGGTCGTTTAGATTTTATTCGGACACAGACACACACACATACACACGCACACACACACGAACAAAAGGTGATCTCATAAGCCTTTTTTTTTGTCATAAATGAAAATAGGCTAAGAAGGCTCTGCGTAAAATATAAGCTTTATGAAACCTAGCTGCTGCATATCTCCACCCCAAGTTGGAATCTGAGCTTCCTTTATTTGATTCCATTAGCGTTTTTGTTCGTCTCTCTTGTCCCCACGAGCAATTAGAGGACAATCACAGAAGCATTGAGGTCCCCCTCTAAGTTGGTCACTTAATTGGTAAAGGTTCCCTTGATTAGGATATGGAATAGTCTGATGTGAGTGGGTGGAAGGGAGCGTCGTTGAAGAACTCTGTAACACAGAGTGTTTGTATTTCTCGTCAACAGCACTGGATGATACCGGGTTGCGAGCAAAAACTACCTTCTCCGTTCTACAAAATATACTGGTGAAAACCCCTGGCACTACAGCCCATGAAGGGGCTAGGCCTACCAAGCGACCGCTGCCCAGCCATTTGGCCTGCAGATATTGGGGTGACGCGTGATCAGCGCATCGGGTCCCCCCGGCCGTTAATCTTGGTTTTCGTGATCGGGGCGCTGCCTCACTGTCAGACAGTTACTCAATTGTCCTCACGAGGTTGAGTGCACTCCGTTCCAGCCCCCACGCCGATATTGGACATAACAAGACACAATGCAAATCATGCTATTAATGTTTGAGTCTTCAGTTTTTTGACTGGTTTGATGCAAAACTCCACGCCTCCCTGTCCTAAGCTAATCGTTTCATCTCTACATAGATACCACACCTTATATCCGAGACAATCTGTTTAACATATTCTAACCTTGGTCTACCCATGCAGTTCTTGTCCTCGACCCTTCCATAACTAAGTGTACTATTCCTGGGTGTCTTTGTATGATTGTGTCCTACCAACCTCTCTCTTCTCTTCATTACCAGTCGCCAGAAACATCTCTCCTCTCCCACCCTTGTTAATACCTCTTAATTTGTTACTCTATGTACCCATCTGATCTTCATCATTCTCCTGTATCACCACATTTCAAACGCTTCAATTCTCCTCTTTTCTGCTGCGCCGACAGTCCAAGTTTCACTTCCACGCTCCAGACAAAGGTTTTAAAAATGAATTTCTAATACCTAACACTGTATTTGATGTCAACGGATATCTTTTCTGTATAAATGCTTGCCTTGACTGAGCTAACATACTTTTTATTTCCTCTTTGTTTCGTCCTTCACTGGCTATTTTGCTTCCTAAGTAGCAGACGTCTCCTACTGCCTTTAGATTTTTGCCTAGTAATTTGACGTGAATACGGTTTTCTGCTGCATTCCATTATTTGTCTTTTGCATTTCTTGATTTTCCTCAAGACCGAATCAATGCAATTTAAACATTCATTCAAATCATCTGGTGAATTGAACAAGATGACTACAGTATGTTGGCCTTTATATGTTGAACCGTGGTGACTTATAATAATATCTACTTGGTATAAAACAAAGTCCCGGATTCTTGGATGTTACGGGTAATCTCAAAAACTACTGGATGGATTATGATGGGGTTTTCACCATCCTGTAAAGGATATCTCGAGGAAGGTTTCTGTAGAAAATAATTTATTTATGAACAAAGGAAGCCGAGCAGTAACGATTTCGGTGGAAATGTCGAAAGAAAAAAAAGCTGGCGCCCGTGCGCTTTTTAAGCTTACGCTGTGCAAACCGTTAAAAATATCAATGCGTGTAAGAACTATTCAGTATGAAATGTTCTACAAAAAAATCCGCATATGTCTATCTTTAATTCATCGCCCACTGTAAGTGTTTTTACGTTTTGATTTCTTCCAACAATCTCCATTGAATTACTTCGAGACAGTTTATGAGCTAGCTGGCTGATGAGTGTACCTGTCACCCCAGGCACTGTCGACTCGTGTCGAGTTAAGACCTCAAAGAAGAATAGATGTGTTTGGAGTTTCCTTGGAAGTGCAACTCAGCTTTTCTTTACTTCGCCTGTGAACTTTTCGTTCCGCAGAATACTCAGTCAAGTTTATATTGGACTGAAGGGGATTTGTGTTTCATGCATCTTGCAATTCTTAAATTGCGTCTGACAAGAATTCGTTGCCCATGCTATCTCCATGATAATATAATTAACTAGCTGACCCGGCAGACGTTGTCCTGCCAATCAAAGAAAGTTTTGTAACTTTGTTTCTTGAAGTGCTTTTGGATACACAATATTTTTTTCAATTTCTGTTAACTGCCTCTAAACTATCGTGAAATGAATTAACTAATCTAGAAACATTCGTGGGGGCGTGCACAACAACTCTCCAACGTTTCATCGCAATTGAATAAATGGCACAAAACGCATACGGGATTTTGTTTAAATGATTCGTGCGCTGTCACTCATTTGTTGAATCTACTCGTGCTCTACCAACTGTGAAATTGATTTACTAAGTTAGAAAGCTTAACGTAAGTATACACAACAACTCATCAAAGTTTCATCGGAATCGGATGAATGGCATATGAACGTATACGGGATTTTTTAAACGATTCGCGTGCCGTCACTCATTTGTTGAATCTACTCATGCGCTACCTATTGTAAAATAGATTTACTAAGCCTGAAACCTTCTCTGGAGTGTACTCAATCATTCACCAAGGTTTCATCGCAATCTGATGAATGATATATGACCGCAAACGTGACATTGTGGAAACGATTCACGCACCGTCGCTCATTTGTTGAATCTACTCGTGCGCTACTTATTAAAAACTGGATTTACTAATCCAGAAACCTTTCCTGGAGTGTACACAACAATTCACTGAAGTTTCATCGTAATCGGATAAATGGTATTTGAACGCATACAGGACTATGTTGAAACGATTCGCGCGCCATCGCACATTTGTTGAATCTACTCGTGCGCTACCTACTGTAAAATGAATTTACTGAGCCAGAAACCTTTACTGAAGTGTACACAACAATTCACCAACATTTCATCGCAATCGGATAAATGGTATTCTATATGGACGCATATGGTACTTTGTTGAAATGATTCGCGTGCCGTCACTCATTTGTTGAATCTACTCGTGCGCTACAAATTGTAAAATGGATTTATTAAGCCAGAAACCTTCCGTAGGGTGTACACAACATCTCACCCAAGTTTCATCGTAATCGGACGAATGGTATTTGAACGCATACGGGACCTTATTGAAACACTTCGCGCGTCGTCGCTCATTTGTTGAATCTACTCGTGCGCAACCTCCTGTGAAATGGATTTACTAAGTTAGAAACCCTCACCTAAGTGTACACAACATCTCACCCAAGTTTCGTTGCAATCGGATGAATTGGTATATGAACCCATACGGGACTTAGTTTAAACGCTCGCACATCGTCGCTCATTTGTAGAATCTACTCGTGCGCTACCTATTGTAAAATGGATTTACTAATCCAGAAGCCTCCCCTGGAGGGTACACAACATCTCACCCAAGTTTCATCGCTATTGGACGAATGGTATTTGAACGCATACGGGACCTTGTTGAAACGCTTCGCACGTCGCCGCTCATTTGTTGAATCTACTCGTGCGCAACCTCCTGTGAAATGGATTTACTAAGTTCGAAACCCTCACGTAAGTGTGCACAAAATCTCACCCAAGTTTCATTGAAATCGGATGAATGGTATATGAACGCATACGAGACTTAGTTTAAACGTTCGCGTGTCGTCGCTCATTTGTTGAATCTACTCGTGCGCTACCTATTGTAAAATGGATTTACTAATCCAGAAGCCTTCCCTGGAGTGTACACAACATCTCACCCAAGTTTCATCGCTATCGGACGAATGGTATTTAAACGCATACGTGACTTCGTTGAAACGCTTCGCACGTCGTCGTCCATTTGTTGAATCTACTCGTGCTTAACCTCCTGTGAAATGGATTTACTTAGTTAGGAACCTTCACGTAAGTGTACACAACAACTCATCAATGTTTCATCTCAATCGATGAATGGTATATAAACTTATACGGGATTTTGTTGAAACGCTTCAAGCGTCGTCACTCATTTGTTGAATCTAGTCGTGCGCTACCTATTGTAAAATTAATTTACTAAGCCAGAAGCCTTCCCTGGAGTGCACGCAACATATCACTCAAGTTTCATCGCTATCGGGCGAATGGTATTTGAACGCATACGGGACCTTGTTGAAACGCTTCGTGCGTCGGCGCTCATTTGTTTAATCTACTCGTGCTTAACCTCCTGTGAAATGGATTTACTTAGTTAGGAACCTTCACGTAAGTGTACACAACAACTCATCAATGTTTCATCTCAATCGATGAATGGTATATAAACTTATACGGGATTTTGTTGAAACGCTTCAAGCGTCGTCACTCATTTGTTGAATCTAGTCGTGCGCTACCTATTGAAAAATTAATTTACTAAGCCAGAAGCCTTCCCTGGAGTGCACGCAACATATCACTCAAGTTTCATCGCTATCGGGCGAATGGTATTTGAACGCATACGTGACTTCGTTCAAACGCTTCGCACGTCGTCGTCCATTTGTTGAATCTACTCGTGCTTAACCTCCTGTGAAATGGATTTACTTAGTTAGGAACCTTCACGTAAGTGTACACAACAACTCATCAAAGTTTCATCGCAATCGATGAATGGTATTTAAACTTATACGGGATTTTGTTGAAACGTTTCGCACGTCGTCGCTCATTTGTTGAATCTACTCGTGCGCTACCTATAGTAAAATGAATTTACTAAGCCAGAAGCCTTCCCTGGAGTGTACACAACGTCTCATCCAAGTTTCATCGCTATCGGACGAATGGTATTTGAACGCATACGGGACCTTTTTGAAACGCTTCGCGCGTCGTCGCTCATTTGTTGAATCTAGTCGTGCGTTATCTATTGTAAAATGGATTTACTCAGCCAAACACCTTCCCTGGAGTGCACTCAACATCTCACCCAAGTTTCATCTCAATCGGATGAATGGTATATGAACGCATACGGAACTTTGAAACGTGCTAACGTGCAGAGACAAACAGAATTCGACATCACTGCCACCTTTGGTATAAAACACAACTTTCCGCCATGGGCGGAGTGTATGTTATGGCGGTAGTTGCACAGGTTGCAACCAGGTGGCTCTACGTGCAGAGACACACAGTCCAAAAGGATCACTTTTCACTAAGGCTAGCGGTTTCCATGACGACTGTTATGACTGTATATTGTGGTTCTAAATTTGTGTGTAAATTGTGGTTCTAAAATTCCCCCTATCTGGTCAAATTGTGAATCTAAACCATTCATGGGCCCACCCTAACATTCATACAAAATTTCATCAAAATCGGCCCAGGCGTTTGGGAGGAGTTCAGTGACATACACACGTGTCGAAGAATTATATATATAAAGATGTGGTTCTAAAATTCTAAAATTCCTCCTATCTGGTCAAATTGTGAATCTAAACCATACATGGGCCCACCTTAACATTCATACAAAATTTCATCAAAATCGGCCCAGGCGTTTGGGAGGAGTTCAGTGACATACACACGTGTCGAAGAATTATACACACATCAAAAAAAGTTTTGCATCACCTCGGTTCCAAGAGTTCCGGAACCTTTAAATACAAAGGGAATAGAGATCAACACAAACAACATTTCAGCTCGTTTTATTGCTCATGAGACCCACACATTGCATGTTGTACCATCATACAGCTAGACTTTCAGCATTTGTGGTCCAGATTGCAGTACACACCACTACCTCTAATACCCAGTAGCACGTCCTCTTGCATTGATGCATGCCTGTATTCGTCGTGGCATACTATCCACAAGTTCATCAAGACACTGTTGGTCCAAATTGTCCCACTCCTCAACGACAATTCGGCGTAAATCTCTCAGAGTGGTTGGTGGGTCAAGACGTCCATAAACAGCCCTTTTCAACATATCCCAGGCATGTTCGATAGGGTTCATGTCTGGCGAACATGCTGGCCACTGTAGTCGAGCGATGTCGTTATCTTGAAGGAACGCATTCACAAGATGTGCACGATGAGGTCGAGAATTGTCGTCCATGAAGACAAATGCCTCTCCAATATTCTGCCGATATGGTTGCACTATGGGTCGGAGGATGTCATTCAGGTATCGTAAAGCCGTTTCGGAGCCTTCCATGACCACCAGTGGCGTACGTCGGCCCCACATAATGCCACCCCAAAACATCAGGGAACCACCACCTTGCTGCACTCGCTGGACAGTGTGTCTAAGACGTTCAGCCTGACCAGGGTGCCTCCAAACACGTCTCCGACGATTGTCTGGTTGAAGGCATATGCGACACTCATCGGTGAAGAGAACGTGATGCCAATTCCGTGGGGTCCATTCAGCATGTTGTTGGGCCCATCTGTACCGCGCTGCATGGTGTCGGGGTTGCAAAGCTGGACCTCGCCATGGACGTCGGGAGTGAAGTTGCGCATCATGCAGCCTATTGCGCACAGTTTGAGTTGAAACACGACGTCCTGTGGCTGAACGAAACGCATTATTCAACATGGTGGCATTGCTGTCAGGGTTCCTCCGAGCGGCAATCCGTAAGTAGCGGTCATCCACTACAGTAGTAGCCCTTGGGCGGCCTGAGCGAGGCCTGTCATCGACAGTTCCTGTATCTCTGTACCTCCTCCATGTCCGAACAACATCGCTTTGGTTCACTCTGAGACGCCTGGAAACTTCCCTTGTTGAGAGCCCTTCTTGACACAAAGTAACAATGCGGACGCGATCGAACTGCGGTATTGACCTTCTAGGCATGGTAGAACTACGGACAACATGAGCAGCGTACCTTCGTCCTGGTGGAATGACTGGAACTGATCGGCTGTCGTACCCCCTCCGTCTAATAGGCCCTGCTCATGCATGGTTGTTTACATCTTTGAGCAGTTTTAGTGACATCTATGAACAGTCAAAGGGACTGTATCTTGGATACAATATACACAGTCAACGTCTATATGCCGGAGATCTGGGAACCGAGGTGATGCAAAACTTTTTTTGATGTGTGTATATATAAAGACTAGCATTACCCGTCGCGGCTTCACCCGCGACTATTCTAGTTGTAAAGAGTATACTTAGCAAAATCTCAAGCATGAATGCTATGACTGATTTATCCTTGGTATGAATAATCAGACTTTATCAATTCAGCTACTGGTGCAGTGGTTAGGGGTTTGTCATTCCATCATAGGTAGCCTATATCAGAGCAATGTTAGTTTTCTGGGAATACCACAGACACTGTTAATTTAAGGGCCTTTAAATGTGGTTTTCGGAGATCCTTTATAGTCGGGTGAAAAAGACCTTTCGTACCACACTCACACGTGAAAATTGTGTGGAAAATTTCTAGAGTGCCCCTTGACCCCCTTAAGCGCATTATACTGTATGTATTGATGAATTTTACAGCTTAGTTTGTTTCAGTGATAACTTTATAACCGTCTGGAAACTTTCACAGTAATGTAATAAATGGAAATGCATTGCGTCTTACAGAAATAGATGGACCTGTGAGATTCTGTTACCATGGTTAGCGTGTTGCATTCTTTCATTATTTAATTGTAAATATACATGTTTTAAGGTATTTATTTAATTGTGAGGCATTTAAAGAGTAAGTGAGTGCGTTTCGCTCACGCATTGGGTTATGCTGAACCTGTAGGTACCTCATATGTGTAGGCTGGTGTTAATGGGACCTTATTTTCGGTACAAAACTGGAATGGGACCTTAGCAGAATAATATAGGGAGGGATAGTCCAGTCAGTGATTTTAACCCATCATGCTGAGATGTAAAACGGATATAGGGCGTAGTTCATTGAAATCGAAAAAAAAATACGCCTTTCACGTAACTATGTAGCTGAGCAACAAATAATTTCTCGATTGTCACAAGAGAGAATGAAATAATTCATCAAGACAAAGGGATTCATCCCCAAAATGCGAGTACACAAGGCCGGATGACCACGATGTTGGATGATTATCGTGTGGCCTCCGGAGAGGCCGAGTGCAGGTCTTTCTAGTTGACGCCCGTGGGCGACCTGCGCGTCGTAATGAGGATGAAGTGATGATGAAGACGTCACATACACCCAGTCCCTGAGCCAAGGGAATTAACCCCAGGAGATTAAACTCCCTGATGGCTCGGCCGGGAATCAAACCCGGGGCACTTTGGGCCAAAGCCTAGCGCGCTGACCATTTAGCCACGGAGCCGGACACCACGATATTACAAGCCCCTAAATGAATCAACAACAACATCAACAGGATTCTGTTGTGTTCTGAAATTTGCCCTGACCATTAGACTTCTCCGAACTGTACTCTTTGACCTTGTGACATATGGAGCTAATTATAGGGGTCAAGCGATCGTGAGCCACAAACATCTGCGGGCTATAGTCCGTGTGAACTGAACCTGGCGAATGATCGGCAGACAACGGACGACTAGACTGGTCCCGCCTCCTGACGTCACTTCACCACGTGACATTGTTTTCATTGTAGTGCTAGAAGCCATTTTTCAGTGTTGCCTAATTCTAATAAAGAAAGCTTTTCAGTCAGTCAACACGAATTGTGTCCAATTACATTAGGCGCGAAACAGGTAGTTACATACCTTAGAAACTAACCACACTCTTTATGCACAAATGGGTGAAGTAAGGTTATTTGGTGATACAGGTAATTTGGTGATAAACGTTTAAAGGAATGCCACCACAAAACATATTCTATTCTTGAGCTCGCCTGTTGTCAGAAGAGTGTCTTGGGTTTTTCCTTTGCTACGCGCTCAATTATAATCCTCAGACCCTCCCACTTGCTGAGGTATGAGATTTTGTAACATCAGTGACAGTGACTTGGCAAGTGCAGACGTCTTAAATACAGTGTGCTCTTCAAGGGAAATTTAGTGTGTCAATATATCTTTTATTTTAGTTAGTCCTTGTGTCAATCTGTTCCTAAGAAAGTGAGTTATTTTTAACAGTGTGAGAAAAGTTGAGTACCACAGACATTTTCGGCACAAACCTTAGGATAATACAGAAATATTTAAGCATTTTCTACTCAGCTGATGGTAACCCACAATATTGTTAATTTATATTTCCAGTTTGATGCATTGAATGTTTAAAGGAATGATAATTTAATAGATATTAGAGTTGTAGGTAGTGTAAATAAACAAATTTCATAATTATTTTCAGAAAAAAGTCTATCACCAAATTATCTTACGGTAAAATGCCGAAAAACAACAACAATATGAAACGAAATCCTGATATTGATGACGACGTAATCGTGTACATGTGTGACGTGTGTTGTGAAAACTCATCTTAAGACAAAAACTCCTGTGGAATGTAGTTAGAAAACTCTAGAATGTAAAAACGTGTTTTTAGTAACTATCACCAATTTACCTTCCTACTGTCACCATATTACATATATTTATCACGAAATAACCTTACTCAAGTGAGTTGTACAAAATGACATAGATTCCAATACAAAATAATTACAAGAAGACATACATAATGGTCTGTTATATATGATACATGGAATTTAAAGTAAATAAATTATGTATATTTTTCCTTTATGTTGCTATAATATAAAACTATCACCAAATTACCTTACTTTACCGTACAACGTGTCAACTACAGTGAGTCCGGGAATGTTCTCCGCAGCGCCTACATGCGTCTGCTAGAACTAGCTACAGTAGTTACGTTGGTAGCACGGCTGCCGCTTGCATCATAACAAATAAACAGTAAACTTTGTACTCACCACAGCCATTCATAACAGATGCTGGAACCATTCACAGTACATCACTCTTTTTCCGTAATCAGTTTGTTTTAATTCATGAACCCCGGTAACTTTATAAGGGAACAACTGAAGCTTGTCTCTTACATCTTTCTGTGCTGTCGACTTCGAGATTCCTGTTTGTTGAGCTAATTTTCGTGTTGAATTACTTGGACTACGCAACATTATATTGGAGATTTCATCAAGTTTTTCCTCTGTTGAAAGCGTAGGCCTGCCTGATACCGGTACATCGTGAACTGAGCCAGTCACACGAAATTTACTTATCAAATCCCGAACGGTATCACGGTTTGGACACTTTGAATTAGGAAACCGCGCCTGAAATCTTAATTTTACATTTTCTGCAAACCGATCGCCTTCGCGAAAAACGTATTCCACCAAAAAACATTACCGCTTGTATATTGTAGCACTAATCTATCTGAACGCTCGCTGACTGTAATACACACTGAAGACATGCAGGATCACGCGCTTATCGCAATACACACCGACAGCCCACACTGGGGGAATCCAGCTTTCAAGGACACAGTGCAGTGCAGCCAACTAAACTCATGACTCAACCATTCGTAGCTGCACGTACCCACTGCGGAGAACATTCCCGTGTATTTACAAACAGTATACCACACTTCCATGGTTGTTGTGTTATTACTATTATTATCAATGTGGATTAAGTATGTTTCCTGTTGTCTGTTGAATTGTTATTATGGATAATCTCAGTAATGAAATTATCTGCCTACTTCGTTATTATTGTTATACATGAACCGCTCCTGTTTATCCTATTGGCCTAATTGTATTGCAATGTCTCGCGTGGCAAATACACAGTTAAAATATACAAATGCACTGGAAGTAATGGAGTGATCTCAACTTATCTGGTTGTTAGAGCTGATTCTTGTAGTCCAGTTCCGCTGGAATATGTGAAAATTAACCTGAAATACATGGTCATCCGTTTGGGATATCAGATAAGTAAAAAGTTATACACAATAAACTATGCACATTTATTGCTTGTTAACGGTACATACGTGTTAAGGAGAGTCTGGAGTTTGTGTCACAGCACATTAGCACTCAACATTGCGCACGCGGCACAAATGATACCTCGAATCCATGTTGCGCCACGTGACACGCAACATTTCTGGAGTGATTTGCTGAAAGGCCGCTGTAATCTCCCTCCGTAGGCCAGCCAGATTCTGTGGTCTTTGTGCGTACACTGTCGACTTGACGTAGTCCCATACAAAGAAATCTGGAGGAGTTAGGTCAGGGCCATTAGGAGGCCATGGGATAGGTCCATCACGGCCGTACCAGCGATCGTTGAATATGAGGTTTAATTGTTCCCTCACCATGATAGCTCAATGCGGTGGAGTACCATCCAGTTGATAGATAATCATGTCCAGTATCCCATCTTGCTGTAATTGAGGGACTACATACTACTCGATCATGTTAAGATAATTCACGGCACGAACAGTCTCCTCCGCAAAAAAGAATGGTCCGTAGACTTTCTCAGAGGTCACTCCGCACCACACATTCACTTTAGGGCTGGCTGGCTCTTTCGAGTTCGTATGAGACATGTGGATTTTCTGTTCCCCAAATGATGCATTTATGCGTGTTGACTCGGCCACTCACATGGAATGTGGATTCGTCCGTTAACATCCATCGTTTTAACCATTGATCGTCACCTTCCTGCCGCTCACACATCGTCGTAACAAAACTGAGTCGAGCTCCGTAATTCAGCTGTGTCAATGCTTGCAGGCGCTGCATACGGTATGGACGCATGTGAAGATAACGCCTAACAATCCTGTGACATGTTGTGTATGGTGTATTCTGCCCTGCTGATAAGCGGCTGAGTGACTTTCGTGGACTCGGCGTCATAGCTTGTCGAATATCTTCCTCCTTGTTGCTATCTCGCCGCCTTCCACCTGTGTGAGGCATCTGCAATCCATTTTCCAAAAACATGTTTTACCATTTAACAATGTCCCGATGTGATGGGACATCCCTAACGTTATACTGACGTCTGAAAGCTCGCTGGGTCTTCACTACACTCGAAAATTTGGCATACCATACGATACACTGTGCGCGTTGTTGTGGTGTAACGACCATCTTCATTCAACTCTGTAACAACACTGAGCCCTGAGCGCACGCTAACGTGTATCGCTCTGTACCTGACATCTGGCGATTGCACTAACTACACTGCTGCGTTGTCTCGCGGAAGTCATTGTTACTAAGAGAATCATTGTTAACTCCCATCATTGTCACGCACATTACAGAAAATTGCATAGATATATATGCTTTAACATAATAGCTATAACGTTATACTTTTCTGCATCCCAAATGGATGACCCTGTAAATTACATGTGGTTAAGATTTAGGCTATACAGTATGTAGCCTATATGTTTTGGGCCGATAACCTAGATGTTAGGCAATTGTCATCATCATTATTATCAACCTATACTGTTACGGCTAAGAAGAAGAAGAAGATGATAATGAAGATGTTGATGTTGTCGTCGTCGTCGTCTTCGTCTTCAATAGAAGGGCAGATGACACCGTAGTTCCGCCCCTTAAAACCTCAATAACTAACTTGTTCAATAGTCCGTAACAATAAACATAAATGTGATCGAGATTGAAATATATTTTGGTTGGTTGGTTGGTTGGTTTAGGGACTGCGACAACGCGGTCATGTAGCCCCGTGTACTTTGGGTGTGTGTAGAATCTGTCTGATAACCGGTGTTAATTGTGTTGACGGTATTACTGTGTATTACATGTTTTAATTCAATTAAGGACTGCAGATGATAATTTCAAGTAGTTCCTACTTTGTCTACCAAATGCTACCGTCCACGGCACCTAGCTGTGAACTTGGCTACTACTAGATGCCATCGCAACCAGGGCCAGGTGACGAAGGTTGGAACTTCAGAGCATTTATCAAACCTAACTACAAATTTTACTTCACACACAAGTTTAGTTAGTAGAAGGTTCTTGTACATGCCATAAATATATATGACATGGGCTCGCTGGCTCTACTTCCCCACCGAAGGAAGGCATACTGAGGGATTTTTAACGCTCTTAAAAATTCCGGCGTCTTCGGCCAGGTTTGAACCCGCGACCTTGAGATGTGTTTTATTTCAGGTTATTTTTCACATGTTCTAGTAATTGGAATTGCCCGACTGAAAGCTAAAATATTAATTGTTAATAAGGCAACACTAAAAAATTGCTTTAAAGCTGTCTATACCTATCAGTTAAATCACGGCAATAACATGGCACGGATATAACTCAGATTGAAAGGCAATGTCTCAAGCCGGATTTGAACCAATGCAACCTTTTCGTGACTTTATTGCCCGCACTTGTCGACACGGCACGACCAAGCATGACATGCCACCAGGCTGGCTATCGTTGGCAATAAGAAGAACAACAACAATCCAGCATGCCTCATGATCCTCCCTGCAAAGGCAAGAGAAGAGAAGGAACACGCGAACGTCGTATTAGCATCTGTAATTGATGACAGTTGAATGCCGCCGCCACCGCAGCCAAGTAGAAAACAAGAGAAGAATGAATTGCGTTCCAAACGAAATGAAAAGGCGGTCTAGTAAAAGTCAAGTCTGTTCGTGTTAACTTTCTGGAACAGTGGGATGGAAGGGAGAGAAAAGCTACTGGCAGAGACACCACGATGCTTAGGAATTCCGAGAGGTTTTTAAATAGTTAAGTCATCTACGCGGTTAATATAAGTGTTTCGCGTTTGGAACTTCAGTGAAATAGGCTACGCTACTCTCGTTCGTTAGCAATGTTGCTCAAAATTCCAGGACGTGCGTGTATTTTTAATGTAAGGCGGTATTCACACCAAAGATTCACTCAGCGCCCTGGCCACAACTGATATCTGCGTCCTGCGCCCTGATGACACATGCTTTCACACCTGCATGTCACGTGTTACTTGCATCATCTGTACAGGCCATGGAGACCTTGGGAGTAGTCGAAGGTAGAGGCTTCCACCCTTTGTGACATCGGTGCTAGAATGCTAATGAAGAGCCATGCCCGACCGTCTTTGCTCCCTGGAATGACCCTGGTACTGATTTCTGGTGTAGGCTGAGTGAACGAAAGTGGTAGGTATGTTTCCAAAATTCACTACTTGGGTGGGGATCGAACCCACTCCCTTTCAGTTAGAAGCTCAGTGCCTCAGTCAGAATGACTTCCTAACACCTAAATCTATATTCTATGTCAACAGATTCCTTTTTTGTAGAAATGCTTTCCTTGCCTGTGCTAACGTACTTTTCATATCCTCTTGGCTTCTTCCATCACTGGTTAACATTTAAAACACAGAGTCTTTCATATAAAGTAGGAACTGCAAGCGGCAGTTTTGTTATTCGATGCTGCGGTGGCCTTGACCGAGCTTGTGGAGCGCCATGGTCCCCTGCTGTGCTATTGAAAGCGCGCGCATAGTACATAGGAGGGCTGTTTTTTTTTTCTAGTTACGATGGACGGTATAAAAATAACAGATTGACATACCAAACTGATTGTACTACTAAATGTTTGCTTGTTTCATTCGTATGTCTCAACATTATCGCCAAAACGATTGAAACATTTGTTGTTTCGTTACACCGGCTTTCCAATGCCCTCGGCAAAGTATTCTGCCGCCACTGAGGTGGGATCGTCTGGATAGTCTCCTGAAGTTTTTCCTTTTTGACGAGGTGTTGCCGCCCAACCATACCTTCAATTCTTGAAAAAGATGAAAATTATTCAGTGCTGGTTTGGACTAAACGGCCGATGGTCCAAAACATCACACTTGAATTCTTTGTAAAAGTCTATCGTAACGTTGGTACAGTGTGGTGTGAATGATTTTCACCTTATTTCGAGAATTATGGTTGGGCGGCAACGCCTAGCCAAAAAGGAAAAACTTCACGAGGCTGGCCAGACGTACCCACCTCAGTGGCGGCAAAATATTTTGCCGAAGACATTGGAAAGCTGGAGTAACGATACGGCAAATGTTTCAATTGTTTTGGCGATTATGTTGAGACATACGAATAAAGCAAGCAAACATTTAGTAGTACAATCAGTTTGGTATGGCGTTCAGTTATTTTTAAACAGTCCATCGGAACTTGAAAAAAAAGCCCTCGTATGTGCTATGCGTGCGCTTTCAATAGTACAGCAAGGGGCCATAGCGCGCCACAAACTCGGCCAACCGCAGCAGCGAATAATAAAACTTCCGCTTGCCGTTCTTACTTCATATGAAAGAACCTGTATCTATATACAGGAGTAAAGAAGCCTCTCTGGCGGTAGTGTAAAACATTTATCAGGTGATAGATGGGACAATATAAGGATTCAAGTGAACAAATGTATTTGGTGCGGGGGTTTAAACGATAATCTCCCCCTCGGTACCCCTCTGGCTGTTGGTAGCAGTGATAACTGTAACTACGATGTTTCTAGATCATATTGATCATGTTCTGAAACCTACAATACGAGGGAATGAATATTGCTGTACATTTTAATGAATCCCATAATGTTCAACGAGGACTGACGAGTGGTTATAAATTATGGAATACGTAATATTTCTTAACTCTGCATTGCTATTAAACTTGACTAACAAAGCAATAGAATGCCTTCATCCATATTCCCGTAGCTAAGAACACGCTTGAAGTTTAATGGTTAGCTCTTACTGTTTTATGACTATTTTGAATTTTGATGTGTGTTGGGGAGGGACTTTACAGCCCTGAGATTAAATAAACCTAGTTCTCGTCAACTACACTCAACGTAAGCTTTTCGGTCTGGAAAATGAGGCTCGTAAGTAATGAACTGCGGGTTGGTGGCGACCATTGGGCCCCAGTTCAGTATATCACAGTTTCTATTCATATGAGCTGGGCTACGCTCAGTCTAATCTTTCCTCTTTGGTAAGCTCTTTTGGCATTTTTTTTTCGACCCCGACGATGTTAGGGTGCATTTTATTATCCCTCTTAAATTGGCCCTTACCTCTTTCTTTCTTTCTTTCTTTCTTTCTTTCATGGATTGAGTTTCTTCTTTATATTTTCATTGTATATTTTCTTCTGTACTTCTTCCTGAGGATAAGTTTGTAAGTTAGTAGGTAGTTTGTGTTAATAATAATAATAACACGATCTGGATCTACCATTCAACATCTATCATAAAATACAGTACAGAAGGCACCCTAACATCATCGGGGGTAAAGCGGCTTCGGTGGCGTAGTTGGTAGCATGCTGAGTTTCTATGCCCAAGATCGCGGGTTCAAACCCAGCCGAAGTCGTCGGATATTTTAAGAGCGTTAAAATCCTTCAGTATGTCTTCCTTCGGAGGGGAAGTAAAGCCGGCGGTCCCATGTCATAGATTTATGGCATGTAAAAGAACCTTCTACTAATTAAACTTGTGTGAAGCTAAATTTGTAGGTTAGATTTCGTTGGAACGCTCTATCAAAGTTCCAACGTTCACCACTAGGTGTCAGTGACATCTGGTGGCGAAAGTTGGAACTACTTGAAATTGAACGGAACGTGTAGCTCACCCATGGGTGTCCGTATTGAAGCAGCTACAGCCTCTGGTGAGCCGAACATGTCCTCGGACACTCCCGGCACTAAAAGCCATACGATAAATAAATAATCATCGGGGTCGAAAGAAAAAAACAAAACAGCTTACTGGAGATGTATACAGGAATGATTAGACTGAGCGTAGCCCAGCTCATATAAATGGAAACTGTGCCAGACTCACTTGGGGCCCCGTGGTTGCCACCAACCCACGTTTTATTACTTAGATTATGAGTCTCTTTTTACTGACCAAAATGCTTGCGGTGAGTTTAGTTGATGAGTACCACTGCATACTAGGTTTATTTATGTATTTATTATTATTATTATTATTATTATTATTATTATTATTATTATTATTATTAGGCCCTGGCACTACAGCCCATGAAGGGCCTATGCCTACCAAGCGACTGCTACCCAGCCATTTGGCCCTCAGATATTAGCGGTGACGCGTGATCAACGCATCGGGTCCCCTTAGCCGTTAATCTTGGTTTTCGTATTAATATTATTATTATTATTATTATTATTATTATCACAAATTATTTACTAAACACATTTCTTCTCGTCTTCGGCAAACCTTCGGTGGGCTTACACAAGACATTTTGCTAGTATTCAATCACCATTAAAGAATTATATATGACAGCTGTCTATACTACTGACTATACTAGTAATGCAGCCTCCTGCATTTTCTGGTAGATATGGCTGGCTGCGTGGCTCAGCGGTAACCATCTTGCCTGCTGTTCCCAAGATTGCAGGATCGAATCCTGGTGCAGCAAGTTGGCATTTGAGTGTGCGCAAATGCGAGGGAGCCGTGTAAGTAGAATTACTGGCACGTTAAAGATCCCATTCGGGGCAAAATTCAGGCACCCTGGCGTCTCTAAAAGCCACAGTTATTATTACTTGCAGTACCAAGGAGGGCAGCTTTCTGTATAAACTGCATATGGTTCCTCTTAAAGCCAATGTTCTCTTTTGCATTTTCCCAGTCCTTTGTTGTAAATCATTAACAGATACAATAATAATAATAATAATAATAATTATTATTATTTATACATAATAAGCTAAGGCGTACTGTATGTTTCACAAGACTCAAGCTCCTAAACCAGAATGAGTTAGAAGGTGTTGTTTGTACCAAAATCTTCCAAATCGTCTCAATAGTATACTACATGAAAAATCTTGCATTTTTTGAAAAATTAACGGATATATATATATTTATTCATTTATTTATTTATTTATTTATTTATTTATTTATTTATTTAAGAAGTATGTTTAAACAAATAAACAAGACGATAGTCCCTGACAGAACTGTGTCGCGTACAGCCCACATAGCACTAGAGCCGGATGGGTGGTCTATAAACATGTCAGAGTTCTCGCACGGGTCCGCTAGTTATTATGTGATCACTAGAGCTGGGATTTTTATGTAATATCAAGTGGCATAATATGTACATCAATTTGTAACAAAAAGCACCAAAATATGTAGCAAAATATGTAGATTGGGCAAATTATGTAATATCATATCATTAATATAAACTTACTATTTTGTCAGTTACAACACACTAAACACGCTTTATATTACATTTTGTAGCACAGTGAACAATTAAGTATTTTTCAATGTTCTTTGGAGTCATAATTATTATATGAATATATCACACACATATTCAATAGAAACTTATTATTTTCATAACTCAAAGCACGTTTATTCATTAAATTTTCTAGAACAGTGAACTATTAAGTATTTTTCGATGTTCTCTGGGGTCATAGAAAGGAGTTTGTCACTTAGGATGTTCTTATATGCAGAGAAAGATCTTTCAACAGCACATGATGTAACTGGGGCAAATTTTAGAAGAGGAATTTTCGCTGGAGAAATGTACTCGGGAGGATCAACGTCATCTCCATTTAGAATTCGGCACACACTGTGAAATGTTGAATAACCAGGATTTCTCTTCAACACTTTTTGCAATTTACTCAATATACTTGAATCAGTTTCCCCATGCACAGCACTCATCATCCTATCATCCGCTCAAATACCTGTCACTCATAATTACCTTAATCCCCCTGTTGAGAGGACAGACAACAGCCCCACATTAAGTGTGAATCTTCAATTCAGCAATTTATTTCATATAAAAACAGGAAAACTCTGAAATATGTAATGTTATGTAATATCACTAAGAATATGTAGAATACCCACACATATGAAAAAATATGTAAAATATGTAATTACATAGAAATCCCAGCTCTATTGATCACAAAGCGATGACTGCATGTAACTAGTGACTAAAACATATACCATCCTTTCCATAGCCTGTGTTCATTCTAGGTTGAGAGACAAGGTCATTCATATATCGTAGTCCTTTCATAGTGTGCGGTACGGCTATGAAGGTAGATGGGGGCTTTGCGCTAATAAGTTGTCACTCATTACAGGGTCTTTCATATAAAGTATGAACTGCAAGCGGCAGTTTTGTTATTCGATGCTGCGGTGGCCATGGTCGAACTTGTGGCGCGCCATGGCCCCCTGCTGTACTATTGAAAGCGCGCGCATAGTACATACGAGGGCTATTTTTTTCAAGTTCCAATGGACTGTATAAAAATAACGGATTGACGTACCAAACTGATTGTACTACTAAATGTTTGCTTATTTTATTCGCATGTCTCAACATAATCGCCAACACGATTGCAACATTTGTCGTATCGTTACACCAGCTTTCCAATGCCCTCGGCCAAGTTATTCTGCCGCCACTGAGGTGGGTAGGTCTGGACAGTCTCCTGAAGTTTTTCCTTTTTGACGAGGCGTTGCCGCCCAACCATACCTTCAATGAAAATCATTCAGTGCTGGTTTGGACTAAACGACAGATGGCCCAAAACTTCACACTTGAATTCTTTGTAAAAGTCTATCGTAACGTTGGTACAGTGTGGTCGTGAATTGAAGGTATGGTTGGGCTGCAACGCCTCGCCAAAAAGGAAAAACTTCAGGAGACTGTCCAGACGTACCCTCCTCAGTGGCGGCAGAATAGTTTGCCGAGGGCATTGGAAAGCTGGTGTAACGATACGACAAATGTTTCAATTGTTTTGGCGATTATGAGACATAAGAATAAAACAAACAAACAAACAAACATTAAGTAGTAAAATCAGTTTGGTATGTCAATCCGTTATTTTTATGCAGTCCATCGGAACTTGAAAAAAAGAAACAGCCCTCGTGTGTACTATGCGCGCGCTTTCAATAGTACAGCAGGGGGCCATGGCGCGCTACAAGCTCGGCCAAGGCCACCGCAGCAGCGAATGACAAAACTGCCGCTTGCAGTTCTTACTTTATAGGAAAGACCCTGTATTTGACTCCATCTTTCGTGACGGAAAAACGTAAGGGCTTCGGGATTTGTGTGTGCAGAGACTGATTTCCTAATCGATATCTAGTACCGATAATGCATTCAAAAGAGAGCAACTGGATAATGGTGTACTGAAGGCAAGGGAGCCAGGCAGATTTTTTTGTCCGCTTGTTTGAAACGATATAGGTCAAATGCTGAATATCTCAGTTCTGCAAGGCTTTTATTGTAATAAAAGTCAGTAATATATTGCACCTGCTGGTGGTCGTAAAAGAGAATTGACCTGCAGGCAGGCTGGTAGAACCTGTTTCAGGATGGACTGCACTTCATCGTCTACCACGGCTGGACTTAATGCTGTGATACATTCTCTTTTTGTCAGTCAGGAAGTAAATATAGAATTTTCAATGGATTCATTATGGAGATAACTAGAGTTCAGATTTATGGGATGTATTAAAATAGATTGTAAGTTCATGTTGATGGGTGTCACTCCACTAAGACCGAGATTACAACTGAAACTTTTGTTGTTGTTAATTAATTTATGGGCTTTGTGCCGTCGTCATCATTTAGCTCCAGGTACTTGGGTGTGAGTAGGGTTCGTCTGATAACCTGTGTTATTGTAGTGCCTGTAGTACCGTTTGTATTTGTAATATGACTGGCTGCGTGGCTCAGCGGTAACGTTCTCGCCTGCTGTTTCCAAGGTTGCAGGATTGAATCCTGGCGCAGTCAGTTGGCGTATGAGGGTACGCAAATGCGAGGGAGCCGTGTCAGTAGATTTACTAGCACGTTTAAGATCCCCTCCGGGGCAAAATTCTGGCACCCCGGGTCTCTAAAAGCCATTATCTAAAGCATTATTATTATTGTTATTATTATTATTATTATTATTATTATTATTAGTATTAGTATGCATTTGTACAGGCCGGACGTTTGTTTTAGACGAGTGAAAAATCGTAATGGAAGCCTGGAGGTGAGTTACTACAGTACCTGTGTTGTTATCAGCTGCCCCATGTGGTCCGATGATTGACAAAGCTGTTTCACACTACTGCTGAAGTACAGTCATTGGCGAATATAATGACGTTCTGTTCGTATCTACGTAACGTGTACTTCCGCGTCACACAATACTTCGACGTGGACTGTACTGTCTGCTCAAGTCTGGAATCCCATTACATCAGATCGGTGGTGACAAGTGTGAAGCGATAGGGTGAGAGAGTGAGTGTGTGTAGGCTCACCCGCAGGCTTCAATGTCAAGGACAATCGTCTAAAACAAACGTCCGGCCTGTAATACCGGCAAGGATTGGGAAGGAGGCGCCCGTGGTCTTTAGTTAGTAACCGTCCCGGCATATGCTTGGAGTAGAAATGGGAACAATTGTAGGAAAATTGCATACATGGGTCATGCTGCATTAAGGAGATCGCGGTTCTATTAGAACAGGTTTGCCCAACAAGTGACCCCCACATTGTCAAAACGGGCCTCCTAAAGATTTAGGTTAAATATATAAATAAGCTCACCGCAAAAATTGATTCACCCGTGGAGATATTGTTCTAATGCTGTGTAGCACCGTCTCTAGATTTGATACACATCTTGATGTTGTGAGGGGTTCTACAAGTTTCTGCAGGTACAAAGCCATATCTAGGTGAAGCCACTCTCTGACGAATAGATAATGTACAGCCATCAAATCGCGGGGATGCTGATTCTGCATTTCACCCGTTGTTCCCGCACATTTTCTGTGCGATTAAGAGCGGATGATTAAGCGGGCCAGTCGAGGTCCAACAGGATATGTCTGTGTGTAGTCAAACCAGTCACGTATGCGTGCAGCGCTGTGAACATGGCAATAATCATTCTATAAAATGACCCTGTCAACAGCGTATTCATCATGAAAATTTTGAATAAATTTCACACACATCCAGGTACACGGGGCTGATGACCAAGATTTCCCTTACCCCTAGAATGAATTAATAATAATAATAATAACAACAACACAATCAGGGGGCACAGTAATTTTTTAAATGACATATAGTTTTTGTGGCTTAATGGCTTGCTAAAGGTTATTGTATTTAGAGGTAATGGACTAAAACGATCTTTATGATCTCAGTAGAGTTTCACAGCTCCAGGCTGGACCTAAATCTGTCATTAAGGGAAAGTCCAGTTTCACAATTCACAAAATGGTTGTACGATGAGCTTTCCTCTGGTCTAGCTTAAGCTGCGAGATTCCACGGCTTAAGCTTCACTTCAGGTTCGTTAGAGTTGACATCAGAGAGAGTAGTTGTACACGGTTGAAAGTGGTTCTGATCATAGAAACAGATGTACTGACGTCTATTCATCTGATCTATTTATCTGTCTGGTTCATGAAGTGAATAAATAATATTAAGAACTGGTAAATTACTACCATTTGTAGATTAATGTCTCTCTCGTAAATATCCGTAAACAGAAATCTCCATCATATTTTTACCACGGATTTTGTCGTATTTACAGAGTTCACATTGGAGATACCTCACCATCGTACTTCTAAATACAATAAATTGCTTATACTGTACCATATGTAGTGCATCACGCATTTATAATTATTTTGTATAATCTGCATGCGTATGAGAATTCGCATCACTCAGTTCTCAGGAGACACCCTAGTAACTTACTAAGTTTATTAGGTAATTACTTTAAGTATGCCTACTGTTATTTACTGCAATGTCATGTAATATTGATATTTAATGCAATACTACGTACCGGTAATGTAAAAGAGTGGATTGCATGACACAAATGGAGTGTCTCATTCCTCAGCATATAATTCTAAAATGAACAATCAATCAATTTGTATTTGTATCTGAAGACTCGGTTCCAACTTTCTGAACAGATAGTACATAAGCTTATATAATGTTGAATGTCAATAGCGAAATAAATAATCTATTTGTTCCTGAATGCCTACATTTCCTTTAAGCCATCCTCTTCGTCAGAGAGATCAAACGTTCTTAAAGCTATATAGACTCATGCGCCCATGCTTAAAACATTATGACTGAATCTAATACGATGTTCGCGTGCTTCTTTACGACAAGCGCATCGTGATCCTCAATTGTTTCCCTTCGAATAAGTTTCATTTCCTCTGTGGATGAATTGTAAAGTAAGTAGTTGGTTTGCTAGAATGGTGGCGTTCTCCAGTAGGCCGTAGTACAGTATATTCGTGCCCTCCAATGACGTGCAATTAGATGTTTTCTGGCGAAATGTAATAATAACTAAGATCATGCAGAGTTAATTTCACTTCTCTGACCCCGCCGCTCCGACTCACTGAGACATGCAATGTGTCCATTGTTTTGTAAAGCCCGTTGCTCACGGTAAAATGTTTCTTAAAATTTATTTTACAACTAATTTTATAAAAATTTGACGAAAGCAAGCTGTGTTGTTCACGGTAAAATTATTTTATAAAATCCGTGGATGTATCAGGATCGCCATCTACCGATAAACTTCTGAACCAAGAATCAGCTGTTCAACACACATTGGTTTGAGAGTATAGCTCCAACAAACAAAGCAAAAATTGCTGCTTTAGCTACAATTATATGTCGTACAGGGGTAAAAAGGAAGAAAAGAAATGCTAGGAAGTCCTGGACTCGGGAATGGATAAAAAGAAGAGAAGAGTAGAGGAATGCTGTCCTTGGTCGAAAATGAGTTGAGGTTAGAAGATCAGAATTCATATAGGAATTTTCTAAGAATGGAGGAAAGCAGTTTTAAAAACTCCTAGATCTCGTTGGTCCCAAAATTATTCGACAGGACACTAACATGAGGCGAGCCATTTCTCCTGAAATGAGACTGCAAGTGAGTTCGAAGCCCGTTTACCTTCGCCTTCACATCAGCCTGGCTTGTGTTCGGTCGAATTTGTGAAACATATTCGGCGATTGAGATTTCTACCTCCCTTCTTGCATTTTTATTGTGGTATATGGGCGTTGTAACCTCATACAAACACTGATATTTCTGGTACTCGTCCAGTAAAACACTAACAGCTTCCTTTGTCCAGCCGGAGCCTGCCATTTTCGAAGTGTTTGTTTACAAGCGAGCTTCACAATCTTCTCACCACGTGGCGCCAGCATCATCTTCATGTCAGCTTCCCTGAATGGTTCGTTCCGTAAAATTAATTTTACGGAATAGAACGTGTCCTATCTTATGGAGAGTTTTATCAAAGGTTTTATAAAACTTGAATTTGACCGTGAGCAACAGAAATTTAATAAAATTAAATTATTGTACAATAAATTTGAAGGAAAATTTTACCGTGAGCAACGGGCTTAAGCTTACCTCAGGCCAGTACGAGTCACTCATTAATCTAACGTTGCTTTGTGACACACACCTTTCTGCATTTATTCTAGGGTGGATTGAACCATAAATATCAAAATAATAGCCTACACAAATCCAAAACCTTGACAGGGGAACGTACTAAAGCCAACAGAGGGCATTGAGGAATAGCTACGTTAGTTGGAATCTACGAGGGAACTGACTTGTATGGTTTATATAATTCTGTTTACAATCCCTTACATTTTGTATTATCTTCGCCATTATGGTGTTTGAAGCCATTTTTCAGTGTTGCCATGGTAATCGAATTCTAATGTCTTTCAGTCGGTCAACACGATTGACCCAATTCGAATAAGTTTAATTTTCTTTCTCGATGAATTGTAAAGTAAGTAGTTGGTTTGCCAGAAGGGATGCTTTCTCCAGAACGGTGGTTCCCTAATCCTGAATAATTAATTACATTAGAGTGGTTCCTCAGTTTAGGGGCTGCGACAACGCGGTCATGTAGGCCCGTGTACTTTGGGTGTGTGTAGAATCTGTCTGATAACCGGTGTTAATTGTGATGGCTGAATTAGTGCGTGTTATCTGTAAATCAGGTAAGGACTGCAGACAATCAATTTCAAGTAGTTCCTACTTTTGCTACCAAATGCTCCCGCAACGACACCTAGCGCAACCGGCACCTGGCGATCAACGTTGGAACTAATAGAACGATAATCAAATCTAATCTACAAATTTAGCTACACATTGTAGTTAGTAGAAGGTTCTTTTGCATGCCATAAATCTATGACATGGGCCCTCTGGCTTTACTTCCCCTCCAAAGGAAGGCATACTGAGGGATTTTTAACGCTCTTAAATAATTCGACGACTTCGGCTGGGTTTGAACCCACGATCTTGGTCATAAGAAGCTCAGCGTGCTACCAACTACACCACCGAAGCCACCTTACATGAGATTAATAAATGCAGTAGGATGACCAGTTTCGATCGTCAAGCAATCATCATCAGATCTATTACACTTAGGCTACAAGTACGGGTGATATAATTTACAAAATGTATATTTATTTAGTTGTAGTAGTAGTTAATCTAACACAACTAGGTAATATTTGTTAGTTGTAAATTATATTTTGTTAAAATACTGAAAGTGTTGATTGTACTTCAAATTGGCTTGCTTAGTGTATACAATCACCCATACTTGTAAACATAGATTTAATAGCTTAAGTGTAATATATCTGTAAGCCTCCGTGGCTTGGCGGCAGCACTCCGGTCTCTCACCGCTGGGTCCATGGTTCAAATCCCGGTTACTCCATGTGAGATTTGTGCTGGACAAAGTGGAGGCAGACAGGTTTTTCTCCGGGTACTCCGGTTTTCCCTGACACAAATTTCATTCCCGCAACACTCTCCACTATCATTTCATTTCATCTGCCATTCGTTTAATCATTGCCCCAGGGAAGTGCGATAGGCTTCGGCAGCCGGCACAGTTCATATACTCGCCGCTAGATTGGGGCTTCATTCATTCCATTCCCTGACCCGGTCGGTCGACTTGAAGCAGGCTGTGGATTTTGATTTTTTCGAGTGTAATAGATCTGATTATTTGTGTGTCGTGTGGTCTCCTGAGAGGCCGAGTGCAGGTCTCTCAAGTCTACGCTCGTGGGTGACCTGCCCGCCGGGAAGAGAGATGGAATGGATGAAGATGAATGAAACTGGGCAAGGATGTGGGAGGATGCGGCCGTGGCCTGTCTGAAGGTACCGTCCCAGCATTGCCTAGTGTTGAAAATGGGGAAACCACGGAAAACCATTTCAAAGATTGCTGACGGTGGGGCTCGAACAATTGGGTACAATCGTGTTGACCGACTGAAGAACATTAAATTTAGATTATCTTCGCCAATCATGATGTGGTGGAATTGTTGATCTATTTTCATGATTTCGAAAATATTAAACCTTCATTCCATTAGCCATCACTCTGTGTGAGTGTGTGTGTCTCATCATCAACTATCGAACGCTTGTACTGAATTCAATGAAACTTGTCACAAGGGTTCTTCGCCTTCCACCCGTGGTGTTTTGGACATCCAACCAACAGCCAAACAGTGCCTGGGATGAACATATATCGTATCATGAGATCAAAAGACGATTGCTACTTGGAAGACAGGCATTTTCAAATCTGGACAATGTCTTAAGGAGTAGAGACCTAACCTTAACAACAAAGATCCGTATAGTAAGGGCTATGGTTTTTCCAGTTGTGATGTACGGATGTGAGACCTGGACAATAAGAAAAGCTGAACGCCGTAGAATAGATTCCTTTGAATTATGGTGTTGGAGAAAAGTTCTTAGAGTTCCATGGACTGCGAAGAGAACCAATAAGTCAGTTTTACAGCAAATTAAACCAGTGTGTTCCTTGGAGGGCTTAATCCTGAAACAAAAAAAGTCCTCTCGGCACGCCGGAAGGCGGAGGTAGATTTCACCGGACAAACTTGGAGATAGGCGAAAATAGGCAGAATATGCAGGTTTTCGTAGAAGGATCAGACCTCATTTATCGCGTGAAAGTATTTTATAATTGGAGATAAATTAACTTTGTTTTTCTTCATTTTAAACATATTTTAAACATTTTATTGTCTTACGGGGACGGTAACCTTCTTGTCATTTGGAGTCCATTTTTAGCCTATTTTCAATTTTGAAAAAATAGGCTTATGAGATCACCTTTTGTCCGTGTGTGTGTGTGTGTGTGTGTGTGAGGTGTGTGTGTCCCCCCCCCCTCCAATAAAATCTAAACGGCTGGAGCGATTTCAGTGAAACTCGGTAACTTCATAGCACTATTCCCGGCGACGTCGACCGTGCCCATCGAATTTTGTTACGTCTCACCAATCCAACATGGCGGCTGTGCGAAATATTTCACTAGCATTCAGTATCTCCGAAACTAAAACGGATATCGCCCTGAAATTGTGTACGGTGATAAAGGGTACTACTAGAAGTTCACCTATGAAACTTTCAAAAACCTGGTTACTACATAACCAACATGACGGCCAAGCGAAGTGGAGACTTTTAAATAGACTTTTCTCGCGATTTAACTATCCAAACGTAATGAAACTTGGTACAGCAAATATTTATACACATTGCAATGCACTGGAGTCTAATTTAGTTCAATTGTTTACATAACCTCAAAATTGCGGCTGTGCGAAATATTTCACTGACATTCTATATCCCCGAAACTATTACAGATATCACCCTGCAATTTTGTACGGTGATAAAGGATACTGATACAAGTTTACCTATGTATAATTCATAAACCTGTAAAGTACAAAACGAACATGGCGACCAAGCAAATTTGAAATATTTTAATAGACTTTTCTCGTGAGTTAACTCTCTGAGCGCAGTGAAATGTGGTACAGTAAATGATTTTGCAGATTGTAATGTACTGCCATCTAATTTAATTCAATTGTTTACATAACCTCAAAATGGCGGCTGTGCGAAATTTTAAAATTAAGTTTTTATTTCTTGTGTCGTAATCATGCGATCGAAGTGAAAGTTTGAATAATGAACCTAGGCAATAAGTGACCTTGAATGGTACATAACTCTATGGCCTATACATATAACAATCCTAAATGGCAAGCTTCCGTAATATTTAGACGGTTCTCAATATATATGAATCTTTTACAGCAACCAAACTGAAATTTTTATGTTCATAGAGACTATGAACATATGTTCACCTATAGGACTTTCAGTAACCTGGTGAGCACGAATCCAACATGGCGGCGACGCGAAGTATAAATATTTAAATGGACGTTTCTCGCGAATTAACTATCCGAGTGCCGTGAAACGTTGCACGTTTTAAATGCTTACACAAATGTTGATCCACTGGCATCTAATTTATTTCAATTGTTTGCATAATCACAAGATGGCTGCTGTGCGTAATTTTAAAATCTCGTTTTTACTTCTTGTGTTCTAATCATGCGATAGAAGTTTGAATACCACACTTACACAATAATCTTAATATAATAGTACAAAAATAAAAATCCAACCTGGCGACCATCTGAAATATTTAGACGGTTCTCAATATCTACGAATCTGATACAGCAATTAAACTGAAATTTTGTATGTTGATAGAGGCAATTAACATGAGCAGGATATATGAAAATAGGCTGTACAGATCTTCACGGAACTACTTGTTATACTTGTGGTCACACTGTCCTTATGCAAGGTTTCGACACTGATGTGTAACTATGTAACGGTCTGTTACTTCTTCACGCAAAATTATATCTCCCACAGAGATGTTGGTTGGTTCCTCAGTTTAGGGGCTGCGACAACGCGGTCATATAACCCCGTGTACTTTGGGTGAGTGTAGAATCTGTCTGATAAACGGTGTGAATTGTGATGGCGGTATTAGTCTGTAATTCAGGTAAGGAATGCAGACGCTAAATTTCAAGCAGTAGTTCCTAATGTTGCTACCAGATACTAACGTCAACGCCACCCAGCTGTGAACTTGGCTACTAGATGCCACCTCAATCAGCAACTCGCAACTAACGTTGGAACTTCCCCTCCAAAGGAAAGCTTACTGAGGGATTTTTAGCGCTCTTAGAAAATCCGACGACTTTGGCCGGCTTTGAACCCGCGACCTTGGGCATAGAAGTTCAGCATGCTACCAGTTACGTCACCGAAGCCGCTTCACACTTAGTCAGATGGAAATCTGAATCTGATCTCGCGCAAGTGCGTTGTCATGGCAACGTCTGATGGCTCATCCCTCATCAATTTAGTAGTGTTGCCATGTCAACCACTGATAGCTCTTGGCATTTTCTTATAATTCTGAAATCATTTTTCTCATCCCCTGGCGCAATGGTGGCTCATATCAAAAATTCTTTCAGACAAACGTTTTAGGTAATTATTAGGGGAATATTGTCCATTTTGTACGGTTTTGATATTGTGCCTATTAACAGAGATATGATTATTGTTTCCCGAAAAAACCACTTTTTCCCCACCCCTTTGGTCAATGGTTGGTGCTATCAAAAAAAACGTTTCAAACATAAATTTCTGAGCTTTATCCGACACATAGTATGAACTTTGAACGGATTCGATATTTCACATATTAAGAGAGTTATAGCAATATTTCATTTTTTCGAAAAAAAAAGTCCCCCATTTTCATCCCCTTCGACCGATTTAGCCCAGTAACGAACTCGTCCGAGATTTTATGGGTATACATATTCGGTAAAAAATTCAAAGTGATTGGTGCAAAATTACGGCAGTTATCGTGTCCACAAGAAACTGATATATATATATATATATATATATATATATATATATATATACATATATTACCTAAATTATATATAAACTTTTGAACTGACGGTGGTTTTGGGGTCTGGGGGATGTGAAACTCGAAGATATGTCGAAATTTTCCGGAAATCGAAACATGGTACCCATTGCAATAGTTAGCTTTCTAATGAAATCTACCTAAAATACTGCCGTCAACGACACCTAGCTGTGAACTTGGCTACTAGATGCCACCTCAATCAGCAACTCGCAACGAACGTTGGAACTTCCCTCCGAAGGGAAGCAAACTCAGGTTTTTTAGCGCTCTTAGTAAATCCGACGACTTCAGCCGGGTTTGAACCCGCGACCTTGGGCATAGAAGTTCAGCATGCTACCAGTTCCGATACCGAAGTCGCTTCCCACTGACATATGAAAACTGAATGTGATCTCGTGCAGTGGCGTTGTCATAGCAACTGCTGATGGTCATCCCTTATCAATTAAAAGTAAAGTTGTCATGGCAACCTCTCTTGGCACTTGGCATTTTCTTATAATTTAAATCATTTTGTTCACCCCGTGGCGTAATGGTGGGTCATATCAAAAATTCTTTCAGACAAAAGTTTTAGGTAATTATTGGAGGAATATTGTCCATTTTGTGCGGTTTTGATATTGTGCCTATTAACAGAGATATGATTAATGTTTCCCGAAAAACCCACTTTTTCCCACCCCTTTGGTCAATGGTTGGTGCTATCAAAAAACTTATTTGACATAAATTTTTGGCACTTATCCGACACATATTATGAACTTTGAAGGGATTCGATATTTCATGTATTAAGAGAGTTATAGCGATATTTCACTTTTTCGAAAAAAGCCCCCCATTTTTACCCCCTTTGACCGATTTTGCCCATTAACGAACTCGACCGAGATTTTATAGGGATACATATTATGTAAAAAATTCAAAGTGATTGGTGCAAAATTACGGCTGTTATCGTGTCCACAAGAAACTGATATATATATATATATATATATATATATATATATATATATATACATATATACATAAATTATATATAAACTTTTGAACTGACGGTGGTTTTGGGGTCTGGGGGATGTGAAACGCGAAGATATGTCGAAATTTTCCGGAAGTCGAAACATGGGACCCATTGCAATAGTTAGCTTTCTAAAGAAATCTACCTAAAACTGGGCTACTTTGGACACATCATGAGAAGACATGATTCATTAGAGAAGACCTTAATGCTGGGGAAGATAGAAGGCACAAGAAGAAGAGGGAGGCAAAGAATGAGATGGATGGATGGCATCACAGAAGCACTAAATTCCAGCTTGGAAAATCTTTGGGAGGCAGTGCAGGACAGAAGAAATTGGCGTAGTTTAGTACATGGGGTCTCGGAGAGTCGGAATCGACTAAACGAAGAGAGAGAGAGAGAGAGAGAGAGAGAGAGAGAGAGAGAGAGAAGGTATATTTACACTTAGCAGTGCAGCTTGCCACGGTGGGTGAGAGGTTAACGTGTCGGATTACCAACCCCAAGTTTGCAGGTTCGCCCCTGGCCGTGGTAAGTGATTTTTGAAAGGCGGCAAAAATCACGACATGGATGTCATACGTTGTTGACATGTTAAAGAACCCATTTGATTTCGGTAGGCCGTGTTCAATGGCAAAATTAATCTCGGGATTTTCCGCCAACACAAAGTTCCTCCATTCTCTACTAGAAAGCGCTGTAGTGTCAAGGAGCTTAAATATCTAACCTCCTTGACTTTCATAGCGTTCTAAGGAACTACGAAATTAGACATGCAAGCAGCCCTCTGGGTGTCAATTAACAAAGCTTGCACCCGGCTACGAGGTCATACGATATTATTATTATTATTATTATTATTATTATTATTATTATTATTATTATTATTATTATTATTACTATTACTTAGCCGTGGCGTAACCGTGACGTGACCGGCACGTGATCGGCATCAGGCAGTGTTTTCTATACCACGAAAAATTGCGAAACTCGCAGAAGCTGATTTATGGATGATTGCTCTTGTTATTTTGGATGAAGAGGAGGAGCAACAAGTGACAAAACGGAAGTGGACTCATCAGGCCTGGAAAGAGAGAAGAACAGAAGGGGAATTTGCTACTCCTTATTAGGGGGAGTCCTAATAAGGAGTAGCAAATTTCTAGTACATTATGTAACGAGCCTATGAAGGCAATAATTAAGACACGAGTATGTTAATAAAACGAGCGTAGTGAGTTTTATAATTTTATAATTATATAATTTCCATACGAGTGTCTTAGTTAACATTATAGGCGAGTTGCATACGACTGTTTATGTTTCACGATAATTATAACTTAATTATGAATATTTATGTTAAAACATATAATAATCTGTGGGATTCAGTAACTTCAGTTAGTGAACAGAACGCGCTGGGTGGTTTGTTGACTAAACATAGCGCATGCGTGGATCAAGGAATTTCGAATGCAGAGACCATTTACTTTGCTTGGCAATGCTATTGTTTACAGCCTGCATGATGCCTAGTGCCGATCAGAACTAGCATTCACTAATATTGTCACCGAAGTCTTTTGAAAGCAATGCGCTGTGTAGAAATTGTGGGTTGGGGATATTAAGGTACAGTGCTATTTCTTGCCTCAAATTCGCAGGTTTATTTACGCGAACATATGGGACGGTGCACTTTCCATGTCGGTAATTTATATAGAAGGATGCTGTGTTGCTAACTTCTGGACGTATATTCATAAATTTCTTGCATATGTCATAGTGTTTCCTTGTTACCTTAAAGTTTTGTGCTGATTTTGTCTTTGTCTTTGGGATTGTGACTACAATGGTTGATCCGATATCCAATTTGAACTTTCAAATCATGTAATTCATGTCCGACATGTTGGATTTTGAGCGCATGTGCGAAGCTATCCTTACCTAATTGGTCAATGAATGAGCTCTGATTGGCTGGAGAAACTGTCTCATAATAAAGAATTGTACTATAATGACCTTCATTATGATACAGTTTTCTGATATAAAATATTTACATTTCGACATCGCCGAACATAAAATTATTTATACTCCATATATAATTCTTAAAATGTACTTAGGGTTTGACGGATCATACAGCACAGGATAATTGCGCACTTGTTCAATACGTTTTTCATCATTCATCTTTAAAACTTTGAATTGAGCCAGTGACACGACCGTGAAATGAGAAGAATATCGGTGGGGACTAACCCTACTGTTACGGTACGACGACGGTTAGAGCACTGACTTCACTGTCACGGCGGGCAGGTGCCGAGTGAGTGTGAAGAATATTTTTAGGCTCGCCGGTAAAAGCATGTGCCGGTCACGTCACTGCTAAGTGTAAATCGACTTTAAACCAGAGCTTCACCGGGTGCTGTGCATAATAACTGTCTCTCCTGCGTCTGCCCTTCCGCCCATCCGCCAGTATTGGAGAATTATACAGGGTGTACAAAAATTGAGTTCAATAATATCATTATATAGAATGCATTACGGTACTGTATATCGATTAATTTAAGAACTGGAAGCAACATTGTCTGAGCTACAGTATAATGACAGATATATTGGAAAGGCTCGGTCGGGTAAAATGAGGCACGTTTCTAAAATCAACGATACCAACGAAAGAGGCGACAACTGCTCAAAATAACTACCACCTATTTCAAGGCATACCGTTCCTAGACCCACAACACCCTGGGATACACCTGACTCTTGCTCTTCCCGGATAGTTACAATATCCGCATGCAGGTGAGCGACGAGTTTGGTCAATATTTACTGCTAACAACATAACTGTGATGTAAGATGTAGTGGGGCTCATCTCGAGACATTACAAGCGATTATTCAGGCCATAGGCCATGCCTAAAACTACAGGGTCTATCGGCTTAGCAACATAGCAGCGAAGCGACAAAATGCATGTGTAGTTGGTTGACTAATTACCGAAAGATATATTGCTGCGCTGCTATGTAACTAGACCGCTAAGAAACACCCTGTACATGTCATTCCTTGCATATTTCATCCGGCATGAAAATGGCGGTATAGAGGTCTAGTTTCTATCCTCATTTGACATGTCCTGACCACTTTCATCATGACGCCGATTTTTCGCTCACCCTGTATACGTGGCGGTGCTTGGCGTGAACGAACTGTGTTATTGTAGATGAAAGAACGATCTAAGCGTCCAATAAAAGTTTTTGTTCCCTATAAATCACAAATATTATTTTTGTTTAAAACAGAAATTGTTATTTGAAGTTTGTTCTCATTATATGAATTGATATTTTGTTTATTTTTTTGTTGTTCGTATGGTTTGCATTCTGTGTATATTTATTTTCTTCTTTAATGTAATTTTTAATTTATTTCTTAACTTCCCGATCATCTGATTATTTGTAATAATAATAATAATAATAATAATAATAATAATCTTTTATGGACACATCCTCAGAATGAACTTAAATAGGCCAGCCAAATTATTTTTTGATTGCTTCCGTAACAAAAGAACCAAACCACTTTGGTTTAAGGAAACGGTGAAAGAATAGAACTCCAAATCACAGAAAATATGCACATGGATAAAACAGCCATAATCAAGGACAAGACACAATGGTTCCAAGTCAAAGTCAAACCTAAGAGAAAGAACACAGAACATTAAAAGGGATTGATTTAATTTACCCCAAAGCTGGGTGAAACGAATACAAGAAGAACAAGAAGTTCCGTGAAGAACTATACAGCCTACTTTTCATGCCAATGATTATTCTACAGTATATGAATCTATCTAGATCAATGACGAAATTAAGTTGGTAATATCGAAATATCTAATTAGTTCAAAATATACCTGGTATAATGTAGCCTAATAGAGCACTACAGTTGGCAGCCCTGGTGACTGAATATATTCTTAGTTCCACCTCTTAAGGTACAGAATACAAAATTTGGTTGAAGTCCAATGGTCGGTACATGCAGTTAGACACTGGATCTATCAGCACGCGTAAAAGCATGTTGCCAACAATACCATGCGTGTGCTGGTCAGAAATAATCTGAATTATTATGATATCTTGTTGTGCCAATTTTGGATGAAATCCATTTGTTAGTATAGTCGTTACATGTATTTTAAAATTGGACATATCAGCAGGCATAGAATCATGTTGGCAGCACTGCCTCGTATTAATTACTCCAAATTAATCTAGAATGTCAGGTGCTATACGTGTGCAAAGTATAGAGCTGTTGACTTGCATACTTTCTGATATATTGATATTAGGGTAAAAAGAATATAGACAGCATTTATTAACAGTTGGCAGCCCTGATTGCTCTTAACAATACTTATAGTCATATCTGTTATGGTACACATAGCACATATGAAATTTCGTTGAAATCCAACTGATAGTATAGAAGTTACATGTATTTAAAAATTGGTACTATCAGCAAGCTTATAATCATGTTGGTAGAACTGACGTATATAAGTTACTCCAAATTAATCTAAAATGTCAGAATATACGTGTGCATAGTTTAAAGCTGTTGGCTTGCATACTTTCTGATATATTGGTATTTGGATTTAAAAAAATAGAGAGAGAGCAATTATTAACAGTTGGCAGCCCTGGTGGCTCTTAAGAATACGCTCAGTCATATCTGTTTATGTACAGATATTACATACAACATTTGGTTGAAATCCAATTGATAGTGTAGAAGTTATATGCATTTAAACATTGCACCTATCAGAAGGCTTAAAATTATTTTGGCAACACTGTCATGGTTGGCCTCCTGGACATTAAACTGAAATAGTATTATCTACATGTGTGCCAATTTTAGAATAGCTCCCATGCATACCTTGCAAGATATCCAACATGGAGCTCAAATTTCTAGTGCGTTTTTTCAGCAGTTAGTAGCACTGACATCATATTCAAATATGGACGTGAGCTATTCCGGTGCACATCTTTACTCATACTAAATTTGGTTTTGATTGCTGCAGCCGTTTAGGAGTTGATAGGGGGACACACACACACAGCCAGACAGACAGACACACATTTTCCCGGATCGATCTCATAAGTCTCATTTTTGCAAAATGTGAAAAGTAGGCTAATAATGTTGACGATGATGATGATGATGATGATATCAAGGTTGTTTTAACTGGCGTACTGTCTAGGCTATATGTCCCTAATAAACATTAGTCATGATATAAGAAGGACGATGGAGAGTGGCGTTTTACTGTCGACAAAATATACTCTCTCTCGCTTTTACAATAACCATATCTGTCGTTTCTTCTGTAACTTCCGGATAGGAGACCGTGCCCGTCCTGGACAATATACGAACGACTCTTCCCATTCTAGCCCATCTTGTAAACGAACATCATCTATTGAGCACGTTACGGACTGGTTCCTACGAAAGAAAGAATTGACTTCCGCATGGATGAAGGCTGGAATCATGAGAGAAATAGACTTTGAGTTTCTGGTTGGCTTAATACGGGAGAAGGGGGAAAAGTGCTTCTGTGGGCAGCATCGCTAAACGGACGCTTGGAACGTACTTGAAACGAAAGGCTTTCCGTAGGTTGTACTTAGTCCAATCGATTCAGAAGATTAGAGTACTGCGGTATCTTTCATCTTTCATCGCCACTCTACTCATTCCACTCCACCCTCAGGGGTTCACAGCTAAGGGGACGTAGATTGGCTACACACATTCAGAAAGAGCTATGTTGGTAGCAGGGGCGTAGAGAGCGATCCCGGGCCCTAGGACAAGCTTTTCCGGGACTCTCCATTTTTATTCAATGTACGACAATTTTGGAGTTACGGTATTAAGCTTGCAAATTATAACCCCTCCGAAAAGAAAAACCTCCGTAGAATTTAGCTTGCCCAATTGAATATTGATTTATTTTCAATCTAAATTGCATTTTGTATGGTCGGCATTTTGCAAGTATTTTGATTCTCAATTGCATTTTTGGGTATTTTGAATCTAAATTTCATTTTGTAAGCATTTTCAATTTCAATTGCATTTTGTAAGCATTTTGAATTTCAATTGCACTTTGTGAATATTTTGGATTGGAAATGGGAGCTTTCAATCTGAATTGCATTGTGTATTTTCAATAGCCTAAGTCTTTTGAACCTCAATTGCATTTTGTACGTATTTTCAATGTCATTTGCATTTTGTAAATATTTTGAATATCAATATTGCGTTTTGTAAGTATTTCGACTATACATTGAATTTTGTACGTATTTTGAACCCAAACTACATTTTGTGCGTATTTTTCAATCTATTCCTTTTGTGAGTATTTTCGTTCTAAATTCCCTTTTGCAAGTATTACCACTCTCCATTTCGTGAGTAGTTTCAATGAGTTCCTTTTTTAAATATTTTCCGCCTCACTTACTTTTCGTTCTTGCTTCCACTTCATTGTCATTTTCGCTGTCACCTAGACCATTAGGGGCCGATAACCAAGATGTTAGGCCCCTCAAAACAACAATTATCTTCATCATGAAGAATATTAATTTACTTAGTTTTTAGTTATTCAGCCACTCTTCTTTCTTTCTTTCTTTCTTTCTTTCTTTCTTTCTTTCTTTCGTTCTTTCTTTCTTTCTTTCTCTCTCTCTGTCTCATTGTTTGCTCTTTTGCTCCAAGGTTTTGATCACTGTACATTAAAAATTTCATTTTCATTGCAACTGAATGTGTTCAGGCACCTAAGCCATAATCCATTTAGAAATGTATGAAGTAAAGAGAGAATGAATTACAAACTATATACTGCACAAAGGGTTTGAACTTTAGCAGGTTATACATTAAATGGACAACTCTGGCAACTTTGCCATTACTTCGGAAGAGAAACAAAAACACAATGGTTATTTTGAAATTAATTATATTTCTTTATGTAATATTTTGGATACTACTCACTGGCTGTATTCACATCGAACAGAGACATATCAGAAAATGTCATAATAGTTTAGACATCCATTCATTCATTCATCTTCATTTCCCCTTTTCCAGCTGACACTGGGTGGGGGCAAATATGGTTCCTCACTACTTTGTTCTGTCGTTCCACCATTCCTCTTCCGTCACGGTGTTCCAATCGAGGTTCCGTTTTCTAATGCTATAATTCACCGAGTCCATCCAACGCATTCTTGGTCTTCCTCGTCCTCTCTTCCCTGTCATCCATTGTTCCAGTGCTTGTCTTGGTAGCCTTATTTCATTCATCCGTTTGACATGTCAAAACCATCTCAATCTGTTTTGCTCCAGTTTGTCATTTAGTTTCTGTACTCCCAGTTCTTTCCGTATATCTTTATTTCTCACTCTGTCTCTCCTCGTTTTCTGGACCATACTTCTCAGGAATCTCATCTCAGCTGCCAGTACTCTGCTCTCATCCCTCTTAAGTCATTGTCCAAGTTTAGACATTAATTTAAATAAATAAATTAAATAATTTAAATAAATAAGTTCTTTTATCGCCTCGAGCCCTTCAGTAAATCCGGGCTCTGGGGGCTACAGCCGCACTTGCGCCCCCCCCCCCCCCCTCTCATCGGCCCTGGTTAGTAGATCTGAGGACGGAAACTTTATTTCTGCATCAGGTGCCTGTTACTTGTTGTTGATTCTTTAGGAGCTTTGCGATAGCGTGGTCATGTAGCACCGTGCACTCTGGTGTGTTTGTGTAGTTGTCTGATAATGGTGTTATTGTGATGACTGTATTAATGTGTGTGGGCTATTTGTAATTCAGATGGGGATTGGGAAGGAGGCCGACGTGGCCTTCAGCTAGGAATCATGCCGGCATTTGCCTGGAGTACAAGCGGGAATTCTCAGAAAACCACTTCCAGGATGACGGAGGAAGGAATCGAATCCACCTCTTCTCAGCTTTGCCCCACGAGGCTGAGTGTACCCCCTTTCCAGCCCTCAGACCAGAATTAAATTTCTTGGCAGAACCGGGAATCGAACTCAGGCCTCCGTGGTGACAGCTAATCATCACAACCTGATCACAAAGGTTAAGGTTCAAATTTATATACAAAAATTAGAATTGTGATCTTATTATACTTAACGTGTCTTGTTAATGTTAGTATTTACGATTTGCAATGAATCTCTTTCTATAAAAATATAGCCTGTTCTATAATTTTGTATTATAGGTTTACGAATTACGTAAGAATATTATGCACGTGTAAAATGTGAGCAATAAATTAGAGCATGCACACTGAATTCCAAAGTAAGTTACATATCCGTGTGAGTAATCCTCTTCACAGCACGGTTGTTTTACAGGTGTGCACTGGAAGATCGCCTCCACCTGAGGTGTCGAAACCTGTAATCCTAAATTTCCCCTAATTTATCAATGAATAAAATCTAATAGGTAGGTCTATATGTATTTCTATTCAGGAATGTATATATTTTGTACCACTAGCCAATCGTATTTGGCAGAAGCGTGTTGACTGACAGGAGAATTTCAACTGATATGACGTATAAGTTTTGGTAATATTTGTACAATTATTTCCATTTAAACCATGCACATTTTTTGATTATATTGAAGCACTTTTTATGCACCATTTTTACCAAACTTATGCCCCTAAAATTCCTAGCTCTAGTAATAAGAGATGTAACTATGAGGAATAAATTCTAGTGATTTATCTGGCCGGTACACCCCTGATCTTTAGTCGGTAACGCTTTCTCTGTAATTTTACATGCTAAGTCCCAGCGGCGTATTTCATAGTTCAAACACTGCACTCTGTTATTACTGCAACCTGCTTTTTTTTCTCTCTTTTTATGCAGCCGCGTTGAGGATTACGGTTGTAGGAAGGATTTTTGTGTGCTCTCGGAGATTTGCGTTAAATATCCCAGTTTATGCGGTGTACAGTGAGTGGCTTATAATCGTGCAAGTCCTGTGTGTTTTATGGTGGCTTGTAGGCGCGGCTTCAGCTGACGTTTATATGTGTGAGATTTATGTTCGTCCGGGGATTGGATATGTGTGGGGCTCTTGACTTTTCTATATCATCCGTTTTAATGATCTCCATATAATCTTTATAACTATATGTCTATGTATTGTATACTGTAGTGTTAGCGCCTTCTCAGTGGCATGACCTCTTAACGTGTGCAATTATTAGCTTACGCTAGATTATCACCTGCAAGACGCTTGATATTGTGTGGGGTAAAACTGGGAACACATTGACCTAGAATAACGTGCACTAGGTATGGAGGTTGAATTGAGGAACTGAATGTCACGAAAATAATCCAAACTCTATCGTCAATACCACTCACAGAAGAAGGCATTGAACGAAATATTTATTGAAGCTAATAATAATAATTAAAAAACGGTACAGCCCATTAAGGGCCTAGGCCTACCAAGCGCCCGCCGCGCAGCCATTTGGCCTGCAGATATTGGGGTGACGCGTGATCAGCGCATCGGATCCCTTCGGCCGTTAATCTTGGTTTTCGTGATCGAGGCGCTGCCTCACTGTCAGACAGCTACTCATTTGTCCTCACGAGGCTGAGTGCATCCCGTTCCAGCCCTCACGTCAGTTTCTAAAATTCCTGATGGAGCCGGGAATCGAACCGGGGCCTCCGGGTGAGAAGCAGGCGCGCTACCCCAACACCACGGTGCCGGCTATAGAATTGTAGGTAGGCCTTTTATGTATAGAGAACAATAACGGGCCCAATACAGATCCCTGTGGAACACCAGACAGCACATTAGACCAATTTGAAATAGATTTGTCGAAGATCACGCGATTGCTGGGATTGTCCCTTATTTTATACTATGGGATGGGCACATAACTTAGTTCTAGAATCAAATGAAGGGTCCACCGGAAGAATGGGGAATGTCTCTCAAAATGTAAAATCGAGATATCAGTGCGATCTGGTAAGCCTCTTTGTGACGTATTGAAGGCACAATTGTATCTGGCTAAGAACAATGAGGGTCGTGAGGAAATGACGTTTCAAGTTGACGCATACATATAAGTACAGTACAAATCAGTAATGAAACTTTAAAACTCGTTTCCTGAACATTTCCCCTGGACCCTTCATAAGCAGAAAATACCGTACATTAAAAGTATTCACTGCACAGTTTCATTAATGGCATTTTTTACACTTTTTGCACACACTGGCATGATATTGGGGACAATGTTCCTTGTCCAGTTCGCATCTACAGTCCTCATTTGGGTAATACAATCTTTTGATGATACATAGGATGTAGTGGAAGCCATGTAGCCTACAGCAAATCATGTGATGGTCTGCGTTAGTTTATAATTGGATGTTTCCAGTCTTCTGTTAATATTACGTCTGTTGCATGGAACTCATTCCAGATGTCGTTCCTTTTCTCAAGCTAAATATTATAGGTTTTTCTGATAAGCCTTTGTATTCGGTAGAAGAAGACATTGAGATGATTTATCAGAGGCATTCAGTGGTAATTACAGTTGTCCAGCTGTATGACAATCTTTCGAGCCTACATAAACGTCCGGAAATAATCACCGATACACTACGCGGCTCCATCCTGTAAGCCTAGATGATAAACTACATAAATACCATTTATTATTATACTGTGCAGGCCTAACACTTTACTTTCCATGCACACACTGGCAGCGAATTAAGAAATAAGCCAACATAGGCCACCAGACATTCTATTTTCGGTGGAATTCGAAAACGAACTGGACGTTAATTTTCACTTTGAAAATCTCGCATGCATCAAACAGCGATCGAACTGTATGTTCGCCTTGTGACACTCTCTCTGTGGTCTGGTTCTTCCTCTATAATTCTTGCTGTCTACTGTTCCCTCGATTATAAGCTTAAGCAGTCCATTTTGTCGCAGAATGTGGCCGACGAGGTGATTCCGTCTTCTTTTTAAATATTTAAGGAAACATATTCTCTCTCCCACTCTTCTAAAGACTTCCTCATTTGTGACCATTTCTTTCCAGCTGGTTTTCATAATCCTTCTATAGCACCAGGTTTCAAATGCTAGTAGTCTTTTCCCCCCTCTCTCTCTCTCCTATTGTCCCAAGATTCGCTGCCATATAGCGCGACGCTCCATACATAGGTCTTCAACAAGAGTTTCCTCACATCAAGACTTATGTTCTTTGCAGTAAATAGGTGCTTCTACTTATAGAAAGCGATCTTGGCTTGGGCAATTCTATTTAATATCTCTCTGCTGCTTCTTCCATCATTCGTTATTTTAATTCCCAGATAATTAAACTCATTCACTTCCTGTATCGTTTCCTTTCCTAACTCTATTGCTGTCTGGTTTTCGCCATTTCTACTGCAGACCAATTTTTTTGTTTTGATTGTATTTATTCTCATATTGAATTCTGCCTCCATTATTTTGTCCATCTTGCTCAGGATCTTTTGTAAGTCTTCTCCTTGTGACAGACTACTACAAAATTATACCCTTCATCTCGAACAATTATTACATCCTACGAAATTTTACTAGTGCATTTTAATAAGATCAAGTGGCAAAGACTATCTAATTACTCGAAACAGATGGTGCCAATTCGCACCTAAATGAAACTCAGAAGAAGGTTAAGTCACACGAATTCTCTTATCACTTCATCAACCACAACACAGGAGCTGTTAGCTAAATTGGTTGGCTGCTTACAATTCAATGTAATTCCACTCTTTTTCCCACAATGTAACCTAATTACCTATCTCGTCTGTGCCTTCAAAAATAATAAATTGAATTATAGTAAAACCACCATTACTTCCGACTTGACGTTTTAGTGCTACCCTAGACTTACCTAGCGGTCAGAAGGAAAATCACTTTAACTAGACAATCACAGGCAGTCGTGAAAATCTATATATCACGACAAATCGAATTTCGTTCACGATGTCGCGATTTAACGAACGAAACTCTAGCCTAGTACTCAAACGTCAAGTCGGAAGTAATGATGGCTTTACTATAGGAAATGCTGTTTTTAATAACGGAGACTGAAACCAGACAGCATTATGCTTTGTTTGCATTATTTCTTTACTAAATTATCCCAATAAATTTAATGTACGCCAGCAGAGGCGTTGAGTTTTTACAGAAATGGATGGAGGGAATGCTGCAGCAAAATCAGATATTAGTACTCTTTGTAATTAAAATAAGCCATCTGTTTGGAAACGTTTTGAATTTTCGGCTAATAACTTTGAATTTATCCCGAGTGAGGTGTAAAATTATTAGGCTGATCTCAATTTAATTTTGTTGTGTTTGTCGTTTGTTATGGGTTGAGGTTAGGAGTCAAGAGACACATAAGTTAGTAATTGTTATCGATTCCTGTAGGGTCATTTTACACCGCCTCCTTGTACTTGGGTGTGCGTGTAGGATCTATCAGGCAATCTGTGTCACTATGATGACCGTACTGTTGTTTGAGTTGTTTCACTGGTTTGATGCAGGCCTCCCTGTCCTGAGCTAATCGTTCCACCTCTACTTAGCGATCACACCCTACAATCAAGGCAATATGTTTTACATAACCTTGGTCTACCCCTACAGTTCTTGTCCTTAACCCTTCCTTCCATAACTAAGTTCGCTATTCCTGGGTGTCTTAGTATATGTCCAACCAACCTATCTCCTCTTCACTAAGAGTCGCTAGAAACATGTCTCATCTCCCACTTGTGTTAACATCTCTCCATTTGTTACTCTATCTAACCATCTGATCTTCAAATTTCTCCTGGAACACCACATTTCAAGTGCTTCAATTCTCCTCTTTTCTGATGCGCCAACAGTTCAAAATTCACTTCCATAGAGTGGCACAATCCAGACAAAGGCTTTCAAAAATGAACTTTTAATACCTAAATCTGTATTCCTCTTTGCTTTGTCCATCACTGGTTATTTTGCTTACTAAGTATCGGAAGTCTCCTACTTCCTTAAGCTTTCCACCTGCCAATTTGACGTCCATAGGGGCTACTGATTTGTTTCGGCTGCATTCCAATAATTTTGTTCTACATTTGATAATTTTCACCATGAATTATTTCCTCAAGGCAGGGTCCACACCATTTAAAAATTCGTTCAAATCTTCTGGTGTTCGGCTGAGATGACAATGTTGTCAGAAAATCTCAGTGTTGAAATTATTTCTTCTTGAATCTTTACTCCTACTTTAAATTTTCCTCAAATTTCCTTCATTGCTTGTCAATGTATAGATTGAAAAGTATGGGTGTTAAGTTGCAGCCTTGCCTTACACCTTTCAGAATACCAGCTTCTCTCTCATGTCATATCGGCTCGAATGACTGCTGTCTGGTTTCTGTAGTTTTTAGCCTACTTTTCACATTTTGAAAATGAGGAAAAAGTAGACTTATGAGATCGATCCGGGAAAATGTGTGTCTGTCTGTCCTTCTGTCTGTCTGTCTGTCTGTGTGTTTTTCCCTTATCAACTCCTAAACGGCTGCAGCTATCGAACCCAAATTTAGTATGAGTAAAGATCTATACCTGAATATCTCACGGCCATATTTAAAAATGACGTCAGTGCTACCAACTGCTGAAAAATCGCAATTTGAAATTTGAACTCTTATGTTGGATATCTTGGGAGGTATGAATGTGAGCTATTCCAAAATTAGCACACATATAGATAATAATAATACTAATATAATAATATTTCAGTTTAATTTCCAGGAGGCCATACATGGCGGTATTGCCATCATGATTCTACGCGTGCTGATAGGTCCAATTTTAAAATGAATGTAACTTCTACACCATCAAATGGAATTCAACCAAATATCGTATGTGATTTGTGTACCATAACTGATATGAATATACGTATTCTTAAGAGCCAACAGGGCTGCCAATTGAAAATAAATGCTCTCTCTATTATTTACCCTAATATCTATAAATCAGAAAATATGCAAGCCAACAGCTCTAATCTTTGCATATGTATAGTAGCCTACCTAACATTCAAAATTAATTTGGAGTAACTAATATACGTCAGTGCTGCCAGCATGAATTAAGCCTGCTGATAAGTCCATTTTTTTAAATACATGGAACTTCTATACTAACAAATGGATTTCATCCAAAATTGGCACAATAATAGATCATAATACTGTATTTTAGATTGATTCTTAAATTTTAAGAAAAGTAGGCTCTTTAGTTCGTCACGGAACTACTTGTTTATATTTGTAATCGAGTCTGAAATTTAGATAGGAGGTGGCCGTGGCCTTAATTTGGGCACCATCCCGGGATTCGCCTGGTGTAGAAGTGGAATAACATGGAATAGGTTACCACTTCTAGGATGGCTGAGATTACAGTAGACCCCACCTCTTCTCAGTTTTGTCTCTCAAGCCTCACTGATCCCCTTCTTTCCAGCCCTGAGACCAGAATTATAGCTCTTGGCAGAACCGGGAATCAAACCCACACCTCCCCGGTGACTGCCAAGAATGGTGGAATAAAAGTTGTTGTTGATTTATTTAGGGGCTTTGCGACATCGTGGTCATGTAGCCCTGTGTATTTGAGTGTATGTGAAATTTGTCTGATAGCCTGTTTGTTTGTATTTATAATTGAGATAAGAATTGGGGAGGAGACGCCCGTGGCACTAACTAGGAACCATCCCGGAATTTGTCTGGAGTAGAAATGGGAAACTACGGAAAACCACTACCAAGATGGCTGATATGTGAATCGAACCCTCCTCTTCTCAGTTTTCCTTCACATCACACGGCTTCGGTGGCGCAGTTGAGATTCTATGCCCAAGATCGTGGGTTCAAACCCGGCCGAAGTCTTCGAATTTTTTAAGAGCGTTAACATCCCTCAGTATGTCTTCCTTCGGAGGTGAAGTAAAGCCGGCGGGCCCATGTCGTAGATCTATGGCATGTAAGTGAACCTTCCGCTAACTACAATTATATGAAGCTAAATTTGTAGGTTAGATTTGATTATCGCTCTATAAGTACCAACATTTGCAACCAGGTGCCGGTTGTGGTGGCATCTAGTAGCCAAGTTCACAGCTAGGTGTCTTTGACGGTAGCATTTGGTAGCAAAAGTGAGAACTATTTGAAATTGATCGTCTGCAGTCCTTACCTGAATTACAGATAACGCACACTAATACAGCCATCACAATTAACACCGGTTATCAGACAGTTTCTACACACACCCAAAGTACACGGGGCTACATGACTGCGTTGTCGCAGCTCCTAAACTGAGGAACCAATCACCAACTACTTCAGTCACTGATTGAAACCCATTGGTCCAGGATTATTATTCTTGGCAGTGCCGGGAATTGAACCGAAACCGCCGCGGTGGCAGCCAAGAATGATAGTCACTACGCGGCGAGGTGGACTAATATAAAAGTTCGCATTATTGAGAGAAGCAAACACAATGTTGGGCGTGTGTGCTCACTCACTTGTTACACGAATGGGCTGTATGAAACTGGGAGCCATGGCATAGAGCAGTAAAGAGGAGCGAGCGATATAGAGATAAGAGATCGTCGTACTTTTGGTCGTTTGATCATCATTAAGATTCCAGTCACCGGTTGGAGGTCAATAACCTAATCAATGTCCTCATTTTGTACGGTGTTTATCGCGTTGTATCTTATCAACTGATGTAATGTGCTGTCTGTATTTTAATTCTCTTTTGATTACTCCCGATATCAAGCGCTAACATGAAATGTTACATTGCAATGTGCATGCAATCTGATCTCGAGGCATGTTGATTTCATCAGCGCTGTTTCTGATATATATGCATTGACACACGTGATTAAACAATACATTTTCTAATACAGTAATTAATTGAATCCTTCCAGATTTAGCTGATTTCATCGTAGGTTTGGAGACACTGATGCTCTTTCTCAATTACACACATCAAAAAAGGTTTTGCATATTGCGATTTAGTGACTTGTTTGATTTGCTATGTGTGTGTGATCACTTTATACACAATTTAGGGTACATACAAAGAAAAACAACACACACTGTGCTCTGCAAAAGAAACAGAAACACGCACCAAAAAAAAGAGTGATAGTCAGTCTGAAAGACCAGACTTTATATAATTTTAAATGCAACAAATGTTACAAATGCTGAAAAATGCTGGGTGAAAGCCTTGCGTGCACACCAAGGTCAAAGGAGGTAGCTGGCTGGATGACATCACGCTCACCGGAGCGCGCGAGGAAAGGAAGAAGCTCAAGCGGTACTATGACGTCACACACCTCGGTGCATTCTCGGTACATTTCGTCCCGTCGCCGTAACGTAACGCCAGACCTCAGCGTCACGACGAAGTCGACAAGATCATTTAAAATGATAAAAACAAAAGTGATAATGTGGGACTGAGCACACAAACGTTCTTTTCATGTTTGGGCATATCAATATCGTGTATGGCCCACCACGAGCTCTAAATCATGCTTGCAGACGACGACGAGGCTTAATGAGTACCAACGAATCCAACGTGGTTTGGGGCAGATTATCCCACTCTCTGACAGCTTCAATCAGTTGCAGTCGCCCCCCAGAGTCTCACATCTAGTGGGACGTGGGTTGGCGACCATGGGACCCCAGCTGAGTCTGGCATTGCTTCCATTTACTCGTGCCGGGCTCCTCTCCGTCTTCTTTCCCGTAGACCTCTCTTGGTCAACTCTTGTTCTCTTCCGATCCCGATGGTATTAGGGTATCCGAGGCTTAGGGTGTCGTTCACTTTCCCGCCTTATTTGGCCCTTGTCTCATCTTTCCTGATACCTCCATTCTTCGAGGGGTCAGACTTCTATTTTTGTTCATGTTATCTCCTGCCTTCTGAACTAGGCCCTCAAGGAGGCAGGGTGAATATAGCCCCACCACTTCTATTGCACCTTGGATAGTGCTACACTCTCAAGGGCTCACGGCTGGTGAGTTTGGGAGTTGACGACCCCGAGGGATTTCTGAGATGGGTCCGTTTTGTCTCCTTTCTCCTTTGACTATGGCGCGGGCCCTCTCCTCTTTCCCCTTTCCTATCTGCCTTTCATGGCTCTCCTTCCTTCCAAGTCCCTCAATCCTCATTCTTCGAGAGTTGAGGGCATTTATTTTCTTCCTGTCCTTTATTTGCCTTATCCTTTATTTGATTACCATTTCTTCTTCTGGCATGTAAATCTGTAGTTAGTATTAGTTATGATTTTCATTCTCGTATCATCTTTCACTATCATCCACACCATTAGGGGCCGATAACCTAGATGTCAGGCCCCTTAAAACAACAGTTATCATCATCATTATCAGTTGCTGTTTGTTTGTTGGGGGATTGGGACGGTGCGAAATTGCCCTCTTGAGCTCTTACCGTGCATGTTCAATAGAGTTCATGTCCGCAGAATAGGCAGGCCACTCCAATCTCTGTATGACATGCATCTGAAGGAACTGATTGACTACCCTAGCTCGATGGTCACGAGCATTATCGTCCACCAGTGTGAAGCCCTCACCCATTGTAGCAGCGAATACTGTAACGACAGGTTCAAGGATGTTGTCTCTGTACACCAGACCAGTTATGTTACCGTGGATAGGAATTAGAGGCGTATGTCGACCAAGCATTATTCCACCCCCAAAACATGACTGAACCTCCTTGCTGTTGGTGGCATTCCTGGACGAAGGGCTCGTGAAATCTCTCACCCACTCAAGGCCACACCCCATGCTACTATTGTATGGATGCAAACAATTGGAGACCCTGGCGTCTCTGAATACCACAGGAGTTGATAATGACGATCGCCGAGAGTGTCTGTATTTCTTGTCAGAGCCGGGAATCGAACCTGGACATCCGGTGCGACAGCCAAGTGTTCTAGACACCAGGGCCCTGCGTAGCTAGTGCCTGTAGTATGTTCTATCCTGCTGCTCCCTTACGGGCAGTCTAAGAAGTAAGCCACAAGCGCGTGACGTCATGTCCTTGTCTCTCCCCACCTGCCGCTCGCTACATGTGCGAGCGAGCTGTGTATAGTATGGCGTAGTGCCCTGCAAGCCTGGCAAGTGCTTTTAGGGCCGTATGACCTTGCCTCACACTGTCAGCACTGTCTACGCTGGAACTCGTCAGTTCAGGCGCGCACGGCCAGCCCGTACCGACATGGTTTCGTAAAGCCGTTCTTATCTTCCCTTCATATTAATATTATTATTATAACACTATTAATATTAGCAATAAAATGATGTTTGGTACCAATAGACTACGTCACACACTGTTCCCGAGTACATTGAAAATGAATTCTCTATTATTGAATGGATTCATTGATAGCAAAATTAGGTCATTTATACTTAGGCTTACCCAAACTTGATGAGTGATTTAAAAATGTTGATGTTGATCCTCTCGCTTAATCGAAACGTACCACAAGCTTTCTCTTCTCTTTGAAGCCTATCGTTATCTCTAAACGACCTGTTTTGTTATGCCGAAGGTTACTTCACATCTGATGGTGGGGTCCAGCATAAATCTTGTATCCTTCTTATGGCCAATAACAATTATTATGCCCATTGTATTTTTGCTTCTAACACGAGACAGACACGAAAACATGGATCGCGTAACATTTCTGAAATGTTACAGCTGCATCTTAGATCTATTTCGGTGATTCCTAACGTTTGTAGTAAATCCCCTTCTTAATTATGTTTTTTGAACGTGAGCTAGGGTATCAGGCAATCCACAATGTTTCCAGTGGAAACATGGCTACGCCCATGGAGGTCTCACACAAGAGCATCCTTTGCTTCCACCTATTTGTACTAGGCTACTCCCTTTCATGTCTACTTCTGGATTAGTCAATCTCCATAAAATATGGTGATTGGATAGTTTTTGTACTTTCGCAATCAACCTGCAATTTCATTTTGTGTCTACCATAGATCCGCTTCAGTCTTAAGTATCGGTTATTTATATTCCCTTGGTTCCTAAATAATTAATCACCGTCTTCATCGTTATCACCATTTTCATCATCATCACCGTCCTGACAACCTCCTTCGTTGTACGAGCACAAATTACGCACTATGTCACCATGTCTTCAAGCAATGCATGCTCTCTCTGGTACAGTCTCCCTACATGATGCTTACTATACTTTGGATGTTCATTCACTTAAAATTTCAAAATTAACTTCGAGGTTTTCCTATGCCCAGAACTTAGAATGCAATAAAAATCAAATGACTTAAATACCATATCTGGATTAGCCTAGATATACATATGCAATTGGATAAACTTATGAGGGCTACTTATAGCAATGGCCTTTGAGAATATTTTACGGAAGCTATTCTAACAACTCTACGCAGTGATGTGCTCTCAATTCGAATTGCAGAGTAAGAATGTATAAAAAAGAAACCTCGTGCCCACTGGCCTGGCGCAAGTCCTCGAAATGAGCACCGCTTGGATGATTTACGTATCATCGATACAATTTCAGTACCCCAAACCGAAATTCAATTTCGTGGCAGGACAGGGAATCAAACCCGGACCACCGGGGCGACAGCCAAGAACGTTAGCCGCTACACTACAAGGTGGTCTCTTTCATTGTCAGCGCAATCAATTGCACGATACCATGTAATTTCTTCACTGGGCGAACTATAATAGTACACATTTCTTCGTATTTTTGGCATTGCATAGCCCCTGGTAAGTTAGGAAGACGGTTCGCGTACCATAACCCTAAAGTCGAATAGTTCCAAGAACTAACAAACAAAACAGTCTTAGGCACTCCACCGAAAGAAATACAGACAAGCTGGTAGAAAGACAGACAACATATTTTGTAATTTTTGGAGCGAAATAGGCTAATTGTTATATAATGAATAGCACTCTTGGTCTCCATAGTGTTGAAATAATGAATAATGTCCTAAAACTTGAAGGTTTGAAGGATTTCGTGTCTTCTTGCTTATTTTGCCGTATATCTTATGTGTAGGTAAATTCCACGAGGTATTTTTTCAGGCCATGTTGAATATAAGATTTTTTTTTTATCGTTTACCCTCCAGGGTTGGCTTTTCCCGCGGACTAAGCGAGGGATCTCACCTTTACCGCCACTGGTAGTGTCCTGGAGCTTGGGACTCTGAGTCGGGGATACAACTGGGGAGTGTGACTAGCACGTTGCCCAGGCGGCCTCACCTGCAAAGTGAACAGGGGCCTGATGAAGAGATGGGAAGAGTGGGAAGATTAGGCAAGGAAGAGGGAAGGAGGCGGCCGTGGCCATACGTTAGATACCACCCCGGTATTTTCCCGAAGACGAAGTGGGAAACCACGGAAAACCACTTCGAGGATGGTTGAGGTGGGAGTCGAAACCCCTCTACTCATTTGGACCACCCGAGGCTGAGTAGACCCCAATCCAGTCCTCATACCACTTTTCAAATTTCGTGGCAGAGCCGGGAATCGAACCGCGGAAATCCTGGGTGGCAACTAATCATGCTGACCACTACACTACGGAGGCGACTTGAATATAAGAATAAAATACATAACTGACCTTAGATTGCGACGGAATATCTTTCATTTTAAAATCCTGATGAATTTACTAACGCATAAAAAGATGGTATATTGGCTTTCACGGCCGGTGAATTAAAACTCAGCATTCTTCTAGGTTTGTGCCGTGTCTTGTGTGGGGTTTCGCCTAGGTCACCAAGCTGGCTCATCGGCGGGCTCTTGGTGTCCCCGCCCGGACCCCCACAGGAGTGACGAACTGCGCGCCACCTCCCTTTATATTAGGTGCAACTGCACCACTTGACTGCGAGAACTAAAAGCTCAAGCAGCCTTAACCTCCCTATGAAGGCTTCCAAAAAGATGGTATATTTGCTTTCACAGCCGGTGAATTAAAACTCAGCTGAGTTTTACTAACACATGTTTCTCGAACTCACATATCCATGAAGAGCATCAATCTAGTCATTTGGTGAATTCAGAATCTTGTTATTGAAATACAGTTTTATAGTCCTAATGTAGTTTTTTTGGTTCTACCCATAATTATTCCGGTTACTATGGGGTAGGGGATGTGGTGAGACAGTTTCCTTGTGGGAATGATTTCATGACGCCAATCTCATGAGAGGAGTTAATGACAAATAAAATTAATGAGGTAATGTTTGGAGTGGCTGAGTGTGGTCTTTCGAGTTTGGAGTAGTCTGACCATGCACGTTAACGTGTTTAGCTACCTCGGCTGGTTTGTGACATTATGTCAACAAATTAAAAAATGTATTTCAACTCTCCTGATTCCATACCGGCCCCTGATTCTATTTTAGGACTATTATATCTCGCTGCACCTGCTACATCACCCAAAAAGTATGCAAATGTCTGTATCCTTGCTGCAGATCTGGTTCATGTGCGTCCAAATATCATGTCTTATATGTCTACGGTTTGATTCATTAATGTGTGACTCTCCCACTATGCTATTTTTGTCCTCCCCACGTTATGAGCACAGCAGACCACACGCATATGCCACAATGTTAGCTCTAGTGCGCCTAGTGTGCAGGCTCCGCGCTCAGTACTAAACGTACTTCAGTACCCGGTCAAATGGACAGTGCTAGTGTGCTGTCGTGCTGCACTGCTCAGAACTGGACCGAGTAGGGCTGCGCTCGGCCAGCACGAGTCAATTTCTCGCTAGCACTGCTTCACCTTGCCCATTGCACGGCCCTGCTAGACACTACACACGGACGATGGGTAACCAGCTAGTAATAACTACTTTCAGTAAGTGTAATTGATGCTGTGTTGCTAAATTACAGTCCCCCCTACAAAAATAGGACACATCGTCTCTACATAATATAAAACAGAGTCCCCGATTCTTGGATGTAATGGGCTATCTTGAGAACCACTGAATGGATTTTGATGGCGTTTTTACCATTCTGTAAAGGATTTCTCGAGGAAGGTTTCTGTAGAAAAATATTTATATGTGATCCAAGGAAGCCGAGTAGTAACGATTTCAGCGAATCGGGTCGACGAAAAACCTGCCGTCCGTGCGCCTTTTAAGCTTACGCTGGGTAGACCGTTAAACATTTATATACACCGGTACTACGAGTATAAGAATTGTTCAGCATGATACGTTCTACAAAAAGGTCCGCGACAGCATATCTCTATCTTTAATACATCGCTCACTATAAATTTATTTACGTTTCCATTTCTTCAAACAATCTCCGTTCAGTGGAAATTTCAATTACTAGCTTCGGAGCGAGTTTACGAGCTAGGGAGAGTGCCTATCACTCCAGCTTTGGCCAGCATCTAACTGTCGAGGTAAGACTTCAGAGAAGAAAGAGTAGGCCTATGTGTTCAGGAGAACTCCTAAACATACGGAGTTCTCCTGAGAAAGCACGCAATTTGCTTGACAGTGGTGGCCAAATGGCAGCATATCTTACAGGGGAATTTTCTCTCTTGTCTACGAGTCGGTGGGATTCGCGATCGACGATGCCATTTCAAAAGGTTGTCAACACACCCACACATGGGCGACTGTTGCCGTAATGGCGTCTCAGCCTTTCCAATAGATGCAGGTACACAGCACACCTGCACGGAATGCCAACCGCAGCGCTGCAATTGCGTAATATCACAACGGGTATTACTTAAAATACGCCCCTCGTAGATGATGTCAGCATTAGAACATGAAATTCCGAGGAATAACAGGAACAAGTTCACATCAGAGGCCAGTCGAGAAAGGAAGCGTGTAGTAGTGGCAGCAGCGCTCTTGTTTTTTTAAGATGGAAGTTAATTCAATGTTTGACTGACACGTTAAGTGTTCGTGCATTATTCATAATACGTTGAGAGAAAGATTTAAGTTACTTTTTACAGCTAAACTTGAGATAATCTTTGTTTGAGTCGGCGTGTGTCAAGACTCTGGTCATCACGAAAGGTTTTACTCCTGTCAAAGGACAGAAGACGCTGCGTTAAAAGCAATGGCAAATGGACATGAAACAACAGCAAAAATGGATGTTAGTGCTTCAAATGGAAGAAGAGTAATTCTTGGTACTGGCATGTTCTAATAACCGGATAAATCTTTGATTACAATTTCTCCCTAAAATATTTTTCTGTGTATAAAATTATCCTTGTTTTTTTTCATTTTTTTTACAAAGCTGACATTTTTAGATGTAATTCTTCCTTATATGTGTTATATTTTAACACGTCCGTGTTACAAAATTGACTTTTGGTTAATTTTTCCAGATGGAAATAATCTTGAAAGTGCTGTTAAAGTTATGTAATTTTAAAGAGATTCAAGGAAATCCAAAAATTAAACATCAATTTTGAAAATTCCTATATCCAAGTAAAGAGAGAGTCTTGAATAACATCCGTGAAAAAAATCGATTAGTTCATGTTAATATCTTTTGGGGAAAAGGTAAATAAAAACATAAAACACATATAAGACATTCCGGAGTCCCTTAATATAATTAGACATAAATTCGAATTGAACAACTTAAACATTTTCAAATAATTGTTAACTAAACAACCTTGAGAATGGTTGCAAACATTTTTATACTTTTCATTAATTTGGCATGTATATTCTTGCCAAAAATCACCTAACTTGTATCAATTTTAAAGTCTTGCCCCAGATCATTGGGTTGGTTGGTTGGTTGGTTCCTTAGTTTACGGGCTGCGACAACGTGGTCATGTATCCCCGTGTACTTTGGGTATGTGTAGAATCTGTCTGATAACAGGTGTTAATTGTGATGACTGTATTAGGGTGTTGTATCTGTTTTTTATTCAAGTAAGGACTGCTGATGATAATTTCAAGTAGTTCCTACTTTCGCTACCAAATGCTACCGTCCACGACACCTAGCTGTGAACTTGGCTACTACTAGATGCCATCTTAACCAGCGCCTGGTGATGAACGATGGATCTTAAGAGCATTAATCAAACCTAACATACAAGTTTTGCTTCACACGAGTTTAGTTAGTGGAACGTTCTTTTACATGCCATAAATCTATGACATGGACCCGCCGGCTTAACTTTCCCTCCGATGGAAGACATATTGAGGGCTCTTTAACGCTCTTAAAATCCGATGACTTCTGTCGGGTTTGAACCCATGAACTTGGGCTTAGAAGCTCAGCATGCTACAAACTATTCCACCGAAGCCGCCCAGATCATTGGGTTACACGAGCTTACTTTCTTTTTTAAAACTGTTATGTTGTTGTTGTTGTTGTTGTTGCTATGACGCACACTGTACCAATGTACGAGACTGTACAGTGGACGAGCTGAAGGACCACTCTCTACAAAAACATTAGTCATTTTAAAACCAAACACGTCCTGTTTATCCATGCTCCAGTGAGCATACAGCTTGTCAATGGGCTACACAAATAAACAAGGCATTACGTATTCGTTCTCGGCAGTACTGTTCCAGTGCAGACAAGCGTGCCCAGTAATACGTCTTTACTTGTCGGCGGCGTTTGCGTCTTAACTCAGCGGTGTAGCTGAGCACGCCAAGTCACGCACCACGTCTGTTGTGAGTAGAGTTAGGATGTGTGTGATTTAAAATAAAAATAACAAGTAGTTCCGTGAAAAACTATAGAGCCTATTTTCATATATCCTACTCGTGTTTATTGCCTCTATCAACATAAAAATTTCAGTTTGAAGGTTGTGATAGATTCGTAGATATTGAGAACCGTCTAAATATTTCAGATGGTTCGCAGGTTGGATTTTTATTTATGTGCTATTACATGAAGATTATTGTGTACGTGTGGTATTCAAACTTCAATCGCAAAATTAGAACACAAGAAGGAAAAACGAGATTTTAAAATTTCGCACAGCTGCCATCTTGTGGTTATGAAAACAATTGAAATAAATTAGATGCCAGTGGATTGACATTTGTATACGTATTTAACGTGCAATGTTTCACTCTACTCGGATGGTTAAATCGCGAGAAACGTTCATTTAAATATGTATACTTCGCGTCGCCGCCGTGTTGGATTTCTGCTCACCAGGTTACTGAAAGTCCTATAGGTGAGCTTATGTCCATAGCCTCTATGAACATTAAAAAATTCAATTTGATTGCTGTAAAAGATTCGTAGATATTAAGAACCGTCTAAATATTTCGGATGCTCGCCATTTTGGATTGTTATATGTATTGGACTTAGAGTTATGCACCATTAAAGGAAAATTATTGCGTAGGTTCATTATTCAAACTTTCACTTCGATCGCATGATATCGACACAAGAAATAAAAAAATAATTTTAAAATTTCGCACAGCCGCCATCTTGAGGTTATGTAAACAATTGAACTGAATTAGATGGCAGTGCATTACAATATGTATAATCATTTACTGTACCACATTTCACTGCGCTCAGAGAGTGAAATCACGAGAAAAGTCTATTAAAATGTTTCAACTTCGCATGGCCGTCATGTTCGTTTTGTACTTCACAGGTTTATGAAAGTTACATAGATAATGTTCTAGCAGTGCCCTTTATTACCGTACAAAATTTCAGGGTGATATCTGTAATAGTTTAGGAGATATAGAATGCCGGTGAAATATTTCGCACAGCCGCCATTGTGAGGTTATGTAAACAATTGGACTATATTAGATGCCAGTGCATTACGATGTGTATGAAATTTGCTGTACTAAGTTTCATTACATTTGGATGGTTAAATCGCGAGAAAAGTCTATTTAAAAGTCTGAACTTCGCTTGGCCGCCATGTTGGTTTTGTAGTTACCAGATTTTTGAAAGGCTCATAGGCGAACTTCTAGTAGTACCCTTTATCATTGTACACAATTTCAGGGTGATATCGGTAATAGTTTCGGAGATACTGAATGCTGGTGAAATATTTCGCACAGCCGCCATGTTGGATTGGTGAGACACAATACAATTTGAAGAGCACGGTCGGGGTCGGCCACAATGGTGCTATGATCTTGCCGAGTTTCATTGAAATCGCTCCAGCCGTTTAGAAGTTATTAGGGACACACACACACCATCACACACACACACACGCACACACACACACACACACGGACAAAAGGTGATCAAATAAGCCTATTTTTTCTTAAAATGAAAATAGGCTAAAATACATCACGACGAATAGTTATATATCATAAAACACATATAAAATATGACCGATCAATAAATACATGCATATTTAATGCCACAAAATTGGCACATTTTTGATTAGTCAAACACGGTATTTTAACATTAAACTGGTATTCACTCCATTCATTTTTCTAGTTCCTAGTAACAATAACCATATGAAGATAACCATGTATAAAGAATTAGGCTATTAATCTATGAATGCAATCAAACTGAAATTTTGTAGGTTGATAGAGGCTATAAACATGAGTAGGATATATGAAAATAGGGTATATAGTTCTTCACGGAACTATTTGTTTATTTTTTGATTATTACATATTATAAATTTGATACATTTTTCATGATTCATCTTCTGTATGTTACAACAACAAAATTTATTATTTATTTTCATTGAATCTATTTCACTCGAATGAAATGTGTCATTTTTCACAATTCACTTGCTTGTCCGATAGCTTTTAACTGTTTTATTGTTAATTCGTTGTATTTTGCGATTTCCTCGTTTCCTATCATTAGTTATCTCATCTTATTTTAATCGAAGTTTTAATATTAGTATTATTTTTCAACAATTAGATTTATAACTTTAGTTTATAGAGTAATTTCGTTTTTTTTTTAGTTTAATCACTTCTTGCTGAAGAAGACACCACCGAGACCTGAAACATGTACAAGTCTTGTAGTAATTACACATTGACTACAGGCGGATATCATTAATAATTTTTGATGTGTAACATCTTTCCACTCGGTATCTGGATATTTTTGTGGCGCTCGGTATCTGGGCATGTTTGTGGGGGTGATTTTGGAAAAGGGACGGAAATGGATGGGACGGAAGTGGATGGGACGGAAACAATGAGTGCGAGTGGTGGCGAAGATCGGTACAACGACGTACTGGAGGTCGTGTGGCTTTGGGGAATGTATATCGCATACAGTTTAGTTCAAGGTTTGGAGACCCCATTTAAGATATTCCCACAATAAATCATCTGCATGTTGTTGTTCTTTGGTGTGAAAATATTCATTTTATCATATTTGCTGAAAACAATTACGATTCCTTAAACCTTCATACTTTTGCTGTATCCTTATTTAATGTAAGCACTCGATGTACTGTCGGCCATGTGGCTATGTGGAACCTATATCGCATGAACAAACACTCCAAAGAACGTAGGAATTCAGTATATTAACGCCGACTACTAACAATAATTGAAATTTCGTTGGTCTAAACATATCACTGGGAGAAACACATTTAATATACTTTCCGCACACCTAATTTTTAATCGCGCCTATACTTGGATGTGCGCTCGATCGGCTAAACGAGGCCATTTTCAGAAATATCGCTGGCATGGGTTCACTAACTGGCCGGTATAGAGCGCAGCTCGCATCAAGTAGGCAGTGGATTGCTTCCGCCACGGCAAATAATATGATTCATTACGGTCAGGATTTGGCACTGGAGTTATACAAGTAGTTATTTCAATGACCAACAGAGTTCACTGTCAACAAGGGATTTGCGCTCTCGGGACACACATAGTAGGATAACATGTCACATGTTACACATCATATGCGACTACTGTAAGGCTCGTATAATTATTTATTATTTTTATTAAATATAGTGAAATAATGTCCAAAGTTATACATTAATACATTTCCTACATTCCACATATTTATAGAAAGCTTTGAATCCTTTTTTTTTCTTTTCTTTCAGTGTTGCCTTATTAACAACTAGCTGAAGTACCCGTGCTTCGCTACGCGTCATAAATAAATTAAAATGTGAAGGTGACAGTTAAAAGAGGGGATAGGTGAGGTGCTGCGCAGAGGGAGATTAAGGATGGAACATTTTGTCCAACTACACCGCTCGGCGTTGACCGTGTTTTATAGCACAAATTTAGGTTTTACTCGCTAACGGTTGGAGATAACTTTCGGATAGAAAATGTAATTTTAAACCTCGTATATACCATCAAAAGTTTGCTATATCATAGCGTTCTCTTTTTATTTGAAATGGAAATATGAAAGTTTTAACCCAAAGGGTGTAGTGACGTCACTACAATGGTCGCCAACTTTAAATAGTGCAAAGTATTGAAATCAAAAGTAAGCTGATTAACCAGGTAAATAAGCTACTTCCTTGTGAAATTCATGTAAATCGGCCCAGTGGTACTTGCGTGATTGAGTAATACACAGACACACACCATCTCATTTTTAGCCTCGCTTCGCTTCGTGTCATATTGTTATTCAATGAAATGCAGGTTTAACCCCGTTAACACCCCTTTAGAACCTGAATATCCAAAAATCCCTCCTTAGTAGACGTTTTCGACACACAACAAACATATCCCCAAAATATAATTCTTCTAACTTTAATAGTTTGGGTTGGTCGATGAGAGTGAACATCCAAAAATCCTTCCTTAGTGGACGTTTTTCTTCCAGAATTTCACCCCTCCCCATAGGCCCCTTAAATTGGATTTATGAAAAAAAAAACGGTGGAACACCTATTTTATTTATTTATTTATTTATTTATTTATTTTTAAGCTGATTGATTTCCTCCGAGTTTCTAACTCCTAGCCTATGTCGTTTAGGAGATACAGCCTCCGTTAAGAATCTTTCAACCCCCACTTATCATCCCTTTCACCTCATAATATAACTACATCGAAAAACCATTAGACATGTGGCAGCTTATTTTTAATGATTAGTATATATGCCAAGTATCACATCCCCAAATGAAACCACTCGTGAGATATTGTTATCCATTGAAATGCTCGTTTACCCCCTTAACACCTATTTAGAACCTAAATATTCAAAACTCTTTCCTTAGTGGACGTTTTCGACATACAACGAACATATCCCCAAAATTTCATATTTCTAACTTCAATAATTTTGGCTGGGCGATGATGAGTGAGTCAGTGAGTCAGGACATTTTCTTTCATTTATTTTTGATAATTTCACCCCTCCCCATGAACCCCTTAAATTGGATTTTTGAAACAAACGGTCGAACACCTATTTACTTATTTAAAGCTGTTTTCCCCCTGAGTTTGATGAGTGAGTAAGTGAGTCAATCAGTTAGGACACTTTCTTTCCTGTTTTCATCCCCCAGAATTTCACCCCTCTCCAAGGGCCCCTTAAATTGGATTTATGAAAAAACGGTCGAACACTTATTTACTTGTATTTTAAGCTGTTTCTTTCCCGCCGAATTTCAAACTTCTCGCCTATGTCGTTTAAGAGATACACGCTCCGTTAAGAATCCCTCAACCCCCAATTTTCACCCCTTTCACCTGATAATATAAACCACATCGATAAACCCTTAGATATATGTCTGACTATTTTAAATGATTAGTTTATATACCGAATATCACATCCCCAAAGAAACAACTCATGAGATATCGTTATTCAATGAAATGCAGGTTTACCCCCTTAACATCTCTTTAAAACCCGAATAAACAAAAATCATTCCTTAGTTGACGTTTTCGACATACAGCGAACATATTCCCAAAATTTCATTTTTACAACTTTAATAGTTTTCGCTGGACGTGATGAGTGAGTGAGTCAGACAGGACATTTTCTTTCAATTATGTTTACCAGAATTTTACCCCTCCCCATGTGCCCCTGAAATTGGATTGATGAAAAAACGCTAGAACACCTATTAACTTATTTTTTAAGCTGTCTTTTTCCCCTGAGTTTGGTGAGAGAGTGAGGTAGTCAATTAGGACACTTTCTCTCCTTTCCTCCCCCCAGAATTTCACCCCACCCCATTGGCCCCTTAAATTAATTTATAAAAAAACGGTCGAAACCGATTTACTTATATTTTAGCTGGTTTTTTTTGCTGAGTTTCAAATTTCCCTCCTATGTCGTTTAAGAGATAGGCCCACACGCTCCGTTAGGAATCCTTCAACCCCCACTTTTCACCCCTTTTACCTCATAATAATACACCACATCGAAAAACCCTTAGACACATGTCTGCTTATTTTTAATGATTCATGCCGAGTATCACATCCACAAATGAAACCACTCGTGAGATATTGTTATTCAGTGAAATGCAGGTTTAACCCCCTTAATACCCCTTCAGAGCCTGAATATCCAAAAATCCTCCCTTAGTGTACGGTTTTGACATACAACGAACATATCCCCAAAATGCCATGTTTCCAACTTCAATATTTTTGGCTGGGCGATGATAAGTGAGTGAATGAGTCAGGACGTTTTCTTTCATTTTTTTCCTTCAGAATTTCACCCCTCCCGATGAACCCCTTCAATTTGATTGATCAAAAAAACTGTCGAACAGCTATTTGCTTACTTAAAAGCAGTTTTCTCCCTGAGTTTGATGAGTGAGTGAGTCAGTCAATCAGTTAGGACACTTTCTTTCCTGTCCCCCCCCCCCAGAATTTCACGCCTCCCCATGGGCCCCTTAAATTGGATTTATGAAAAAAGGTCAAACACATATTTACTTATTTTTTATACTGATTTTTTCCGCTGAGTTTCAAACTTCTCGCCTATGTCGTTTAAGAGATACACGCTCCGTTAGGAATCTTTCAATCCCTACTTTTCACCCCTTTCACCTCATAATATACACCACATCGAAAAACCCTCAGAAACGTGTCTTCTTACTTTTTAATGATGAGTTTATATGTCGTGTATCACATCCCCCAATGAAACCAATCGGGAGATATTGCTATTCAATGAAATGCAGGTCTACCCCCTTAACCACCCTTTAGAACCTGAATATCCGAAAATTCTCCCTTAGTAGACGATTTTGACATACAATGAACATATCCCCAAACTGTCATGTTTCTAACTTCAATAATTTTGGCTGAGCGATGATGAGTGAGTGAGTGAGTGAGTCAGGACATTTTCTTTCAATTTTCTTTTTTCAGAATTTCACCCCTCCCCAAGAACCCCTTAAATTTGATTTATGAAAGAAACTGTCGAACAGCTATTTACTTACTTTAAAGCAGTTTTTCTCCCTGAGTTTGATGAGTGAGTCAGTCAGTCAATCAGTTAGGACACTTTCTGTCCTGTTTCTGACCCCCCCCCCAAGAATTTCACCCCTCCCCATGGGCCCCTTAAATTGGATTTATGAAAAAACGGTGAAACACATATTTACTTATTTTTTATGCTGATTTTTTCCTGCTGAGTTTCAAACTCCTCGCCTTTGTCGTTTAAGAGATACACGCTCCGTTAGGAATCTTTCAATCCCCACGTTTCACCCCTTTCCCCTCATAATATACACCACATAGAAAAACCCTCAGACTCGTGTCTTCTTATTTTTAATGGTGAGTTTATGTGCCGGGTATCACATCCCCCAATGAAACCAATCGGGAGATATTGCTATTCAATGAAATGCAGGTCTACCCCCTTAACCACCCTTTGGAACCTGATTATCCAAAAATCCTCTCTTAATGGGTATTTGCGGCTCTTGAGGATGCTGCATACTAAATTTCATTCCTATCCGTTCGGTGATTTCTGAGATTTCGTGATGAATGAATGAGTGAGTGAGTGGTATTTGACAAATATATAGTAGAAGATAGTGTCAAGTCTTTGTTATGCTAAACTCGGTTGACAGTGCTGTGTGAGTAGCAGGGTAACTAACGGGATTTCAAGTAATGATCCTCATTTTCTATACCGGTAGTGCAGAGCGCTATTGGCATCCAGTCGGCCGTGTCTCGACTTGAGCTATGTTGCCATGGAAACTATCTGCCTTGCCATTCCTTCATGAGCATATTTTATGATTTGATTAGCCTGTGCTTGACTGAAAAAGGGCCGAAATCAGAAGAATGATAAAGACTATCAAAAATTCATGTAGCCAGCGGTTCCTTCTGGGTCCTAAACTATGTGTATGCAAAATTTGGTTGAGATTGGTGGAACGGTGTAGATTTGTATACGGAACCAACCCACCCACCCACATACATACATACATACATACAGACTTTCACTTTTATATATAAGATAGCTGAAGTACCCGTGCTTCGCTACGCGTCATAAATAAATTAAAATGTGAAAGTGACAGTAAAAACAGGGGATAGGCGAGGTGCTGCACAGAGGGAGATTAAGGATGGAACATTTTGTCCAACTACACCGTTCGGCGTTGACCATGTTTTATAACACAAATTTAGGTTTTACTCGCTAACCGTTGGAGATACCTTTCGGATAGAAAATGTAATTTTAAACCACGTATATGCCATCAAAAGTTTGGTATTTCTTAGCGTTCACTTTTTATTTGAAATGGAAATATGAAAAATTGAAACCAAAGGGTATAGTGACGTAACTAAAATGGTCGTCATCTTAAAATAGTGCAAAGTATTGAAATCAAAAGTAGTCTATATGTTAACCAGGTAAATCAACTACTTCCATGTAAAATTCATGTAAGTCGGACCAGTGGTTCTTGCGGGATTGAGTAATACACAGACACACACCATCTCATTTTTAGCCTCGCTTCGCTCGCGTCATAGTCGTGTCATATTGTTATTCAATGACATGCAGGTTTAACCCCCTTAACACCCCTTTAGAACCTGAATATCCAAAAATCCCTCCTTAGTAGACTTTTTCGACACACAACAAACATATCCCCTTCTTCTAGCTTTAATAGTTTTGATTGGTCGAAGAGAGTGAACATCCAAAAATCCTTCCTTAGTGGACGTTTTCCTTCCAGAATTTCACCCCTCCCCATTGGATTTATGAAAAAAAAACGGTCGAACACCTACTTATTTTAATTATTTATTCATTTATTTATTTATTTTTAAGCTGATTGAAACTCGGAGAAAATCAAACTCCTCGCCTATGTCGTTTAAGAGATACACGCTCCGTTAGGACTCTTTCAACCCCCACTTTTCATCCCTTTCACCTCATAATATACACCACATCGAAAAACCATTACACATATGTCAGCTTATTTTTAATGATTAGTATATATGCCAAGTATCACATCCCCAAATGAAACCACTCGTGAGATATTGTTATTCAATGAAATGCACGTTTACCCCCTTAACACCTCTTTCCTTAGTGGACGTTTTCCTCATACAAAGAACTTATCCCCAAAATTTCATGTTTCTAACTTTAATAATTTTGGCTGGGCGATGATGAGTGGGTGAGTCAGTCAGGATATTTTCTTTCATTCATTTTTGAGAATTTCACCCCTACCCATGAACCCCTTAAATTGGATTTATGAAAAAAAAAACGGTCGAACACCTATTTACTTTTTTAAAGTTGTTTCCCCCCTGAGTTTGATGAGTGAGTAAGTGATTCAATCAGTTAGGACACTTTCTTTCCTGTTTCCCCCCCAAAATTTCACTCCTCCCCATGGGCCCCTTAAATTAGATTTATGAAGAAATGGTCGAACACCTATTTACTTATTTTTAAGCTGCGTTTTCCGCTGAATTTCAAACTTATCGCCTATGTTGAATAAGAGATACAGTTTCACGCTCCGTTAAGAATCCTTCAACCCCCAATTTTCTCCCCTTTCACCTCATAATATACACCATATCGATAAACCCTTTGACATATGTCTGCTTATTTTGAATGCTTAGTTTATATGCCGAATATCACACCCCAAAATGAAACAACTCGTGTGATATTGTTATTCAATAAAATGCAAGTTTAACCCCCTTAACACCCCTTCAGAACATGAATATCCAAAAATCCATCCTTAGAGGACTTTTTCGACATACAACGAACATATCCCCAAAATTTCAAGTTTATAACTGCAATAGGTTTGCTGGGGGATGATGAGTGAATATCCAAAAATCCTTCCTTAGTGGACTTCTTTCCCCAGAATTTTATCTCTCCCCATGAGGCCCTTAAATTGGATTTATGAAAAAACGATCGAACACCTATTTACTACTTTTTCAATCTGATTTTTCTCCCTGAGATTCTTACTTTTTGCCTCTGTCTTTTAAGAGATACTTGCTCCGTTAAGAATCCTTCAACACTCACTTTTCACACATACACCTCATAATATACACCACACCGAAAAACCCTCAGACATGTTTGTTCTTATTCTTAATGATGAGTTTATATGCCTTGTATCCCATCCCAAAGGAAACCAATCGGTAGATATTGTTATTCAATTAAATGCAAGTCTACCCCCTTAACACCCCTTTAGAACCTGAATATCCAAAATTCCTTCCTTAGTGGACGTTTTCGACATACAACGAACATAGCCCCTTAATGTCATGTTTCTAACTTCAATAATTTTGGCTGGGGGATGACGAGTGAGTGAGTAAGTCAGGACATTTTCTTTCAATTATTTTTCAGAATTTCACCCCTCTCATGAACACCTTAAATTGGATTTATGAAAAAAAAAACGGTCGAACACCTATTTACTTATTTTTGAGCTGTTCTTCCCCCCTGAGTTTGATGAGTGAGTGAGTTAGTTAGGACACTTTCTTTCCTGTTTATTCCCCCAGAATTTCACCCCTCTCCAAGGGCCCCTTCAATTGGATTTATGAAAAAAACGGTCGAACACCTATTTACTTATATTCTAAGCTGTCTTTTCCCGACGAATTTCAAACTTCTCGCCTATGTCGTTTAAGAGATACACGCTCTGTTAAGAATCCCTCAACCACCAATTTTCACCCCTTTCACCTCATAATATACACCACATCGATAAACCTTTAGACATTTGTCTGATTATTTTAATGATTAGTTATATACCGAATATCACATCCCCAAAGAAACAACTCATGAGATATCGTTATTCAATGAAATGCACGTTTACCCCCTTAACACCTATTTAAAACCCGAATAACAAAAATCATTCATTAGTTGACGTTTTCGACATACAGCGAACATATTCCCAAAATTTCATGTTTCTAAATTTAATAGTTTTCGCTGGGCGTGATGAGTGAGTGAGTCAGACAGGACATTTTCTTTCAATTATTTTTACCAGAATCTCACCCATCCCCATGGGCCCCTTAAATTGGATTGATGAAAAAACGCTTGAACACCTATTAACTTATTTTTAAGCTGTCTTTTTCTCCTGAGTTTGATGAGTGAGTGAGTTAGTCAGTCAGTTAGGACACTTTCTCTCCTTTCCCTCCCCCAGAATATCAACCCGCCCCATTGGCTCCTTAAATTAATTTATGAAAAAACGGTGGAACACCGATTTACTTATTTTTAAGCTGATTTTTTTTCGCTGAGTTTCAAATTTCTCGCCTATGTCGTTTAGGAGATAGGCCTACACGCTTCGTTAAGAATCCTTCAACCCCCAATTTTCACCCCTTTCACCTCATAGTAATACACCACATCGAAAAACCCTTAGACACATGTCTGCTTATTAGCCTACTTTCGATTTTTGCAAAAAATGAAAGTAGACTTATGAGATCAACACAGGGCGAAAAAAGTGTGTCTGTCTGTGTGTGTGTATGTGTGTGTGTGTGAGTCTGTGTGTGTGTGTATGTGTGTGTGTGAGTCTGAGTGTGTGTGTGTCTGTGTGTGTGTGAGTGTGTGTACTCTGAATGTCTGTCCCCCCCTATCAATTCGAACACGGTGAAACCGAATTGAACGAAATTTGGTACAGAGGTAGCACTAGTAAAGGACACCTCAGTGTCATACTTTATATCGCCGCCATCTTTACCAAAACAGAATGGCGGCCACTCAAATGTTCAAAACGTAAAATCAAATTACGGCTAAACTAATCATCCGATCTCTACCAAATTCGGTGACAACATACCTTTATATAGGACGCGTCTTTCACCCAAAATTCAAGGTCATCGGCCTTGCCATTTCAGGATGGCGGCCGTGTGAATTATGCAACCATTTTAATAAATAGCTTAAGACCCACCAATTCCGATTATCGAGCCTAGGGGGGTTTAAGCTATCCTGAAGGTCGTGATCCGTTATTTATTATAATTTAATATTATAATATTATACAGTATGAGTGGCTTAAAAGAGCTGAGCCGTTTGTGTCACACGACAAGATGGCAGCTGTCCTCATGTGCCTGTCTTATATTTCAGTAGTTTTAGTATGTTGTATGTGATATACCGTACTGATACAATAATATAAACTTTGTATGAAATGATCTTTAATGAAGATGTACTGCAGTGAAGAAATCGTTTATTTAAAGTCATTATTTGCCAACAGTTTGTATCTAATATGTCAGTTAAGAACACCTGACGTCATGGATACGGTTAGCTCTGGGCTAGCATGTTAGTCTGACACGCAGTTGACTGGGGATCGAGTACTGCTACAGTTAGGTTTTTTTTCTTGAATTCTTTTACAAATGATGTGCACGAGCTTTTTCCACAGATACTGAATAAAATGTCATTTAGCTCAAAGGAGAGGATAAAGTATACACTCGTATATTAATAAAATCACAGTCCCAGCATCGCACATAAACAGAAGCCATTAGGAAAAGGAGAATAGAAGAACTGGATACACGTTGTCATTAACCACAGCCTTCTTAATGCCTCTGTACGGTGCTGTCCTCTTGTGGGTTATGTGGGTAATATTGTTCCAAACATAACGCTGTGTAAATGCCTGAGCTGGCCTCCTGAAGTATGGCAATTTTGTAATACTGGTAGTTCAACTATTAGCCACGATCGCGCTCCGAATACCTTTAAACACTGCCAGCTGGATCGCCTCCCTCTTGGCTACTTTAAACTGCCTACTCATTCAACACCCTTAGGCCACTGCCATCGTAGTACATTACGATGGCAGTGCATAGGCGTACAAGATAAAGATTAATTCACTGCTGGTCGCAGCACCACCTACTGTGATTGGGGGGGAAGATTCTTAATTTTGCAGGCTGGCTTAATATAGAGATTAACGGACGTGAATGCATTACAATAAGTTAGTAGTTTTGTTATTCAATCATCATAAAGTACCGTATATAATATTGATTTTGACACTTACTGGCTTATTATCAATATAAAAGAAAACAAACAATACATTGTGGTAGGGGTGATTGTGTTAGGGATGAGGACAAAGAGTCATAAAGATACCCATACATTTAGGAGAAAGTAGGCTATATGTTCTTTGCTGAACATCTTGTTTTTAATGATTAGTTTATATGCCGAGTATCACATCCACACATGAAACCACTCGTGAGATATTGTTATTCAATGAAATGCAGGTTTAAGCCCCTTAAGACCCCTTTAGAACCTGAATATTCAAAAATCCTCCCTTAGTGTATGGTTTTGACATACAACGAACATATCCCGAAAATGACATGTTTCCAACTTCAATATTTTTGGCTGGGCGATGATGGGTGAGTGAGTCAGGACATTTTCTTTCATTTTTTTTTCTTCAGAATTTCACCCCTCCTGATGAACCCCTTAAATTTGATTTATCAAAAAACTGTCGAACTCATATATACTTATTTTTAAGCAGTTTTTCCCCCTGAGTTTGAAGAGCGAGTGAGTCAATCGGTTAGGACACTTTCTTTCCTGTTTTTTTTTTAACCCAGAATTTCACCCCTCCCCATGGGCCCCTTAAATTGGATTTATGAAGAAACGGTCAAACACCTATTTACTTATTTTTTGCTGATTTTTTTCCGCTGAGTTTCAAACTCCTCGCCTATATCGTTTAAGAGATACAGGTTCCGTTAGGAATCTTTCAACCCCCACTTTTCTCCCCTTACACCTCATAATATACACCACATCGAAAAACACTCAGACCCGTGTCTTCTTATTTTTAATGATGAGTTTATATGCCGAGTATCACATCCCCCAATGAAACCAATCGGGAGATATTGCTATTCAATGAAATGCCGGTCTACCCCCTTAACACCCCTTTAGAACCTGAATACCCAAAAATCCTTTCTTAGTGGGCGTTTGCGGTCCTTGAGGAAGCTGCATACCAAATTTCATTCCAATCCGTTGGGTTGTTTCTGAGATTTCGTGATGAATGTGTGAGTGAGTGTGTGAGTGGTATTTGACAAATATCTAGTAGATAGTGTCAAGTCTTTGTTATGCTATACTCGGTTGACAGTGCTTTGTGAGCAGTTGTGTAACTAACGGGATTTCAAGTAAAGATCCTCATTTTCTATACCGGTAGTGCAGAGCGCAAATGGCATCCAGTCGGCCGTGTCTCGACTTGAGCTATGTTGCCATGGAAACTATCTGCCTTGCCATTCCTTCATGAGTATATTTTATGATTTGATTAGCCTGTGCTTGAGTGCAAAAGTGCCGAAATCAGAATAATGAGAAAGTCTATCGAAAATTCATGTAGCCAGCGGTTCCTTCTGGGTCCTAAACTATGTGTATGCAAAATTTGGTTGAGATTGGTGAAACGGTGTAGATTTGTATACGGAACCAACCCACCCACCCACATACATACATACAGACTTTGACTTTTATATATAAGAAACTAGCTGAAGTACCCGTGCTTCGCTACGCGTCATAAATAAAATAAAATAAAATGTGAAGGTGACTGTTAAAACAGGGGATAGGCGAGGTGCTGCGCTGAGGGAGATTAAGGATGGAACATTTTGTCCAACTACACCGCTCGGCGTTGACCGTGTTTTATAGCACAAATTTAGGTTTTACTCGCTAACGTTTGGAGATACCTTTCGGATAGGAAATGTAATATTAATCCTCGTATATGCCATCAAAAGTTTGCTATTTCTTAGCGTTCTCTTTTTATTTGAAATGGAAACATGGAAGTTTGAAACCAAATGGTTTAGTGACGTCACTAAAATGGTAGCCATCTTTAAATTGTGCATAGTATTGAAATCAAAAGTAACCAATATGTTAACCAGGTAAATCAACTACTTCCATGTAAAATTCATGTAAATCGGACCAGTGGTACTTGCGTAATTGAGTAATACACAGACACACACCATCTCATTTTTAGCCTCGCTTCGCTCGCGTCATAGTCGTGTCATATTGTTATTCAATGAAATGCAGGTTTAACCCCGTTAACACCCCTTTAGAACCTGAATATCCAAAATTCCCTCCTTAGTAGACGTTTTCGACACACAACAAACATATCCCCAAAATATAATTCTTCTTACTTTAATAGTTTTGGTTGGTCGATGAGAGTGAACATACAAAAATCCTTCGTTAGTGGACGTTTTTCTTCCAGAATTTCACTCCTCCCCATAGGCCCCTTATATTGGATTTGTGAAAAAACGGTCGAACACCTATTTGTTTTATTTATTTATTTATTTATTTATTTATTTATTTTTAAGCTGATTGCTTTCCTCCGAGTTTCAAGCTCCTCGCCTATGTCGCTTAAGAGATACACGCTCCGTTAAGAATCTTTCAATCCCCACTTTTCACCCCTTTCACCTCATAATATACACTACATCGAAAAACTATTAGACATGTGTCAGCTTATTTTTAATGATTAGTTTATATGCCAAGTATCACATCCCCAAATGAAACCACTCGTGAGATATTGTTATTCAATGAAATGTACTTTTACCCCCCTTAACACCTATTTAGAACCTGAATATTCAAAACTATTTCCTTAGTGGACGTTTTCGACATACAACGAACATATCCCCAAAATTTCATGTTTCTAACTTCAATAATTTTGGCTTGGCGATGATGAGTGAGTGAGTGAGTCAGGACATTTTCTTTCATTTATTTTTGATAATTTCACCCCTCCCGATGAACCCCTTAAATTGGATTTGTGAAGCAAACGGTGGAACACCTATTTACTTATTTAAAGCTGTTTTCGCCCTGAGTTTGATGAGTGAGTAAGTGAGTCAATCAGTTAGGACACTTTCTTTCCTGTTTTTTTCCCCCCAGAATTTCACCCCTCTTCAAGGGCCCCTTAAATTTGATTTATGAAAAAACGGTCGAACACCTATTTATTTGTATTTTAAGCTGTTTTTCCCGCCGAATTTCAAACTTCTCGCCTATGTCGTTCAAGAGATACACGCTCCGTTAAGAATCCCTCAACCCCCAATTTTCACCCCTTTCACCTCATAATATACACCACATCGATTAATCCTTAGATATATGTCTGATTATTTTTAGCCTATTTTCAATTTTGAAAAAATAGGCTTATGAGATCACCTTTTGTCCGTGTGTGTGTGTGTGTGTGTGTGCGTGTGTGTGTGTGTGTGTGTGATTCGTGTGTGTGTGTGTCCCCCTAATAAAATCTAAATGGCTGGAGCGATTTCAATGAAACTCGGTATGTTCATAGCACTATTCCCGGCGACCTCGACCGTGCCCTTCAAATTTTGTTACGTCTCACCAATGCAAAATGGCGGCTGTGCGAAATATTTCACTAGCATTCAATATCTCCGAAACTATTACCGATATCGCCCTTAAATTTTGTACGGCGATAAAGGGTACTACTAGAAGTTCACCTATGAGACTTTCAAAAACCTGGTGACTACAAAACCAACATGGCGGTCAAGCGAATTTGAGACTTTTAAATAGACTTTTCTCGCGATTTAACTATCCACACGTAATGAAACTTGGTACAGCAAATGTTTATACACATTGTAATGCACGGGAGTCTAATTTAGTTCAATTGTTTACATAACTTCAAAATGGCGGCTGTGCAAAATACTTCACTGACATTCTATATCTCCGAAACTATTACAGATATCACCCTGCAATTTAGTACGGTGATAAAGGGTACTGATACAAGTTTACCTATGTATATTTCATAAACTTGTAAATTAGAAAACGAACATGGCGACCAAGCGAAGTTGAGACTTTTAAATAGACTTTTCTCACGATTTAACCATCCAAACGTAATGAAACTAGGTACAGCAAGTGTTTATACACATAGTAATGCACTGGAGTCTAATTTAGTTCAATTGTTTACATAACTTCAAAATGGCGGCTGTGCAAAATATTTCACTGACATTCTATATCTCCGAAACTATTACAGATATCACCCTGCAATTTCGTACGGTGATAAAGGGTACTGATACAAGTTTACCTATGTATATTTCATAAACTTGTAAAGTAGAAAACGAACATGGCGACCAAGCGAAGTTGAGACTTTTAAATAGACTTTTCTCACGATTTAACCATCCAAACGTAATGAAACTAGGTACAGCAAGTGTTTATACACATAGTAATGCACTGGAGTCTAATTTAGTTCAATTGTTTACATAACCTCAAAATGGCGGCTGTGCGAAATATTTCACTGACATTCTATATCTCCGAAACTATTACAGATATTACCCTGCATTTTGTACGGTGATAAAGGGTACTGGTACAAGTTTATCTATGTATATTTCATAAACTTGTAAAGTAAAAAACGAACATGGCGACCAAACGAATTTGAAATATTTTAATAGACTTTTCTCGTGGTTTAACTCTCTGAGCGCAGTGAAATGTGGAACAGTAAATGATTTTGCAGATTGTAATGCACTGCCATCTAATTTAAATCAATTGTTTACATAACCTCAAGATGGCGGCTGTGCGAAATTTTAAAATTAAGTTTTTATTTCTTGTGTCGTAATCATGCGATCGAAGTGAAAGTTTGAATAATGAACCTAGGCAATAATTGTCCTTGAATGGTACATAATTCTATGGCCTATACTTATAACAATCCTAAATGGCGAGCTTCCGAAATATTTAGACGGTTCTCAATATCTATGAATCTTTTACAGCAACCAAACTGATTTTTTTAATGTTCATAGAGACTATGAACATATGTTCACCTATAGGACTTTCATTAACCTGGTGAGCACAAATCCAACATGGCGGCGACGCGAAGTATAAATATTTAAATGGACGATTCTCGCGAATTAACTATCCGAGTGCTGTGAAACGTTGCACGTTAAATGCTTATACAAATGTTGATCCACTAGCATCTAATTTATTTCAATTGTTTGCATAACCACAAGATGGCTGCTGTGCGTAATTTTAAAATCTCGTTTTTACTTCTTGTGTTCTAATCATGCGATTGAAGTTTGAATACCACACGTACACAATAATCTTAATGTAATAGTACAAAAATAAAAATCCAACCTGGCGACAATCTGAAATATTTAGACGGTTCTCAATATCTACGAATCTGTTACAGCAATCAAACTGAAATTTTGTATGTTGTTAGAAGAAATTAACATGAGCAGGAAATATGAAAATAGGCTGTATAGTTCTTTACGGAACTACTTGTTAATGATTAGTTTATATACCGAATATCACATCCCCAAAGAAACAACTCATGAAATATCGTTATTCAATGAAATGCACGTTTACCCCCTTAACATCTCTTTAAAACCCGAATAAACAAAAATCATTCCTTATTTGACGCTTTCGACATACAGCGAACATATTCCCAAAATTTCATTTTTCCAACTTGAATAGTTTTCGCTGGGCGTGATGAGTGAGTGAGTCAGACAGGACATTTCCTTATTTTTTTTTCAGAATTTCACCCCACCCCATGAACCCCTTAAATTTGATTTATGAAAAAAAAAACTGTCGAACAGCTATTTACTTACTTTAAAGCAGTTTTTCCCCCTGAGTTTGATGAGTGAGTCAGTCAGATAATCAGTTAGGATGCTTTCTTTCCTGTTCCCCTCCCCCAGAATGTGACACCTCCCCATGGGCCCCTTAAATTGGATTTATGAATAAACGGTCAAACACATATTTACTTATTTTTATGCTGATTTTTTTTCCGCTGAGTTTCAAACTCCTCGCCTATGTCGTTTAAGAGATACACGCTCCGTTAGGAATCTTTCAATCCCCACTTTTCACCCCTTTCACCTCATAATATACGCCACATCGAAAAACCCTCTGACTCATGTCTTCTTATTAGCCTACTTTCGATTTTTGCAAAAAATGAAAGTAGACTTATGAGATCAACACAGGGCGAAAAAAGTGTGTCTGTCTTTGTGTGTGTATGTGTGTGTGTGTGAGTCGGTGTGTGTGTCTGTGTGTGTCTGTGTGTGTGTGAGTGTGTGTACTCTGAATGTCTGTCCCCCCCTATCAATTCGAACACGGTGAATGCGAATTGAACGAAATTTGGTACAAAGGTAGCACTAGCAAAGGACACCTCAGTGTCATGTTTTATATCACCGCCATCTTGACGGAAACGTAATGGCGGCCACACAAATGTTCAAAGCTTAAATCAAATTACGACTAACCTAATCATCCGATCTCTACCAAATTTTGCAACAACATACCTTTATGGGGGGAGCATCCTTTGACCAAACTAATAAGTCATCAGCGTAATAGTTTGCGGATGGCGGCCATCTTTGTGTGAAAATCGATTCCCCCTATTAATTCGAACACGGTGCAACCGAATGGAACGAAATTTGGTACAGAGGTAGTACTAACAAAAGGCACCTCAGTGTCATGTTTTATATCGCCGCCATCTTGACGGAAACGTAATGGCGGCCACACAAATGTTCAAAGCTTAAATCAAATTACGATTAACCTAATTATCCGATCTCTACCAAATTTTGCAACAACATACCTTTATAGAGGAAGCATCCATTGACCAAATAACTAGGTCATAAGCCTAATAGTTTGCGGATCGCGGCCATCTTTGTGTGAAAATCAATTCCCCCTATTAATTCAAACACGGTGAAACCAAATGGAACGAAATTTGGTACAGAGGTAGCACTAGCAAAGGGCACCTCAGTGTCATGTTTTATATCGCCGCCATCTTGACAGAAACGTAATGGCGGCCACACGAATGTTCAAAGCTTAAATCAAATTACGATTAACCTAATCATCCGATCTCTACCAAATTTTGCAACTACATACCTTTATGGAGGGAGCATCCTTTGACCAATCTAATAGGTTATGAGCCTAATAGTTTGCGGGTGGCGGCCATCTTTATGTCAAAATTGATTCCCCCTATTAATTCGAACACGGTGGAACCGAATGGAACGAAATTTGGTACAGAGGTAGCACTAGCAAAGGGCACCTAAGTGTCATGATTTATATCGCCACCATCTTGACTGAAACGTTATGGCGGCCACACGAATGTTCAAAGCTTAAATCAAATTACGATTAACCTAATCATCCGATCTCTACCAAATTTTGCAACTACATACCTTTATGGAGGGAGCATCCTTTGACCAATCTAATAGGTCATTCGCCTAATAGTTTGCGGATGGCGGCCATCTTTGTGTCAAAATCGATTCTCCCTATTAATTCAAACACGCTGAAACCGAATGGAACGAAATTTGGTACAGAGGTAGCACTAGCAAAGGGCACCACATATTCATGTTTAATATCCCTATAGCACGTTGTATTGCAACAAGCTACTACAACCAACATTCAATCATACTCCTTGAAAAGGACAAAGAGTTATAACAATACCCATGCATTTAGGAGAAAGTAGGCTATATGTTCTTTACTGAACATCTTGTTTTTAATGATGAATTTATGTGCCGAGTATCACATCCCCCAATGAAACCAATCGGGAGATATTGCTATTCAATGAAATGCAGGTCTACCCCCTTAACACCCCTTTAGAACCTTAATATACAAAAATCCTCTCTTAGTGGGCATTTGCGACCCTTTGGGAAGCAGCATACCAAATTTCATTCCAATCCGTTCGGTGGTTTCTGAGATTTCGTGATGAATGAATGAGTGAGTGAGTGAGTGAGTGAGTGAGTGGTATTTGACAAATATATAGTAGAAGGTAGTGTCAAGTCTTTGTTATGCTAAACTTGGTTGACAGTGCTGTGTGAGTAGATGAGTAACTAACGGGATTTCAAGTAAAGATGCTCATTTTCTATACCGACGGGGCAGAGCGCAAGTGGCATCCAGACGGCCGTGTCTCGACTTGAGCTATGTTGCCATGGAAACTATCTACCTTGCCATTCCTTCATGAGTATATTTTATGATTTAATTAGCCTGTGCTTGAGTGCAAAAGGGCCGAAATCAGAACAATGAGAAAGACTATCGAAGATTCATGTAGCCAGCGGTTCCTTCTGGGTCCTAAACTATGTGTATGCAAAATTTGGTTGAGATTGGTGGAACGGTGTAGATTTTTATACGGAACCAACACCCACCCACCCACCCACCCACATACATACATACTTACAGACTTTCACTTCTATATATAAGATTGTAGCTTTTCAGTAGGTCAACACGAGTAGAATCCCAATTATTGGAAAATGTGAAGCAACTTGAAAAATTACATGTGCATAATAATCCGTGTAAATTACTTTTAATCACATGAATTTCTTTTTCAATTCCCAATAATAAGGATTATAATCGTTTCCTTTTAACTGCACCTTCTTATATGTTCATGAAACGTCTTGTAGTAATATGTCAAACAGTTCATAAGTGAAACGACACAACCACATAAGCTACAATATTCAGTTCCTTTACGTTCCGGCATCCTTACGACATATTACTGCACTTCTATTGATGTCCTGGTAGGCGCCTCGTTTTCTATTTAAACATGCAACAATTATTTACGTATTGACATATATTTTCTCCATTCCGGTTAAAAAGAACCACGGCATAGTGTAATCTTTGAATATAACTTTTGTACGAGGGTCGAGTCATAAGTCATGGCAACTATATTTATTCTCGCGAAGAGGAGACAATCACGGAAAATCTACGATATGCATATGGAAATATAGGGCATGTACGTATGCATAGTGCCTGAAGATAAATTCTGACGTCAGGAGATGCTCGTAGGTAATTGAAGGAACACAGGCCATTGGTAAATATTGTTTTATTATGGTATAGACAGCAAATACACAAGACTACGCACAAAGGACAGGTCTCCTCCACTGGTTGCCATGACATATGACTCGACCTCCATATAATGTTCCTGTATTTCAATCTACAAACGAGAAGAGATTTTATTGATATACTGTGTGTCTTCCAGTCCTAAAAGAATCTGCTTGTGTTTTTTAAGAAATTTGCTCATGTGTATTTATTTAAGTCGAAGGCGTCCAGACTTTGCACGCTCGGCGTTTTGGTATGATGCGCCGCACGCCCGTAGGCTGGTTACTGCCTCCCTATGCTGGGCTGCCTGCTTTTCGCCGCATCTGACTGAGTCAAGTTGGGATTACTAGCGCATCGGACATAATACAAACAAACAAACAAACAAACAAACTGTTCGTTCAATGCGTTGGTTGTCCGACATATCTACTACCCTACGAGCGAATTGTTACCAGTGGCGGAAATAGGAACTAATGCGCTCCGCCCAGCCACATACCTGCGATAGACGTGCAGTTGTCGCCAGCGAAACCTCATCGCTTGTTGTGTGCGTGCATGTTTCATGCTGGGTCGTGGCTGTGCGGTGTGTTCTCATTGTATGACTGTACATGCGTTCCCCTCTTGCACCGCAACCGCTCGCCGCAGCCATAACGAGGCGAGGTGACGTTATGTGTACACAACAGCCCCGCTCCACGTCTAGCGGTAACAATTTCTTGGTAGGGTATTACATTGTGTTTCGCGCGTTTCTACGTTTATCCTTCTTCTTGACGATTACGTGCATAACATTAAAACAGTCAGAAATTCTGATGAGTAGAGCTGGGATTTTTTTGTAATATCAAGTGGCATAATAGTACATAAATATGTAACAAAAAGCACCAAAATATGTAGCAAAATATATAGATTGGGCAAAATATGTAAATCATTTAATTAATAAAAAACTTACCATTTTGTCAGTTACGACACACTAAACACGCTTTATATTACATTTTGTAGCACAGTGAACAATTAAGTATTTTTCAATGTTCTTTGGAGTCATATTGCACAGCCCGGGGGGGGGGGGGCAGTACCCCTGAAAGCCACCCCCCCCCTCCCCCCAATCTTTCACTAAAACCACCCTAACTGGCAACATCATAAGACCAGAACATTACCTTTACACAGCAAGAGGCGGCCACCCAGCTTGGGAGGTTAGCCAACTACTTGCGACACATACATAAACATCTACACAACAACTAACTGGGGCAGCTACGTCGACGAAATGCTGACCACGCAGCGCCGAGAACTATAAGAATGGAGTCCTTTTTGGAGCCATTATCTGTTATACAGTGTGCGTCGCCGAAGGCCCTAGCCGACGTCTGCTCCAGCTGCATCATCAGGTGAGACTCAGCAAAGTGCTCAGAATCCTTTACTTTGTGAACACCCACTCATAATCTTGTATACTCTACTTGTATAATTGCCTACATTCCCCCAAGAGGGACTTACAAATTCACACTCACTGACCAATAAACACCTGGTCAGTAAATTACACTTGTTTTGATAATTACACTCCTCTTTACATCCTCATACCCTTCCTGACTCTCGTCACGATTGACCGTGACCATAGTAGCCAGTAACTGCTTTGTCAGACTGCATTGTATTTCCCAGCACGTGACTCGACTACATAACGTCGAGCCGCTGACATCAGCACGCCTATTGTATTACCCACACCGTCCAGCTGGCAGGCCAGTATAGTAGCCTGCATTTAGAGGTCCATCCCCTAATAAACACTTGCATCTTTGCAGGAACACCCCCTAGCGTTTAAACACTAAACAACACACTACACTAGTAAGCTCTCCCAGCTACGGGAAGCTACTCTCTCCTAGGAACTACCTTCCAAATTTGCACAGTGACACAAGTGTTTTATCCCCCCCCCCAACTAAGGGATCTAAAACAATATTATATGAATTTATCACACACATATTCAATAGAAACTTATTATTTTCATAACTCAAAGCACGTTCATTCATTAAATTTTGTAGCACAGTGAACTATTAAGTATTTTTCGATGTTCTCTGGGGTCATAGAAATACATTAATTGTCACTTAGGATGTTCTTATATGCAGAGAAATATCTTTCAACATCACATGATATAGCCTAACTGGGGCAAATTTTAGGAGGGGAATTTTCGCTGGAGAAATGTCCTCGGAAAGATCAACGTCATCTCCATTTAGAATTCGGCACACACTGAGAAATGTTGAATAACCAGGATTTCTCTTCAACTTATTTTGCAATTTACTCAATACACTTGCACCAGTTTCCCCATGCACAGCACTTATCATCCTATCATCCTCTGAAATACCTGTCACTCATAATTACCCTAATCCCCCTGTTGAGAGGACAGACAACAGCCCCACATTAAGTGTGAAACTTCAATTCAGCAATTTATTTCATATAAAACAGGAAAACTCTGAAATATGTAATTTTATGTATTATCACTAAGAATATGTACAATACCCACAAATATGTAAAATATGTAATTACATAGAAATCCCAGCTCGTGACATCACGGAACACATTTAATGCATTGCAATTTCGGTTACATTATTGTTTGTTTCTCCTTGTTTTCGCTCCGTTTCAATTTATTTTCATATACTGAATATATGATGCCGGACAATGTCGGAATTCTATCATACCTTTGGTGCCTATGCTGAACGAAACCACCTAATAGTTTATATTGCACGCACTGGCATAATCATAATTTCACAATAACACAGGTTACCATAAACAAGATACTGTACTGTACACGGTTCTGATGACCAAAGGTATCTCAAGTTACAAATGAAGCAACAACAACCGGTTAAGTAGTGCAGTTGGTATAGCACTCACTCACCGTGAGTTTGTTTGTTTATTTAATTATTTTATTATTTATTTATTTATTTATTTATTGCCGGCCCGCTGGTGTAGGGGTAGCGCGCCTGCCTCTCACCTGGAGGCCCCGGATTCGATTCCCGGCTCCGTCAGGGATTTTAGAAACGGAGTGCACTCAGCCTCGTGAGGACAATTGAGTGGCTGTCTGACCGAGAGGCAGTGCCCCGATCACAAAAACCAAGATTAACGGCCGAGGGGGCCCGATGCGCTGACCACGCATCACCCCAATATCTCCAGGCCAAATGGCTGGGCAGCGGTCGCTTGGTGGGCCTAGGTCTTTCATGGGCTGTAGTGAGGGGGGTTATTATATTATTATGTATTTGTTTGTTTGTTTGTTTCGCAGTTAGATTTGATGGATCTCAATTTTGTTTCTCCCTCTTTGTGTTCTTGGCTAAAACTAGGGTGGAACCTTGTTTCTAATCTAGGAGTTCCCTTTCCCATTTCAGCCTCAAATTAATTACAGTTGCACACACACAAACACGCTACAAAAATACGGAATAAACTGGCACAACTTGAGAAGGGCTAAACTTGCTTAAAGGAAAACAGACGGGTAGAGGATGTCTTGTTCATTGTCAGTTGGACGACGCAAATACCATTCCCTTTCGAATGATCTGCTTTGTACCATGCCTATAGCCATGTGCATTGAATCACGCACCACGACTGTCATGGGGATCTGAGGTTCGAATCTCGCACTAACAGTGAAGTTTTTCCTATTTATTCCAGGCAAATGCCAGTATAGTACCTTAGTTCAAGTCCCGGGGCACATACCCCACCCTCCTCCCTAATACAACCGCGAATACACCTGTAAAAACAATTCATTGGGTCTGACAGTTTATCATTGATTCAGGCTATAATAGTACATTATGCAACGAGCCTATAATGGCAATAATTAAGACACGAGTATGTTTATAAAACGAGCGTATGCGAGTTTTATAATTTCCATAGAGTATCTTAATTACCATTATAGGCGAGTTGCATACGACTGTTTATGTTCGACGATAATTATTATAACTATTTTATCATCATCATCATCATCATCATCATCATCATCATCATCATCATCATCATCATCATTTCCCCTTATCCAGCTCCTGCCGGGTCGGGGTATTTATGGCACTTCTCCACTTTCCTCTTTCCTTCCACCATTCTTCTTCCACGATCTTGTCCCAGTCCAGATTTCTTTTTCTTACGCTGTTCTTCACTGAATCAATCCACCTTGTTCTAGGTCTTCCTCTTGCTCTCTTACCCTTGCACTTCGCCTCCAGCATCTGTCTTGGTATTCTATTTTCCTCCATCTTCTTTACATGTCCAAACCACCTTAGTTTATTCTTCTCAATTCTCTCATTTAGTTTTGCCATCCCAACTTCCTTCCTAACATCTTCATTCCTCACTCTGTCTTTCCTATCATACTTCTTAGGAATTTCATTTCACTGGCTTGGATTCTACTCTCTTGCCTGCTTGTCAGGGTCCAAGTTTTTTGTTCGACCATAAATATTCACAGATATCTGTTGAGATTTCGCCAGTTTTATGTACTGAACAGAGCTCATGAGACGCAGAGAATGCCTTGTATTTGACCATGGCCTCCTCGATTACCCTTCTATGACACTAGGCCAGGCAGTGAAATTTAAATTAGAAGACTGTGGAACTCAGCGCATCTAATTATCTAATTGGTCAAACAACTGTCTCTTGAGCTCTGATTGGTGGGAGAAACTGTTTCATAATGAGAAATAGTGTTATAATGAGCCTCATTATAGTACAGTTTTCTGACATATAATGGTCAGGGTCGAACATAAAGTAAATTAAATAATTAATTTTCTTTTTAGTATTCTATTGATTCAGGTGGGTGTACAATTCTTATTAAGAACTATTCTAGAATATCAATACGGAACCACCATTAGTCATTTAAATAATGTACCTACAAGATAGTATTCCATGCCTTGAATATCAACAAAAACGACCGATTCCTTCATGGTGTTGCAATTTTGATTTCTATCTGTGTATTCTTCTTGACCTCTTTGTTCAACGTCAATATGCACGTCCATCCTGCAAGCTTTCACGCAGAGCCTTGTGGCCAATACAGCAGGAAGTCCACGCAAATGCTCGTTAAAAATGCAAGTATTTCATAAGCGTGAAATGGAACAGACAGTTTCCGATAAATGTATGTGCTTGTGAGTAATCTCTCCTTTCTTTAATTTCATGCATGAAGGAACCTTGTGGGTGTTTGTGAATCTCTTTTCCTTGGAATTCAGTATAGACTATGTGTACTGTTTATCTCTGGCATACGGAATAGTGTATGTGAAATACCGAGATGGTACGTGTACTTTATTTCAAGGCGAGGATTATCTACTCCAATCCCAGGCCCCAGGGACCTGTAAGAAAAATGCTTAGGATCTAAATTTGACTTACAAGTTTTTAAATGAATATAACTTTCTATAATAACAAATGGATTTCAACCAAATTTATTATGTGCTTTGTGTACCATAACAGTTATGAGTTATGACTATGCATATTCCTAAGAACTAGCAGGGCTGCCAACTGTTGATAAATGTTATCTCTATTTGTTTAATCCTAATATCAATATATCAGAAAGTATGCAAGCCATCAGCTCTAAACTTCGCACACGTAGGGTATATTACCTGACATTCTAGATTAATTTAGAGTAACTAATATACCTCAGTGCTGCCAACATGATTCTAAGCTTTCTGATAGTTTCAATTTTTAATTATTATGTAACTTTTATACTAGCAAATGGATTTAATCCGAAATTGGCACTTTAATAATAATTTAAAAACATATTTTGGAAACTTAAGCACATAATTATCCGGGCCCTGATTTTCACAATATTTGCTCCCTAATGAAAAAATGCTTTAATTCAGAAAATAAACATACACGTTACCCTATCCATAAAAAAGCAAATAAATAAGATGGCAATTATATGCAACATTGACTGCCTAAAGGACATGAACATAACCATGTCTGTCCAAAAAAAACTTATTGACAAAGTTTAAGTTTAGGAAATTAATACCGTTAGTCGATAAATTATTATTATTCTTGAGTACAGTGCACATTGTGACTTTTCTCAGGAAAAAATAGTAGTTAATACAAATGAAGTTGCAAGTCTTACACTACCATTTTATAAAGAGGCTGATTCCATAACTAATTCTAAAAAACAAGAAGTTCCGTGACGAACTAAAGAGCCTACTTTTCTTAACATTTAAGATTCATGCCAATCTATATAGACATACCTAGAACTAGCAGTAGTGCCCGGCTTCGCCCGGTGGATTTATTTGTTTTACAGTACTGGAGCGCTCAAGGATTAGGATTGGAATAAATGAAAGTAAATTTTAAAGCACCAACGCTTATTGCAGCTGATAACCTCAGTGTACTCCGCCAACACCATCCCCCTTGTACAGAGGCATACTATTGTCATGATGATAACTGTTTTAAGGGGCTTAAGAAATCTTTTTGCACTAATTACTCCCCGTGACTGCAATTTATAAGCAGCTCGCCAACGCTTATTGCAGCTGATAACCTCAGTATAGGCTACTGCACGAACACCATCGCCCTTATACAGAGGCATACTATTGTCATGATAACTGTTTTAAGGGGTCTAAGAAATCTTTTTGCACTAATTACTCCCCGTGACTGCAATTTATAAGCAGCTCGCAATTCTGCACCAGAACATTGGTAGGGGTGACGTGATGCGGCCCGCATTACATGGCAACAATAGACTTCGGTATTATTGAAGCCGTTCTGGGGCGCTTGTTCTTCCGACTTACTGAACAAAAATCAATCTCTAAGGTTACCTGAGAGGTGTAGCCTAATGCTACACAGCCTAAACTATTCCTCTTGAATCAGGCTATCATATACAAAAATAATTTTTCGAATCCCGCTGGTAGTTCCAGAGATTAGTGCGTTTAAACACATAAACAAACACACAAACTCTTCAGCGTTATTATATTAGTATACAGTAGATAATGATGAATTCAAGTTGGTAATACTAACATTTCTAAGTATTGCAGTTTGAAATACACTTCAAATAGTCTAACCTAATAGAGTAACTTATTACAGTTGGCAGCCCTGGTGACTCTGAATATATTCATAGTTTCATCTCTTGAGGTATAGAATGCACATACAAAATTTGGTTGAAGTCTAATGGATAGTATGGACGTTACATACTGTTTGATATTGGATTTATCAGTGCGCGTAAAATCATGTTGGGAACAATGACATGTATGTGATGCTCAAAATTAATATGAAATATTACAATTCATGATTAATGTTGAAAGATATATCTCTTGAAAAATCGGCTCGAAGTGGAAAATATCAATGATCTAAAAACAAGAATAAGATAGAAATGAGGTATAGGTTTGTAGTAAATCATAAAGAAGAAAGAAAATAGTAAACATTAAAACACCTATTACTGATGACGTTCGCTTCACGAACGAAACATATGACTCTTACATTAGCTGTTGACAAAACAGACATAAACAGTTCAAAAGATATTGGATAGCCCTCTTTGTACGAAGATTAGTCGGAAAGCTGACGTTTAAGTTTGTGTTATAATTTATTTACGGGAAGCAGTCTTAAGAACCTCATAAAATTTTAATGATGTACATTTAATGCCCTTTTTGACATCTCTGGCTTTAGTGATTTTTCGTTTTGAAACCACATATTAGTAGCCCAATACTTTGTACATAAAGCGTTTGATACCGTTTTCGTTTGTTGTTATTGATTTTGTCGGGTCTTTGCGACATAGTGGTCGTATAGCCCCGTGTATTTGGGTGTATCTAGTAGTTGTTTGATAACCTGTGTTACCATGATGTTTATACCAGTGTGTGTATTTGTAATCGAGATAGGATTTGGGTAGTTAGATACCATTCCTCTCCCAGGGCTCACATCTAGTGGGACGTGCGTTGGCGACCACGGGACCCCAGCTGAGTCCGGCATTGCTCCCACTTACTTGTGCCGGGCTCCTCTCTATCTTCCTTCCTGTCGACCTCTCTTGGTCAACTCTTGTTCTCTTCCGACCCCGACGGTATTAGGGTATCCGAGGCCTCGGGAGTCTTTTCCTTTCCCGCCTTCATTGGCCCTTCTCTCATCTTTCCTGATCCCTCAATATAGTTTCTTTTCTCTTTAAGATTCCCGCCCTGTTTTTATGAATTAGCTCCCGGTGTCTCTAAATTACATTTTGTGACGTGTTTTTTTTTTTCGACCACATTTTGAAAGTTTTTTTTTCAATCTACATTGCACTTTGTAAGCTTTTTCGATCTTAACTCCATTTTGTAAGTATATTCAATCTCAATTGCAGTTTTTAGTACAGTATTTTGAATCGCGGGCTTCCACATATTGTGAGTATTTTGAATCTACCATACATTTTGTAAGCATTTTCAAATTCAATTGCATTTTGTATTTTGAATTTCAATTGCACCTTGTGAGTATTTTGAATCTGAGCCGGCCTTTTTCAATCTCACGTGCACTGTGTATTTTCAATTCCAATTGCAATTTTGTAAGTATTTTGGACCTTAATTGCATTTTGAACGAATTTTCAATTTCAATTGCATTTCGTAAATATTTTTAATTTCAAAGGAAGGAAGATTGTAGTTTTACGTGACCGTGAATCTTGTGATTATGAGTCACGGGACCTCCTTTTTACGTGGAATCCGAACCACAGGACATGGCATTTCACTTCGGAAATCTCACATGCATTTTGCTGAGTATTTCGAATTTACATTGCATTTTGTAAGTAATTTGAACCTAAACTACATTTCGTGTGTATTTTTGAATCTAAATTACTTTTATGAGAATTTTCCTTCTAAATTACCTTTACCTTTTATAAGTATTTCCACTGTACATTTTGTGAGCCATTTCAATCTGAGTTCCATTTTGTAAGTATTTTCAGTCCAGCTTGATTTTCGTTATGGTTTCCATTTCATCCAAACCATTAGGGGCCGATGACCTAGATGTTAGGCCCCTTAAAACAACAATTATCATCATCATCATCATCAGATACCATTCCGGCATTTGCATGCAGTAGAAATGGGAAAGCACGGAAAACCACTTTCAAGATGGTTGAGTTAGGAATCGAACCCAGATCCTCTCGTTTTTGCCTTACGTGGCCGAGTGTACCCCGTTTCAGCCTTGTGACCAGAATTGATTTTTGTGGCAGAGCCGGAAATCGAACCCGGGCTCCGCGTTGACAGCCAAGATGTATACATTTGTGTACGTAATGTTGTCATCATTTACTGAGTCTTCTGTCATTTGACTGGTTTGATGCTGCACTTCATGCCTCCCTGTCCTGAGCTAATCGTTTCATTTCTACATAGCTACCACACCCTACATCTGAGGCAATCTGTTTAACATATTCTAACCTTGGACTACCCCTAAAGAGCTTGTCTTCGATCCTTCCTTCCATAACTAGCTTGCTATTCCTGGGTGCTTAGTATTTGTCCTACCAACCTATCCCTTCTCTTCATTATCAGTTGCCAGAAACATCTCTCCTCTCCCACTCGTCTTAATACCTCTTCGTTTCCCTCTAATTTTAAATCTTTCGTACCACATCCATCTTTATTTTCTATTTCAATCATACTAATGCGGCTTCGGTGGCGTAGTTGGTAGCATGCTGAGCTTCTATGCCCAAGATAGCGGGTTCAAACCCGGCCGAAGCCGTCGGATTTTTTATGAGCGTTAAAAATCCCTCAGTATGCCTTCCTTCGGAGGGGAAGTAAAACTGGCGGTCCCATGTCATAGATTTATGGCATGTTAAAGAACCTTCCACTAATTACACATGTGTGAAGCTAAATTGTATAGGTTAAGAATGTAAACAACGCTCTTAAGTTACTACGTTCGTTGCCAAGAGCCGACTGCGGTGACGTCTAGTAACTAAGTTCTGGACTAGGCCTAGTAGTCGTTGATGCTGGCGTTTGTCGGCAAAAGAAGGAACTTTTAGAAAAATTCAAAGTTGCAGTCCTTACTTGATTTAAGAAACAGATACACACACTAATACAGCCATCACAATTAACATCGGTTATCAGACAGATTCTACACACACCCAAAATACACGGGGCTACATGACCGCGTTGTCGCAGCCCCTAAACTGAGGAACCAACCAACCATCATACTAAGAAGGCTATTTTATGTTTTAGTAACACAGTAGAGTACAATCTCATGACAAATGGAAGCTTCAAGTTATTAGGTCGTGTATTATAGAAGAAAATTCAAGCCATTGTGGATTAAAATGTCTTACCCACGTGGGACTCAAAACCGCGATCTCCGAATTTGTACGCTATTACTCTAGCCACTGTGTTAATGGAAAATACGAGGGCTGTTTTTTAAGTAAGGGCCTTTTTTTAAGCCAGTAGTTAGTGCGCACGCCGCAACAAGCGTGCTCGCTACCTCCCGGCATCCTTTGCGAACAAGCAGGCGTCAGTTGCAGCTGTGTAGCTAACCTGTACGCTGGACTGTGCATCTTTACAATGTTAAAGATTATTGATTCACCCGCCGCGTGTGAGGTACGATCTGTGATACGTTTTTTGAGTGCAATAAACATGTCGGCTGCAGACATTCATCGTCAGCTTTGTGAGGTGTATGGTGATAATGCAATGACGGAAGGTAAAGCGCGAAAATGGGTACGGTACGCGAGTTCAAAAGTGGCCGTGAAAATGTTCATGAGGATGAACGCTCAGGTCTGTGATCACTGATGACTTGGTGACAGCAATTGACACGAAAATTCACGAGGACCGAAGTTTCATGATAACCACTCTATCAATGGATTTTCCTCAATTGTGAATTCTTGGTTGTCAGAGCAGGCGGCAAACTTTTATGCAGAGGTATTTCAGATTTTAGTTTTAATGTGTGACAAGTGCCTAAATCGAGGCAACTATGTAGAAAAATAGAGGAAGGTATGTAAAACCTAAAAATAAATGAGGTTTCAAAATAAAAATGTTCGGTTAATTTAAAACAAAAACTACCTATACTAAAAGAAAAACAGCCCTCGTACATCTTAGCTCTCTTTGGCGAAACCCCCAAGGGGCCCGCTTCTAGAGGGACGTGGATTGGTGGCCACGACAATCTACTTTGTGTACTTGACTAGTTAATAGAAAGAGAAACTAAAAAATGTCCTTACAATTTTTCTTATAACGATGTTGATTCTGACATCAAAGCATATTCTTTCAGATAACATCAGTGGTTTATTTTGTTCCTCTCCTCGTCTGTGTGTGTGTATTTGTTTGTTGCAGCAGCTCTTTTTATTATGATCAAAGTTGGCAGCTGTTTCTCAGCGTATCCTTCACGGAAGTCACGAGAAAAATGTTTTTTTCACTGCCCGCGTGCGTGCCATTGTGGAACGTGTATAAAAACAGTTGAGCGCTATTAAAGGGAATAAAAGAGCAGGAAGATGCGACGTCAAAACAAAAAGAGAACACTGCTTTGAATATTTGTTCTAGTCAAAAACTGATATATTTCCAATTTCCTGAGCTTACTAAATGATTTATCCCACCGTCTGTACTTGATCTTGCGTCGAAAATAGTATGTTTGGGTGTTGGTTACAAAGGCGAGACTTAAATGAAGACGAAGTTCTATATTTACGTCAGATCTTCCAGATTCATTGCCCGAATTGGGAACATTGTACACTTTCTGATTTATTCATACATTCATTCATTTATTTATTTATTTATTTATTTATTTATTTATTTACTTAGTTACTGATTTATTTATTTATCTATCTATTTATTTATTTTTACTATGCCATGTATAAAACATTCATACCTGTACGAGTGGTTTATCAGTGAGCACTACTTGAGTATGTTTATTTTTAGCCTACTTTCGATTTTTGCAACAAATGAAAGTAGACTTATGAGATCAACACAGGGCGAAAAAAGTGTGTCTGTCTGTGTGTGTGTATGTGTGTGTGTGAGTCTGTGTGTGTGTGTGTGTGTGTGTATGTGTGTGTGTGAGTCTGTGTGTGTGTGTGTGTGTCTGTGTGTGTGTGAGTGTGTGTACTCTGAATGTCTGTCCCCCCCTATCAATTCGAACACGGTGAATGCGAATTGAACGAAATTTGGTACAAAGGTAGCACTAGCAAAGGACACCTCAGTGTCATGTTTTATATCGCCGCCATCTTTACTAAAACTGAATGGCGGCCACTCAAACGTTCAAAACGTAAAATCAAATAACGACTAACCAAATCATCCGATCTCTACCAAATTTGGTAACAACATACCTTCGTATAGGATGCGTCTTGTGACCAAACTACAAGGTCGTCCGCCATACCATTTCAGGATGGCGGCCGTGCGAATTATGCAAACTTTATAATCCATATCATGGGACCCACCAGTTCCGATTATCGAGCCGAGAATCGTTTTAACTGTTCTAAAGGAAGAGGCACGTTCGAAATTAAAAGTTTATTTTGTAATATTATAGTGCAGACGTGATTTTAAAAAGCTGAACTGATTCAGTGATAAGACAAGATGGCAGCGGATATCTTGTGCCTGACTTATATTTCACTAATTTGAGTATTGCATGCAATATAGCGTACTGATAAAAAATAAATAAACTTTGTATGAAATGCTTTATATATAAATAATATACTCCAGTGATGAAATCGTTTAGTATAAATCATTATTTGCTAACAAGTTCTATGTAAGGCATTTTAAATAGAATGATATTCGTTGACACAATTAGCTCAGTGGTAGACCGTTAGCCTGTCGCTCAAATGCCTATGGTTCAAACCCGATCAGAGTTAGGTTTTTTGCTTGAAATGTTATATGTTTATTGTTTTGTAATGACTCAGATGTTTTGAAATTAAGCGTTATATTGTGCACATTATGGTGTAAAATATATATTTAATTAAAACATAATTCGCCAGCAGATTTACTCGAGACATCTAGCTGCCAAAAAGGTAACTTCCAGATTTTATTGAAAAGTTTCTTCTTCTGGCCGCTAGAATGCACTCGCTCTGTTAGGATTATATTGTTCGATATTTCACCATTAGATGTCACAACTAGTCTACGTGGGGATCCATTGATTACTATACCATTATCATTCTATGCGCATCGAATTTGAAGAATGACAAGATGATACTACGATACATTTTAACTTTTTATTTTAAAGGGTTTGTAACAGCCTATTTTGCGTTACTTGAAAATGTTATTAAGCGTTATATTGTGCACATTATGGTGTAAAATATATATTTAATTAAAACATAATTCGCCAGCAGATTTACTCGAGACCTCTAGCTGCCAAAAAGATAACTTCCAGATTTTATTGAAAAGTTTCTTCTTCAGGCCGCTAGAATGCACTCGCTCTGTTAGGATTATATTATCGAAAATATCCACATAGTTTGTATACACCCGTCTCTGTAGGGTCATGGAAAGATTTGTTAATTCAATTAGGGTTGTGAAAGCCATGCACAACCAGACGTGTAAAGACATGCCTCAACTCACAGTTGGATGTTGCCCACGGCAGGTCGTAATAATAATAATAATGTTATTGGTTTTACATCCCTTTTAACTACTGCTGCTTTTAGAGACACCGGGGTGCCGGAATTTTGGCCCGAAGGGGATCTTTAACGTGCCAGTAAATGTACTGACACGGCTCCCTCGCATTTGTGCACCCTCAAATGCCAGCTGACTGCGCCAGGATACGAACCTGCAACCTAGGGCCCAGCAAGCGAGAACGTTACCGCTGAGCCACGCCGCCAGTCCGGTCGATTATGTCTCCAGATCCATAACATTCTTGATATACTTCTTATCTTTCTTTCTTCAATGATGGTAGCAGTTTTTATCTAGGTTGTGGCGTTTGGTAGAGGTAAATCGTTTCTAAGGTCTTCAACAAAGAATAGTTCTATTATACTCTTTGATAATAACAACGAGTTATAACTATACTCATACATTTAGGAGAAAGTAGGCTATATGTTCTTTACTGAACATCTTGTTTCTTACTGTAGGCCAGAGTATCTACTGTGGCTGAAAATTATCGAAAGATACTGGAATTGTTACTTTAAATCAGTGGTTCTTAACGGGTGGTCAGGGGACCACAGGTAGTCCGCGAGTGCCTCGGGAGTGGTCCGCGGGAGAAAAGGGTCCACCAGCACGTATAAAAAAGTGGCCTATAAATGGGATTTCGAAAACGATGTGCGTTGAACGAGAATCGTCCGAATGTATTCGCGGCGATGACTATCAGATTTTGAATTGAAATATCTTTATGATAAGTGTTATTGAGGAAGGGTTACAACTGACAAGGTGTATTCGGGGGAGGGGGGTGGTCCGTACATGATTCATTTTCAGGCTGAGTGGTCCGCAGACTTTTACGGGTTCAGAACCACTGCTTTAAATACTGAAAAATTGCAAGAAATATCTGCGAAATATATATTTGAAATCCAATTTCATGTCATTTAAAATCAGTATATAATACACACGCACGTCGTCATAAATAACGGCAAATGTTCCTTCAGTGTTATTTCCGCATAACATATTTTAATTACGGAAGGTAATGCTTTCTTAGTTCTCTCAAGATCAAAACGGCTTGTCAACGTTGAAACACCGGATCCTTAGAGATTTCCTACGTTAAACAACATTAGGTGTATTCTGAGAGATTTCCTACGTTAAGCAACATTTTGGAGTTGTTCAGAACTTGGAAGGATGACAGGTTCGGGTGGGGGGAAACACATGTCGCTGGTGGAGGGGTAAAGAATTATCCCCCTTACCGCAAAGTAAATTCAGGCCCAGGAGAGCTTCATTGGAGGAGCTAACCTACCTACAGATAGAGCCCTGCGCATCCGCATCCGCGTCCGTCGTGTCGAGTTAAGTCTTCAGAGAAGAGTATATGTGTGTGGAGTTTTGCCGTTCGCCTCGACTTTTCTGAATTGCATCTGGGATCTGCCGTCCGTGCTCCTTTCAAGCTTACGCTGGGTAAACCGTTAAAGATTACCGGGCGAAGCCGGAGTGGGTTGCTAGTTTAGTGTACAGTATTAAAACTCAGCATTTTTTCTAGGTGTGTGCCGTGTCTTATGTGGGGTTTCGCGGGGACACGAAGAGCCCGCTGATGAGCCAGCTTGGTGTACTAGACGAATCCCCACATAAGACACGGCACAAACCTAAAAAAATTGCTGAGTTTTAATTCGTCAAAGCCAATATACCATCTTATACAGTATTAAGTTGAAAGTTTTGCATTTTGATTAAACACGTACATCCTGGTCCATTTATATCATTTTTATGAGCATATTTATGCACGATACATGTAGAAACCATACATTTTCTTTAAGTAGGAGAATTATTTTTTCATTTGGAAACAGGAAGAAAATGTGAAAATTCCATCCAATTCTGCTATTTCTAACGTACCGGGGTGTGGTGGCGCATCACTCAAGCTGTTGGCATTTCACCAAGGTGGACTGGGTTCGATTCCCGGTCAATGCATGTGAGATGCCAATGTCCTGTGGATCGGATTCCACGTAAAAAGGAGGTCCCGTGACTCATAATCACTAGATTCACGGTCACGTAAAACTACAGTCTTCCTTTTGTAACGTACCGGTATATGCATACATTAAGGTTTTGTACACAGTTACAAGAACTTCGTATTTATCCACGATGACTTCCATTGATTTGATACGAAGTTCAAGGAACCTACACAAGTCATCTAATTATCGACGCACTCAAAGTATGCAAGTTTTTTAACCCCTCAAGCGTGATATTGTGAATCTCTGGGTTGCACCCACAACGTGCATTATTTCTAGCCTACTCCCAATGGTAAGCGCGGTGTCATATGCATTTCGCTATAATTTCCAAACGCACTGGCAAAAGTTTTCAAAAAACACACACAATAAGAACAACATATAACATAATAATCTAAACTATTGATAACCTGGTTATCCCTGGTCAGCGGCACGTCAATACTGGGACAATATCACAGTCGCCTAATGTGTTCGTATTTCTTGGCGTTCTATCACGAATTACATCGTCAGCGTCACTATCTTCACTGGAAGTTATAGCGAACTCATCCTCTATATCGCTGTCACACTCTGAATCACTTTCGTTGGCACTAATATCGAGCAAATTAGCTATGTCTTTGTCATCAATAACTGTGCCACGACCTGCCATGTTTACAAGCAAACTCACGGTCCGCAAAAGCGGGAACACGTGTGCAGAGATCTAAAAAATAAATGACTGTGAAGATATGCGATACCTCCTGGCAATAATAAGTAGCTCGAAGTGTAGCCAAAAGTCGCCTCTTCCTGCCATCTTACGACCAAATAAATTACTATTACGAAGTCCACGTAGCGGGCGTTTCAAATTCGACGGCGCATCCTTGCGCCGTACACGCTGTGAACGTAGCAGGCTAGTGGGCGCACCGTTGCGCCGTACACGCTAAGGGGGTTAATTTTTAGTTATTGGTTGTTTGCTTTTGTTTTTTAGTTACTAGTCTTTTTCTTTGTCCTTTTGGTTTGTCATTTTTGTTAATGGTCTCGTGTTTGTGTTTTTTATGCTATGGCTTTTGTTTTTTAATTTTGCTTATGTTTTTGGTTTCTTTTTAATTTTGCGTTTGTCTTTGCTCTGTGGCTTTTGTTTTCGATTTCGTGTTTGTTGTTTTATGCTCCGGCTCTCATTTTTGAATTTTGCTTTTTGCTTAGTATTTTTGGTTTTGTGCTTATTTTTCATTAATTTTTTATTTTTATTTTTGCTTTATTTGGCCATAGTTACGCCATTGCATTGTACCTACGCCCAGTCATTGAACAAATTCATGTTGACCGACTGAAGTGTTACAACTGATCTTTTACAGTTGTGAAGAGGCGGGTTCGATTCCTACTTCAGCCATCGTAGAAGTAGTTTTCCGTGGTTTCACCACTTCTACTCCAGGCAAATGCCGGGATGGTACCTAATTTAAGGTCACGGCCAATTCCTGCCAAACTACGGAAGTTCGAATTTTGTCCGCCTCGTTGGGTTCTTGAGTGCCACCGTGGAGACCCAGGTTCGATTCCCGGCTCTGCCAATAAATTTAATTCCGATCTGAGGGCTGAAACGGTGTACACTCAGCCTCGTGAGGCAAAACTGAGAAGAGGCGGGTTCAATTCCTACCTCAGCCATCCTGGAAGTGGTTTTCCGTGGTTTCCCGCTTCTACTCCAGGGAAATGCCAGGATGGTACCTATCTAAAGGCCACGGCCGCTTCTTACGCAAATCCTACCTCAATTATAAATACACACACTAGTACCGACGACACAGTGACACAGGTTATCTGACAAATTCTACACACACCCAAGTACACGGGGCTACATGACCACGATGTCGCAAAGCACCTAATAGAATCAACAACAACAGCGAAGTTCGAATCGTCCAAGTCCTTCTGTACTTCAGTAGTTATGCTCTTGTATAAGTGAGCTTTTAATCTGCATGTGTTACGATGTGTTTACTTTAGCTTTGGATTACCTGCACGTCTTCTCCTGGTGACCAGACTTGGATAACATCCCATCTCTATGATGGTGAGTGACGGGGGCTCGACCCAGACACCGGAAGTGACTAACGACTATGAACCCCCATAAAGGCTCCCCTCCTCTGCCTTTAATTTGGCTAGGTTTGTGTGTGACTCATGCTCCGCAACTTGCAGTATTTGTGGAAACAACAGGCCAGTATCTGGTAACGAGCCAGCGGGGGTGGGAAGATCGTATGACACAGCAATGGACCTCTTCCGCGTGGCAGCAAGTGGCTGTTCTTGATGTACGAGCAACAGTGGTGGAGGCTAATTGCAACGATGTTATAGGCAAAGGAAGAAAGCTTGTATTTTTACGTGGCCATTAATCATGAGCCACTGGCCCTCCATTTTTACGTAGAATCCGAACCACACACAGGTCGTGATATTTCACTTCGAAAATCTCATATGCATTGACCGGGAATCGAACCCGTTTCGCTTGGTTGGGAGGCATGCAGTTTGACCACAGCACCATCACGCCCCCTAGAACGATGTTGCTCAATCTTAAGGCAAACCGAGAATTTCGTCCCATCATTGTCACAATTGGGGAGTGCGTCAGGCTTCGGCAGCCGGCACAGTTCATATCCTCGCCGCTAGATGGGGGCTTCATTCATTCCATTCCCTGACCCGGTCGGTCGACTGGAAGCTGGCTGTGGATTTTCATTTTCATTGTCACAATTATCGTACAGTTTTTAATTTAGTATTATTTTTAAAAAACTTTAAAACGATGTGCTTTCAGAACTACTGTATTAGAAGAATACCATCAGGGGACAAGACGCGTTATCATGGAGAAAATGCTTTTGTCTATTTCGCCTTATCGCAGACTCTGAAATTGACGTAATATAGAGTTTTATTTTGCATTTGGAATCAAATACATGGCTTAATTACACGATCATGAGGCCAGTAGTGCTATACGGAGCCGAAACATGTGGTGTAACCAAAAAGGAGGAACACCAACTTACAGTCTTCGAAAACAAGGTAGGCTATATAGAAAAAATTTCGGCCCCATTTTTTAAAACCAGAAAACACAAAAATGAGTTCTCAGATCAAATCATGAGCTGTACAAGTTATCCAATCAACCCAGGGTAGTGAACATCATGAATGCGAAACTACTACAATGGGCAGGGCATGTCATCAGATGGACGCTGCCAGAATAGTTCGGCAGGTGTACGAGAAGAAGATCGAAGGCTCGAGACCCCCTGGAAGACCTAGGAGTAGATGGCTAGATGAGGTGACCTCTGACTGCAGACAGATGGGTATTACTGGATGGGAGAATACTGTGCTGGATATGAGGAAATGGAGGCAGATAGTGAGAGTGGTACGGGATCGTCACGTCCCAGAGAAGCCAACTGAGTGCGTGTAATTGTGTGCCCCTTAGATCGTGGACAATTTGAACAGTACCTTGTGGTTTGTATACTCTCTTCTTTGTAATACAGTGGAACTTGGATAATTCGAACCGCAAGGGACCAGTCCAAAAATTCGAATTATCCAAACATTCGAATTAAGCAAGTTCTTTGAAAAGGGTAGAGAGAAGATATTGTGTTACGTTTACATAATGATTTACATTCTACAAATCATATTAACAGAAAACGGTACTTTATAGAGACTGTATCGTGAATAGCCTCAAAAGTTTCAAATGGAAAATAAAACCAAAATGTACTATTCACCTATTTAACGTCACTAGTAATCCAGCAATCTAGTTAAGTCATAGAGAAATCTACTGTTTTTCAAAATAGATTGAGATTCTTACCTGTTTCTTACAATTAAGTTTCTCAGCCATCACAAAAGAATCTAACAAATTTGAGGAACGGAAAACAGAACCACTTACGTCATTTCTACTTTCCAAAAACGACTAAGTTTGTTGCTTGGGCTGCACTCGGAATAGTTTTTTTTTTCTGGAACTGACCCAACTGTTTGGCTTCCAATCGGCTTATTTTTCCAATCGGCTTTTTTTATCCAAAATATAATTCGAATTAACCACGATTTTTTTTAGCATTGATTGAATATAAAATGCTAGGGACCAAGAGGAAAATTCGAATTAAAGAAGATTTCGAATTATAGAGGTTCGAATTAGCCACGTTCCACTGTACTTGTCCAGCTCGTGGCGTAGAAAATAGCATTCCTGGCTGTCACCCTGTATGTATCGAGTTCAATTCCTACCTCACCATGCTAGCCGTGGTTTCCCAATTCTGTTCCAGGCAATTGATATAATGGTGCCTAAATGAAGACCACGGACACCTACCCGACTTTTAGCCCCCATTAAAAATACACACCGTACTTTAGTTATATATGTATTGCAGTCGAAAGGCCATAGCAGAGTATTTCAATTGAACGCCCGAGGGCTCCCAAAAAGTTCAATTTCAAGTAGTTTTAACTTTGGCTACCAGATACTGCTGTCACTAACAGCTAGCGGCGAACGTTCATAGTGCGTTTCTAACCAGCCAAATATAATCTGCAAATTTTGCTACACACTACCAATTGTAGTGGTGGGCTCTTTTTCATGCCATAAATCTATGACATAGGCCCGCCGGCTTTACTTCCCCTCCGAAGGAAGCCATACGGAAGAATTTTAACTCTCCTAAACTCCGATGACACCCGCCGGGTTTAAACCCGCGATCTTGGGCATAGCAGTTCAGCATGCTACCGTCTACGCCTCCGAATTCGTTTCTTACCCTGTTTTAGCCATCACAATAACGTAGATTATCAGAAAGACTCCACACATACTCAAATGCACGGACCTGCATGATAATGATGTCAAAGTGTACCCAAATGAATCATCATCATCATCATCTAACAACATTTGTTATTGGAATGTCCCAGCGTCTTATATCAATGAATTTACAATCACGACGGTAATATTTAATAATTTCGGTAAGCCGACTTCTTTTCTCATCATTTAGTGACTTCAACACACAAAGTTTCTATTTTATTAAAGGTTTATACTGAATTCTTTGTAAATAAGAAAGAGATTCTTTCCAATACCTCATTCTGAACTAAATGCCGCCAAAGGCTTCTTGTCTGAAAGGTGATATACATCGCAAGATTACTTATAACGTCCTGCATTATGTGAACGCCCGAGCTCTTCTGTTGTATAGCGCGTTGTCTGTCTCTTTCGCAAGATGGCAGAGATCAGGTTTCTTGAGTCTGGAGCGATACAAAGGGAGCCTCCTTCTAAAAGCCATATAGAAACACCCACATCATAGCTCCCCTCTCAATACGTGGCCTGCAGATGTACCGCAGCATCTCTCCCTCCCATGCAACACACGTGGCACCTCTGGACCGATGGGGATCTTGCCCTGTCTCTTAACAAACCCTCGTAGAGCGCGTCTTGCGTCTACAAGTGGTCTTAAGTGCAGCTCTGGCTGCAGCATACCAGGGCGGAAGATAATGAATACCCTACTGTTCTGGGGACCTTGCATAAGCTTACTTTGAGGTTCCTTGAAGCAGGGCTATTATCAGTAAAACCTGCCTATACCGGAAACCTGGACAAACGAAAAGAAAAATTAGCGGCTTCGGTGGCGTAGTTGGTAGCATGCTGAGCTTCTATGCCCACGATCGCGGGTTCAATCCCGGCCAAAGTCGTCGGATTTTTTAAGAACGTTAAAAATCCCTGAGTATGCCTTCCTTCGGAGGGGAAGTAAAGCCGGCGGTCCCATGTCATAGATTTATGGCATGTTAAAGAACCTTCCCCTAATTACACCTAAATTATATATAGGTTAAACATTTGACTTACGTTCTTAGGTTCCTACGTTCGACGTCAAGAGCCGACTGCGGAGGCATCTGGTTACATAGTTCTGAACTATTTGGTCGTTGACGGTGGCGTTTGGCGACAAAAGTAGGAACTACTTGAAACAAAATCAATGTCTGCAGTCCTTACTTGAATTAAAACAGATACACACACTAATACAGTCATCACAATTAACACCGGTTATCAGACAGATTCTACACACACCCAACGTACACGGGGCTAAATGACCGCGTTGTCGCAGCCCCTAAACTGAGGAACCAACCAACGAACTGGAACCCGACGGTATTAGGGCGTCCGAGGCCTAGGGAGTCTCTTCCTTTCCCGCCTTAATTGGCCCTTGTCTCATCTTTTCTGATACCCTCCTTCTGCGTGGGGTCAGCCTTCTTTTTCTTTTCATGTTATCTCCTGACTTCTGCTCAATGCCCTCAAGGAGGCCGGGTGTATGTAGCCCCACCACTTCTGGTGCACCCTAGATAATGCTACACCCTCAGGGGCTCACGGTTGCTGGGTTCGGGAGTTGGCGATCCCGAGGGATTCCTGAGCTGTGTCCGGTTTTTCCCCTTTTTTCCATGACCTCTGGGGCGGACCCTCTCCTCTTTCACTTTCCTATGTGCCTTTCATGGCTCTCCTTCCTTCCAAGTCCCTCAATCCTCATTCTTCGAGGGTTGAAAGCTTTCTTTTCCTCCTGTCCTTTATTTGCCGTATTCTCCTTTTGTTTTTCATTTCTTCTTCTAGTATATAAGTTAGTTGTTAACTTTAGTTATAGTTTACATTTCATTCTCATCTTCACGACCACCCAAACCATTAGGGGCCGATAACCTAGATGTTTGGCCCCTTAAAACAACAATCATCATCATCATCATCATCATCATCATCATCATGATTTAAAAACAACCACCTAGGCCGCACCTCTCCCGGTCACCCCAAAGGACGTTTTGAAGTGGACTGAGAATGAAGTCCAAGCAGCGTTCAAACACGAGTTTGACTGTGTATCCTTGACCCCCTAGTGGATGAAGGAGGGTGTTGCAGGATCTCCAATTAAGAGGCTGTCGGGGTGTGAAACGTTTAACTCTACAGCGCAGCGGAAGCAATTGAGCATGAAGCAGCTGAGTCACTGGACCGTGTTTACCTTCGAACATCCGGCCCGATGATTACTGACTTGGCTCATGAAGACTTGCGGTTTCCGATTAGGTGAAGCTCTCCCCTTCCTTGCTCACAGCAACAGTCGCCAACCTCACAGCATCGGCAAAGTAGCGGTCTAATGTTTGTTTCGCTTTAGAGATTCATTCTCGACGGGTTAGAATGTATATTTAGAAATGACTCTTCATTCAAGCTATCACATCTGTCGAGTTAGAATTGAAAATGTGAGCGAAGTCTGGTTTCAAACCCGATGTCTACCTTGGAACATCGGGCCCCATGTTTACTGACGGATCATATAGACTTGCGGTATAACCATGCTCGTTAAATCGTGCACCACGGTCACGAGGACAGCTGCCGCAAATCCAGAGTTCGGAAGTTTGAATCCTGAAGCTGACAGTGACTAACGTGACTGTGGTTTTTCCCCAGTAATTTCTCCACTCTCCCTCCAGAGAAATGGATAATTGGCTTACCTCTTTTTCAAGTCCCGGGGTACCTACCTCATCCCTTTCCCTAATACAGTTTTACACACACTACTGCATTCATCACTAGGTTTCGGATGTTTAAAATATAAAATGTACAAAATAGGATGATGATAATTGTTGTTTTAAGGGGCCAAACTTCTAGGTTATCGGCCCCGAATATGACCAAAAGACGGGTAAATGTGCCCTAAAACTAGCTGCATATAACCTAAAACGGGAAAATATGCCCTAAAACCAGCTGCGTGTAACCTAAAACGGGAGAATATGCCCTAAACCAGCGGCATATAACCCAAAACGGGAAAATATGCCTTATACCGGACGAATATGACCTAAAACAGGAAAAGATGCCCTAAAACTAGTTGAATATGACCTAGAAACGGGAAAATATGCCATGTAAACCTGTTAAATATAACCTAAAACGGGGAAATATGCCCTAAAGCAGTTTAATATAAGGTGCGTTCTAAAAGTAACGAGCCGGAGGCATAATTACAGAAACCAGTACCTGTATGTTAGAAGTATTGGCCCTGGCTGTTGAGACACTTGTCCCACTGTGACATTCGGCGATGAATGTCCGTTCCCCTACTCCTTCCGCTGTCAGAAACCAAACAACACCTCTTTGCTCTTCGGTTGACGCCTCCATGTCACTGTTTGCAATGTGACTCGCAGCGTTGGACTATTGATGCATGTTTCAGCCTCCGGCTCGTTACTTTTTGAGCGCACTTTTTATAACCCAAACCAAGAAAATATGCAATAAGAACTAGTTGAATATGAACTAAAACGGGAAAATATGCCCTAAAACCAGTTTAATATAAACTAAAACGGGAAAATATACCCTAAAAACCAGTTGAATATGACCTAAAACGGGAAAATATGCCCTAAAACCAGCTGCATACAATTTAAAACGGGAAAATATGCCCTAAAACCAGCTGCATATAACCTAAAACGGAAAAATATGCCCTAAACCTGGCCCATATAACCAAAAACGGAAAAATATGCCCTAAAACCAGCGGCATATAACCTAAAACGGGAAAATATGCCCTAAACCAGCGGCATATAACCCAAAACGGGAAAATATGTCTTATACCTGACGAATATGACCTAAAACAGGAAAAGATGCCCTAAAACTAGTTGAATATGACCTAGAAACGGGAAAATATGCCCTATAAACCAGTTAAATATAACCTAAAACGGGGAAATATGCCCTCAACCAGTTTAATATAACCCGAAACAGGAAAATATGCAGTAAGAACTAGTTTAATATGACCTAAAGCGGGAAAGTATGCCCTAAAACCAGTTTAATATAACCTAAAAGGGGAAAATATACCCTAAAACCAGTTGAATATGACCTAAAATGGAAAATATACCCTAAATCGAGCTGAATATGACCTAACACTCGGAGAAATGCATTCTAGGGATGTGTAGCAAGTATTACTAGCATAAAACACGATACTACAGCGGACACATTTAGTCATACCTATCAAGGTCAAACTGGGTGTGAGATAACTCGGAGTTAACTAATTGTTCTGAGCTAAATTTATCTCTTGGGGTGGCATCTTTCTCGATGAGACATCCGTACAGAAGCTTCTTTCTCGGAATTAGATCATCTAAATCTGCATGTTCCGGGAATACAGAGAATAACATATCTACTGCACCATTTGTAAATCCCCTGTTGGGAACTCCACTCCGATAACATGTACAGAAAAATATGGCCTAAAACTACTGTAGTTGCATGTTGTCTAAAAACTGGAAAATATGCCCTAGAAATGTAATTTAAACAAAAATGCTCAATTTGACCAAATATGACTTTATAAATCAATAAAATGATTACAAAAAGCACTTAAATGGCCTGAGAGGAGGCGGGTTCGATTCTTACCTCAGCCAACCTGGAAGTGGTTTTCCGTGGTTTCCCACTTCCACTCAAGGCAGTTGCCGGGATAAAACCTAACTTTAGGTCACGGTCGCTTCCTACCCACAATCCTACCTGAATTTATTGCAAATATATGCACTAGTACAGACAACAGAGTAACACATGTTGTCAGACAAATTCTACACACATTACCACGATGTCCAAAGCCCCTAAGGTATCAACGAAACACACAACTATTGTACACACTCAAGTATACGGGGCTAAACTATCACGATGTCTAAACCTCTCAGTTAAAACAACAACAACAACAACAACAACTACTACTACTACTACCACAATACGCTGTTAACTTGGAGTACCGGCGTGAGCGACGCAGGTACACATGCACTCCGTCTGACCGGCCTGTGTTGTGGGTAACGTATGTCGGCTATTGACTGGGGGAGGCTTGTAATAGAAAACAATTATGGTAATGCTACTGCAGGCCGGCTCAGATAAGGTGGCTGAGTTATGTAATCGCTCTAGCGTGGGGCTACGTCACCTCGCTCCGAGCGATCTTACTTTGCGATCAAGAGCGCCGTTGCTCATGTCCCAACAATCGCCTTCCAACGGGCTTAGAACGTCATTGTTCACAAAAGTCGTGATTGGTGGTTAAGAAGCTAAATTTGGATTCTTGAGGAAGTAGACAAGGAAGACCCCCTCAGGATCTCACAACTAGTGGGGCGTGGAATGACGACCACTAGATCCCAATTGAGCCCGAAATGCTTAGAAGAATTTGCTGCAGTTAATTACCTGACCGTAGAAGCCAAAATATTCCTCACCTCCTACAGTATGTATTCTACCACTCTACCAGGTGGCTCATTTACCCTGTTGGTTGGTTCCTTAGTTTAGGGGCTGTGATAACGCGGTCATGTAGCCCCGTGTACTTTGGGTGTGTGTACAAATTGTCTGATAACCGGTGTTAATTGTGATGGCTGTATTAGTGTGTGCTATCTGTGATTCAAGTAGAAGGACTGCAGGCCGTTAATTTCTTCAAGTAATTCCTACTTTTGCTACAAAATGCTACCGTCCACGACACCTAGCTGCGGACGTGGCTACTTAATGCCATCGCAGTCAGCACCTGGTGGCGAATGTTGGAACTAATATAGCGTTATCAAACTAACGTACAAATTTTAGCTTCCACAAGTGTAGTTAGTGGAAGGTTCTTTTCATTGTCATAAATCTATGACATGGGACCGCCGGCTTTACTTCTTCTCCGAATGAAGGCATACTGAGGGATTTTAACGCTCTTATAAAATCCGACGACTTCGACCGGGTTTGAACCCGCGATTTTGGGCATAGAAGCTCAGCATGCTACCAACTACGCCACTGAAGCCGCTTCATTTACCCCGTACAATCTTTTTTTTAGGTGTCCCGCATGTACTGATGATGAACGGGAGGTCTAATAACTGAATTCCTAAGGGGGTATCCTGTAATGCAAGCAGGTTACATCAGAATGCGTAGAGATAACAACCAGACGGCCTCCCTCTACATGTTCCTTAGTGCTCCCGTCTAATGCGCCCCATTGCGTTATGAAACCTCGAGCTTCGACGGCATTACAACCAGCTTCTCCATAGATTAGTATGATGTCCGTGTACTTGTTGTTGCTGAATACACCAGCCCTTGTCAATATGTTGCCAGCAACTGTCGAGCTGTTGTACCATGTATGAGCCTATTACTCTCTCAAATGCGAGGTTTCATAACGCAATGGGGCTCACACACACACATATATACATATACATATGTATATATATCCACATCAAGTTTTTAAGTTTATTAAACATATCAGATCCACATAAGAGTGAAGTTAATCATCAGTAACATATTCTCGTTCACTATCAACAACTCTCTCCAACAGCACTGTCCCCATACACGACGCAAATGTTTCTAGTCTCCACCGCTGCTTTCGTCCCTCTATTGAAATCAAAGAGAGGAATGTGTCGGAAATGTTCCAATTTCTCCGATATCTAGCGTCCACGGCTCCACTGACTATCTGCAAATGACAAATATTCAATATGTAAACTCAAGAACAGACATTGAACTACAAAGCAACAATGACAGTCGATAAATTAACCACTGTAACCGGAATACCAACAAGCAAAACAAAGACGCTACGAACTTGCGCACCAACCTAATTGTATCCACATGATTTACTGACACTCGAGGACATTTTTGTGTGATAGGAGCAGCTGTATCATTACATGTAATATGTTCAGTGTGTGGAGTGTTAATATTAATAACCAACACATGTCGTTAAGGTTTGACCTCAAAGCATGTTCCTTAGTACATATAACAAATTATAAGGAAGACTTTCCTTATTTCGCAGTATCCCTAAATTCGCAACAACATATTGCGTTGTTAGTACAAAGTTCAACAATCTTACAATACATGGAACATGGTAACATCTCTGCTATTATGACGTCTCTGTTTGATGGAGCTATCTGACCAGGAATTTCAGTACCAAGAACGTTTGTCTGTTGGTGCGATATTAGGGATAGTGCGAAATAACGAAAGTCTCCCTTACTTTTTTTAGCGTATGGCGTTTAGTGCCGGGAGTGTCCGAGGACATATTCGGCTCGCCAGTTTTGTAGCTGCTTCGAGACGGACACCTGATGGGTGAGCTACAAGTACCGTTAGGGAGGGAAGTTGGAATGGAAGGACGAGGAGTTGGAAGGTAGCAGCTGTGGCCTATAGTTAGGGACCAACCCCGGCATTTGCCTGGAAGGAAGATGGGAAATCACAGAAGACCATCTTCAAGATTGCCGGTGGGGGGATTCGAACCTCCTCGCCTCCCGGATATGAGCGACTGCCAGCAGTCATGCCGTAACGACCACGGCTAACTCACCCGTTTCCCTTACATTAAATTATGATCACGGAAATTATTTTTAGTACGAGTATAATATTTTTGCGTTCTTTCTAGTGTTCGTTTCAAAATTAGTGCATCTTCACCAAAATTAACACCTTTTACAGAACTTATTTACATAGTGTTACGTGCCACCCCCTAGTGGCAATTCCGTTAACTGGATTACGGTGGGTAGAAAGCACAACACAAATTGTTCCTTTAAAGAAACGTATTAGCTTTATTGCGGGCCAGAAAGATACACCACACAAATCGCAAATACAAGCAATTAGTATCTCACTCTAGTTTCCTCTTGTAGGGAACACTTGCCTTTCACTTGTCAATAAACCACATAACTTAATCCCTCCTAATGGGACCGGTGGCCTCGTTAGAACTACCTGCAACACTTCCTTGAATACGCAAGCTACAGTTATTTACGATAGCCGGTCACTCGCCACTACACTCTGCTTCGCTGTCCGCTGGCTAGGGAAACAGCCCCCGGTGTTTTCGCAATTCGCCACACTGACCTCTGTTGCACTGGAAAACACACTCGCTCAAGACACAGTTCCTCCGTAGGCTTCACACTCCTTCGCTGTCAAGAGAATCAGCTTCACTAGGGTTTCGCAAGTCACGTCACCAACAACTGTCGCTCAGGTAAAAGCTCGCACTAGCTCGAAAAACACTGTCCACCTCGCCGGCCAGGTCGCTCTTATATAGCAGGCTGGTGACTCAATGAATGCTTCTAGACCCGTCCAGGATTCACGGCTTCTCGAGGTTTCCATCACTGGCTGGGTCACGAATATTCTGGACCATCCCTTTGTCCGCGCAGCCCGTTGCGTAAGGCGCACGTAATACACTGAGGCAGAGCACAGCCCGGGGCAGCTGTGACTCATGCGGCGAGGTGACGAAACAAACTCACAGTCGTAACAATAGCTTTGATGGCTCACATACTGGCTTCAGGAGAAGATCAAATGTAAAAATATATCAAAAGTCTCAAATATAAATTATCCCGTACATAATGTTTTTTCTGTTTCCTGAGAACATTTTTTTCAGATGAGGATGTGTAGCTTTAGATACAAACGATTCAATTGTATATTTTAGCAGCTACTATCACTATAAATTCTGCTCAGAATACCAACCCACACCCATGCGTTAAAATTACGCCCCTTTCTTCGTGCTCCTGGATAATTTTGGCACTATCTACCATGGCCTGGTATTAATGTCATCTTGCTCCCTCATTATTACCGTTTTTAACGTGGTCGACGATGAACTGTGATGAATTTTCATGCGGCGGATGGTTTTTATGTCCGGATGCCCTTCCTTCTGCTACCTCTTGAGAGGCGGGATAGTAAATGAATAATACTAGGCAAGAAATTGGATGAAAGCACCCATGGCTTATTTCAAGGTACTGTTCCGACATTAGCCTGGAGTTGAAAATGGGAAAATCACGGAAAAATCTTTCGAGGACGGCCGACGATAGAGTTCGAGCCTACGACTTTGCTACCGCTGTTAGTACTGTCAACTCACCGATTTACCAGATAGAATATAGGCTTCATCGTGTGAAAGGTATCGTACAATTTCTTGTTCTGTATGAAAACACTTGTACTTATTTCCCCGTAATTGTCCTTAATCCGTAACCTTCAACATCGATAGTCGTTGGTTCATGGACTTCATTAAGCTTTGATGACAATTATTAGAACGACCGCCACTCATCATAATCGCTAATTGATGTGCCTTTTGATCGCCAAGGATATCTCCACAGTTCTCTTTTGATCTTCTGGTACGTTCTTGATGCGCATCTTCAGCATTCTGACTTAATATATCATGCTGATAAAATTCCTTCTTGGTTGCACTACGATAAACCAGGGTTGGGTAAATGACTTAGGTTACAGTTAGGCCAACGTACCATCATAAGTAATGGATTTACAGTGACAGTTCATTTGTGTGAAAAATAACTTGGCTACAATTACAAAGGTTGTAAGATAATTAACAGTTACATTGATACAAAATTAAAGAGATCCATGATACATTCCACAATCCCTATAATGTAACTATTTTATAGCCTATTGTGAATCCCAAGAAAGTAAAATAAAAAAAGAAACAACAACAACAACTCGTTGTTCATCCCCTTAAAACAATAGTAACTAACTAAAGTGGAAAAATTAAAATAAACCCAACATGTGCAAATAATTAATTAACTATGTAAATTGAAAGCCTCCGTGGCTTAGGCGGCAGCATGCCGGCCTCTCACCGCTGGGTCCGTGGTTCAAATCCCGGTCACTCCATGTGGGATCTGTGCTGGACAGAACGGAGGCAGACAGGTTTTTCTCCGGGTACTCCGATTTTCCCTGTCAAAATTTCATTCCAGCAACACTCTCCACTATTATTTCATTTCATCTGTCATTCATTTAATCATTGCCCCAGAGGAGTGCGTCAGGCCTCGGCAGCCGGCACATTTCATATCCTCGCCGCTAGATGGGGGCTTCATTCATTCCATTCCTGACCCGGTCAGAGACTGGAAGCAGGCTGTGGATTTTCATTTTTTCAACTATGTAAATCGAATTAACACAATAATTATGGTATAATAAAGCTGACAAGGGATATTTGGTAGCGTCTGCCCCATGATCGGATTATTATTGGTAGAGGATAGACTACTCTTGGAAGGTCTTTCTATACGACGATGGTAAATAAAATGGGCTAAAATAACATAATTATTTAAAGCGATTTAAAACAAGTGGAGCGGGGAGTCAGCGCGTGGAAATGGAAGGCAGCTGTCCGCATGCTGCCTTGTCGAAGTGACCAGGCAATTTCGAGTCTTCCCCTTTCACTTGCTGACTCCCTGTTCCGCGTCTTTTGAAACTCTTTAAATAGAGGCTTACTGTCAACTGTAGCCGATTTAAAACTCAGCCATTTTTCTAGGTTTATGTCGTGTCTTGTGAGGAGTTTCGCCTAGGAACACCAAGATAGGCTAATCAGCGGGTTCTTGGTGTCCGTGAAAGCCAATATACCATCTTTTTGGCAGCCTTTATAGGGCGGTGAAGGGCTGCTTGAGTCTCGCAGTAAAGATGTGCAGGTGTAAGGAGGTGGGTGGGGGGTCCGGGCATGGTCACCAAGAGCCCGCTGATGAGCCTATCTTGGTGTTCCTAGGCGAAACCCCACACAGGACACGGCATAAACTTAGAAAAATTCCTTGGCCATAAAAGCCAATATAGGCTACCATCTTTTTTTAGCCGATTTGTCTTTCAGTTGTTCTTCAGCGGGCAATCTCGTCCGTTGTGTTGGTACGAGTCACCTCTGTGATCCCGTTGCAGCAATTACCACTGCTGCCTCATCTGTTTCTGCGACTCTTTTCTTGAAATCGTTAAAGAACAGACTAGTTGATTTTTAACGTGTCCATCGATACAGTATGTTTCGATATTCAATTTACAAACGGTAGATTTTTTTAAGGGGGTTTGAGTTGATATAACGTTGTGAACGGTTACTTTTCCTCGAAACGCACTGTGCTATTAAGGACGATGCACTAGGAAAGGGGAGAAGGATATGCTTTAACAGGAACTATCGAACAGTTCATCAAATAATTAAACGTGGTGCGATATTCTTAGGGAGGAGTGTCTTGGGGGGTTCAAAACGTTGAAAATAAAATACTGCTGAAATATACACGACCAGCTGGAGGATTAGAATTGTTAAGGATGTAAAGACACATGCACATAGCCACATAGGCTATGACAACATACAATGTGACTTCACTTTTCCACATATTTATTTATTTATTTATTTATTTATTTATTTATTTAGCGTATGGCTTTAGAGATACAATTTGTACACAGTTTACAAACTATATATTTACATCTAGATTATTTATATGGGTAGTTGTCTCTGGTGATCCATGAGCGAAATCAGTGATGCTGCCTCTGTACTTTCATTTTGGACACTTGGTGATGATATGCTGGATGGTTTGCTTAGAGTCACCACAATTACAGTTCGGTGAAGAAATAAGTTTCCATTTATAATGGAAATCTGCACAGTTGCTATGTCCCGTACGAATCCTGTTGAGAGTTGACCGTGTTTTCCGAGGAAACTCAAATCCAGGTGGCAGCGATGATCCAATGCGAGGTAATGTTGATCCGGGCCTAGTATCCTGTCTTCCCTGCCATTCTTTAGTTAAGTTGAAGTTGGTATTCTCCAAGTCTATTGCAGTCCTTGTTGATGGATTTCGAGATCTTAGACGATTCAGGCGAACATCAGCAATGTCACTGGACAAATATCTCTCTCCCGGTCAAGATACAATAATGAACGTGGTTTTCCACATAGTCCCCAAGAGACTGTAAATATTTCTCGGAACGGCAACCAACTTTTCGATTCCGGATGCGTAGAAATCACCTCCAGCGCGTGGCGGCTTCGGTGGTGTAGTCGGTGGCATGCTGAGCTTCTATGCCCAAGATCGCGGGTTCAAACCCGACCGAAGTCGTCGGATTTTTTAAGAGCGTTAAAAATCCCTCAGTATGCCTTTCTTCGGAGAGAAAGTAAAGCCTGCGGGCCCCTCTCATAGATTTATGACATGTAAAATAACCATCCAGTAACTACAATTGTGTGAAGCTAATTTTAGGGTAGATTTTATTAATGCCCTATAAGTTCCAACGTTCGTCGCCAGGTGCCGGTTGCAGTGGCATCTTGTAGCCGAGTTCACGGCTCGGTGTCGTTGACGGTAGCATTTGGTAACAAAAGTAGGAACTACTTGAAATTGATCATCTGCAATCCTTACCTGAATTACAGATAACACACACTAATACAGCCATCACATGACCACGTTGTCGCATCCCCTAAACTGAGGAACCAACTAATTCATCTCCAGTGCTGGATGCAGCTGCTTACACTTCCTCATCGTTTCGGAATCGTCGTCCACGAGATCCTTTTTCATCTTACGCAACACCTCACACGGCCCGCTAAACGTCAGAACTGTTACAGCGATTCAAGTGGGAGGTATGGCAACATTCGCCATACAGTCCCGACTTAGCGCCTTGCGATTATCATGTGTTCAGTAAAATGAAATAGGATCTCGCTGGACGACGATTCTGAAACGATGAGAAGGTGAAAACAGCTGCATCCAGATTGTTACATAGTACTGGAGGTGATTTCTACGCATCTGGAATCGAAAAGTTAGTTGCCCTTTCCGAGAAGTGTTTACAGTCTCATAGGAACTATGTGGAAAAGGGGACTTACATTGTATGTTGTCATAGCCGTGTTGCCTATGTGTATGTGGTTTAAAAAGAAAGATTTTAGTTTTACCTGACCGTAAATTTTGTGATTATGAGGCATGGGACCTCCTTTTTACGTGGAATCCGAGCCACAGGACATGGCATTTCACTTCGAAAATCTCACATTCATTGACCGGCAATCGAACCCAGTCCACCTTGGTGAGAGGCCAACAGCTTGACCGCTGCGCCACCACGCCCCTATGTGGTTTAATAAAGGGCCATAACTGAGAAGTGTAACTTACTTTTTGATTCATCCTCGTATAATGACGAGGAAGATCAATTATTCGGGATATACTTCGTAGTATATCATGAGCATGAAGGAACAAATTTCTCTGTGGTGTTGGAGAAACCATACATTGATTGTTGGTGTAGCACATCTTCTCGACCAGTGTGGACGAAGGGTCTTTGAACAGGCTTTTATAATGTAACGAGTTTGCGAGTCGGAAGAGGGTGTTCCAAGAGATTTTCTCAAAGTAGAGAAAGAGTGACGAGCCACTTCAACAAATTGCTTAGCCAGAGGGAAAGAACTTCGCAGCAACTGAGATTCTTGTCCATTTGAGGGGATTAAATGGGCAGTAGGTACATTTCGCCTCTTCCTTCAGTTTATCCCGCTGTCAAACACATTTTCTGATTTTATTAACGTAATGTTATATATCCTGATAATGCCTAACAATTTTGTGAACATGTGAACATGGTTCATCCAAGATGTTTCAAAATCTATATACTCGTAGTTCTACCTGCAGTCTGAATGCGTCTCACATTGATAACTTAAAGGTTGCATATCTAGTGATTCAAAATTCGAATTCCCCTTCCCACTTCGAGTTTTTTTTACACTGCTCTAGTTAATGCATTTATCATACCAAATTCTGGAGCAACTATAGAAGTTTTCTACAACAACAAAAAAGCAAAACATATGTACACATATGTACACATATGTACAGAAACAGGTTAAATGCCTGTTGCACCCAACTGCACGGCCATGATGACGATGGTGATGATGATGTAACAATAACAATAATAGAATGAGAAAATGATATGAATAGTCAATAAATAATGTATTCTTTTAGCTTATGGCTTTTAGTGCCGGGAGTGTCCGAGGACATGTTCGGCTCGCCAGTTTGTAGCTGCTTCTCGGCAGACACCCTATGGGTGAGCTACAAGTACCGTCGCGTGTGGAGTGTTGTCTGGGGAGGAAAGTTTGAATGTAAGGACGAGGAGTTGGAAGGTAGCGGTTGTGGCCTATAGTTAGGGACCAACCCCGGCATTTGCCTGGAAGGAAGATGGGAAACCACGGAAGACCATCTTCAAGGTTGCTGACGGGGGGATTCGAACCTCCTCGCCTCCCGGATTTGAGCGAATACCAGCAGCCATGCCGTAACGACCACGGCTAACTCTCCAATAATGTAATTATCAGAGCACATATTTCGGCCGCATTATGGTCTTCATCAGCAAAATAATGTGTCTGAAACTGGTTCTATAAGAAGAAAAATTATATAATTTATTGACTAAATGTCTCACTCTTATAATTTTCTCTTAAACATTGACAATAAGGGTCATTTTCAGACATGGCTAATTTTTAGTGTCTAAATAACAATAGACAAATAATAACAATAATAATTATAATTCGTTTTGTTTTGAGATAGAACCGTTTAGACGATCGACACTTAGATTTTTACGTTTCATTTGCACTACCACGTAGCAGAGAAGCCGAAACTCTATTGGGGGACCTTAGCTTATATTGGACTAAATTGTTTGACATTTTGAAATCGATTGGAATAAAGTACAGGGATAGGAGGGTGATATACAATCTATACAGAAACCAGACAGCAGTCATTCGAGTTGAAGGACATGAGAGAGAAGCTGGTATTCAGAAAGGTGTAAGGCAAGGCTGCAACTTATCACCCATACTTTTCAATCTTTACATTGAACAAGCAATGAAGGAAATTAGAGAAAAATTTAAAGTGGGAGTGAAGATTCAAGGAGAAATAATTTCAACTCTGAGATTTGCTGATGACATCGTCATCTTGGCCGACAAGCCTGAGGAGTTGAATGAGTTTTTGAATGGTACGGACTCCGTCTTACGGAAAGAATTCATGATGAAAATTAATAAATGTAAAACAAAAATACTGGAATGCAGCCGAAATAAATCAGAAACCTCTATGGAGATCAAATTGGCAGGTGAAAAGCTGAAGGAAGTAGGAGACTTCTGTTACTTAGGAAGCAGAATAACCAGTGATGGACGAAGCAAAGAGGATATAAAAAGTAGATTGGCTCTGGCAAAGAAAGCATTTCTACAAAAAAGGAATCTGCTGACATCGAATATAGATTTAGGTATTAGGAAGTCATTTTTGAAAGCCTTTGTCTGGAGCGTGGCGCTCTATGGAAGTGAAACTTGGACTATTGGTGTAGCAGAAAAGAGGAGAATTGAAGCATTTGAAATGTGGTGTTACAGGAGAATGATGAAGATCAGATGGGTAGATAGGGTTACAAACAGAGAGGTATTAAGACGAGTGGGAGAGGAGAGATGTTTCTGGCGACTGCTAATGAAGATAAGAGATAGGTTGGTAGGACACATACTAAGACATCCAGGAATAGCAAGCTTAGTTATAGAAGGAAGGGTCGAGAACAAGAACTGTAGGGGTAGACCAAGGTTAGAATATGTTAAACAGATTGCCTCGGATGTAGGGTGTGGTAGCTATGTAGAGATGAAACGATTAGCTCAGGACAGGGAGGCATGGAGATCTGCATCAAACCAGTCAAAAGACTGAAGACTCAAACAACAACAACAGCTTATATTCAAATAATTTTGCCTTGTTATCACACAATGTAATACGATAGATCTATTACGAGCCTACATGGTACCAAAGTGTCGTAGATCCAATCTCCTCATTCGGTAATCGAACCCTCAATGTGTTCAGTGTTCTGCACTGAGCTATCCTCACTACTCGAGTGTCTTGTCTCATTGGTCTCCGCTCTAATAATTCATCTTACACTTCCAGCACAATACAGAGCGTCTGTAAGCTTTGTGGTCAACATTCTGCAGTCGGTAGGAGACCCTAAACTTACAAGGGAACGGATTGCGGTGTAGAATTCTAATCTGGTTGAAATTTAGTACTCAATATTCCTACGAAGTTGTACAATGAAGTAGTGAAAATCATACGGGCCAATTTTAATTTTGAACGCCAATATTGAACGCCAAAAACCTGCCGGGCGACGGAATGAGTAAGGAGGTGGGAAGAGGTAAAACTGACCTTGAATCCTAGCAGCACTCTTCTACCCTCTCGATTATAATAAATTGCAACTTGATGTGATGTTTTGCGCTTGTCCATACTGGAAATTAAAAAAAAAAACTTTCATTTTTTTCTCTTTTACTCTTGTCATCCTTGCAACAGTGGATGCGAACTGATTAGGGAGTAACGGGATGAGAGGAAGGCGGAAGGTGGGGAATGCAAGGCAGCACGATAGTTCGCTGCCTGGTGGTCGCGAGCCATCGCGTGCTGCTAGGATTCAAGGTCTGCTTTACCACTTTCCACCTCTTCGTCATGCCGGCACCCAGCAGATTTTCGGCGTTCAATATTGAAAGTTGCCCGAGCGGTTTTCACGACATCATTGTACAACTTTGTATGAAAATTGTGTACTAAATTTCAATCAGATTAGAATTTTACACCGCAAACCGTTCCTTTGTAAGTATTTGGAGACTGGTGGCAGAATTTCTTGCCGAGGGCATTGGAAAGCTGGTGTAACAATACGATAAATGTTTGAATAGTTTTGGCGATTATTTTGAGATATAGGAATAAAACAAGCAAACATTTAGTAATAATATCAGATTGGTATGTCAATCTGTTATTTTTATACAGTCCGTTGGAACTTGAAAAAAAAACCACACACAGCCCTCGTATAACAGCTTCTTCTAACAGTTGGCCAACTTGGTTGCATTTGTAAAATCCTCCCTTGTAATTATCACCACATAAAAGAACCTACACTCAAGAGAACATCTCTGACAGTTAGCGACACACACGCACGTACGTCTGCTTGAGGATATTCCATTTCAAAGGAACCACAAGACTCGCCGTTTTAATTCCATCCCGCTAGTCAGCAATAGCATACCTGAGCTGAGGTTTGCTTTTGTCTCACTGCAGTAATTATCGCAAGAGCTTGGAAATAAAGCGTAATTGGACGTGACTTTTCCCCCCTCGCTCGTTTTAATCCTATATTTATCATTCATCCCCTCAAGACTACATTTCTCTTACGCTCTCTCTTTTTTTTTTTCCTGTTTCACTGCTATAGCAAGACTTATGACGGTAATCTTTCGTCAGGATAAAACAAAGAAAGAGAGCTATCGCCTCTCATTCGTCTTCCCACATATCAACCAAACCTTTTCTTGTTCACGTCTCTCCATCTCTCTTCTTCTTCTTACTTCAACATTCCGTTCTCTGGAAAGTAATTTATCGTTGTTTGTTTTTTATCCTTTCTCTCCTCTCCACTTTATCTCTCTGATTCGGTAAAGCTCTGCTTTATGCACGTAATCCTACTCCGATATGAAGAGAATGGAAAACGTGAGTAATAGACATAGATGTGCCTTTAGTGTTTCACCTTTAAGTTTTACTTTTACTGTTGTCTGGCTGCGTGGCTCAGCGGTAACGATCTTGCTTGCTGTGTCTAAGGTTGCAGGATCGAATCCTGGCGCAGTCAGTTGGCATTTGAGGGTGTGCAAATGCAAGGGAGCTGTGTCAGGAGATTTACTGGTGTGTTAGAGATCCCTTTTGGGGCACAATTCCGGAACCCCGGTGCACAGTGGGGAAAGAGTGCCTCAATTACTGCATTAATTAAAAAACTGACATTGGTCGCATGATGATATTTTTGGTGTAACAGAACACTAGGAGACTTACTCAACCATGTTGAAACACGTTGTGACCTTGACCACACTGCGTCTCCCTTGAGGAGCCCACAGTAGTTGAGGTATTGCAGAGCAGATAAGTCGTGATTTCGGAAGTTTTTCATTGTTTCGCCATGGAACCTTCGTGTTCAGCTATGTAATGAAATTTTTAGTTGTTATATAGTAATACTAGCTGTTACCCGCGGCTTCGCCCGCAATAACATTTGGAATCCCGTTATAACATTAGTTAAATAGATAGATAAGCATGGGTCCTAGTGGAAAAAAAATTCTATCACCTGAAACCAAAAATGCATGGGACGAATAAAAACATCAAAATATCATGTTTGTTTCGGACCCTAAAAGACGTGAAAAATATAATAAAAGTATTAAAAAACTATTTTTTGAAATTTCATTCCAATCAATTTTTATGTCAATCATGGGACTTAGAAAATTCCGGCCAAAAAGTACAAAATCATTAATAACTCCCTAAGTATTCGTCGTATGATGAAATAGCAAGAGAGAAAAAAGGATGTAATGTGTTATTGTCTACAACATAGGCCATGTATAATTTTACACTCAGACATATTACGTTTCCCCCCTCCCCCATAATTTCACCCCTCCCCATGGGCCCCTTAAATTGGATTTAGGAAAAAACGGTCAAACACCTGTTTAGTTATTTTTATGCTGATTTCTTTCGGCTAAGTTCCAAACTCCTCGCCTATGTCGTTTAAGAGATACACGCTCCGTTAAGAATCCTTCAACCCCCACTTTTTACCCCTTTCACCTCATAATATACACCACATCGAAAAAACCTCAGACACGAGTCTTCTTATTTTTAATGATGAGTTTATATGCCGAGTATCACATCCCCAATGAAACCAATCGGGAGATATTGCTATTCAATGAAATGCAGGTCTACCCCCTTAACACCCCTTTAGAACCTGAATATCCAAAAATCCTTTCTTAGTGGGCGTTTACGGCCCTTGAGGAAGCTGCATACCAAATTTCATTCCAATCCGTTTGGTGGTTTCTGAGATTTCGTGATGAATGAATGAGTGAGTGAGTCAGTGAGTGAGTGGTATTTGAGCTTTACATAGTAGATTTGTGTGTCAGAAAAATAGTTCCTTAAACTTCGGCTTATATTTACCATCTTGAGATATAAGAAGGTGAATAGTTATGTTCCGAGGCAGTCCGAGCATGCATTGAATATTTTTTCTAGTGGTTGTGGCCTCTATATTGTAGATCAGTTTAGTTTTGCTGCTACTCTTTGCTACTATTTCTAAATGACAATAAAATCAAGAACATGGAAAATCGGAGGGCGTCAAATAAAATCTTGTTTGGGTTTATATCAAGTACCAGCTCAAAATGTTTATCACAAGGAAGAAACTTCTGGAAATCATGAAGCAATTAGAGTTTTTGCCTATAGCACGGCAAGATATTTCGTTCAGAAATACCCATGGTGCAACATGTCTCCTACACTTCATAAATATTTGATACATGGACCTGAATCAGTATCGTCCGCATTCCTTCCTATAGGAGAGTTAACAGAGGAAACACAGGAAGCAGGTAATAAGGACTTCAGAAATTTGCCCGGATAATTATTCCAGAAAATGTAGTCGACAGAAAGCAAATGCCGATATTTTAAATTAACTTACTTTTTGGTGAGTTCTGATCCACTTATCACCAGCAAGAGGAAACTGCCAAAAAGAAACCTTCAAGGCCTTCTGAAAGAAGCATTAGATTTATTAAAATCTCCATTCATATCTACAATTAGTCCCAAGAGTCAGGATGATGATGATGATGATGATGGGAGTGATGGTAGTAATTGAGACAATTGTACTTTCACTAGTTCTGAGGATTCATGTGATTTAAGTTGCTTTCTGCATTTCCATGATAATAATTTTGCTACAGTTATAATTTGTACAATGCTTTACAACTATTATATTAATAAACAAATGTCAAATGAACTGTATTTTCACTTTTCGCAAGACACAAATATGTCATTGATAATGATATACGAAGTACGTCCAGAAAGTAAGTTCCGTTTGGTAATAACATTAAATTGTGTACAGATACAGAAAAATTATTTATTGCACAAAATTTTACAACCCTTAAACAACTTTTCCACATAACTGCCGAAATGTTGCAGGCATTTGTCGTAGCGTGGCACGAGTTTTTGTATACCTTCTTCATAGACGTGTGCCGCCTGTGTCTTCAACTAGTTGTACGTTCCGCTGCAGCGCAGTTCCGCATATGCGCGGTAGACGCTCTGTATCAAGGAGAAGAAACGTGCGCCATTTGGAGAGCGCTGTCAGCCACGTACGCGTTGTTGTGCATGTTTACTCGTACAATGTCGGTGTTGATTGAAAATCCCGCCGCTTGTGAAATCAGATCTGTGATTCGTTTTCTGAATGCTAGGAAAGTGAAACTAATTGAAATTTATCGGCAAATTTGCAAAGTGTATGGACAAAATGCGATGAGTGATTCAATGGTAGAAGATGGGTCCGACAGTTCAATGAAGGACGTAGTGATGTGCACGATGAAGAACGAAGTGGGCGTCCATCTTTGGTTAAAGAAGAACTGGTTCACGCGATTGATGACAAGATCCGGGAAAACCGCAGGTTTACAATTAGTGCTCTCGCTATGGAATTTTCCCAAATCTCACGATCATTAATTCATGAAATTGTTACCGAAAAACTGAACTTTCGTAAACTTTGCCGACGATGGGTACCATAGATTCTTACGGAGCAACACAAAACAAAACGGATGGGTAGTGCACTTCAGTTTTTGACCCGTTAAAATGAAGGCGGCGAAGAATTTCTGACACAGATAGTCACAGGAGATGAAACTTGGGTTTCTTACGACACCCCTGAAAGTAAGCGGCAATCAATGGAATGGAGGCACACTTCATCCCCAGCAAAGTTTAAGCTGAAACAAATCTTGACACCTCGGAAAATGATGTGCACAGTGTTCTGGGACTGGAAAGGCATCTTACTCATTGATTTCTTACCGCGTGGTCAAACAATCAACGCAGTTGCTTACTGCGAGACACTTAGGAAATTGCGCCGCGCAATACAGAATAAGCGCCGAGGGTTGCTGTCAAAAGGTGTTGTTTTTCCTCCCTACAACGCACGACCACACACTGCAAATGTGACGAAAAACCTCCTACAGTGATTTGGCTGGGACGTGTTTGACCACCCTCCGCACAGCCCTGACCTCGCTCCTAGCGACTTTCATCTGTTCACACATCTCAAGTCTTTCCTTGGCGGTCAACACTTCAACAATGACGATGAGCTGAAAGAAGGTGTTTCCAACAGGTTGAAGAAACAGGCGGCAAACTTCTATGAAGAAGGTATCCATAAACTTGTGCCACGCTATGACAAATGCCTGCAAAAGTTCGGCAGTTATGTGGAAAAGTAGTTTAAGAGGTGTAGAATGTTGTGCAATAAATAATTTTATTACCAAACGGAACTTACTTTCTGGTCGTGCCTCGTATAACTTAGAAACCCTAAGTAAAATTAGAATTAATACCGCATTTTCCCCACCGTGGGGAGTCTCTAAAGGCCGCAGATGTTATAAGGTACGTAACACAATTAACATTATTATTATTATTTTTACCCAAGGGGCTCACAACTTGTGAGACGTGGGTTGGCGACTACGGGACCCCAGCTGAGTCTGGCATTGCCTCCGCTTACTTGTGCCGGGCTCCTCTCTGTTATCTTTCCTCTCGACCTCCCTTGGTCAACTTTTGTTCTTTTCCCACCCTGGCGGTATTGGGGTATCTGAGGCCTAGGGAGCCTTTCACCTTCCCGCCTTAATTTGCCCTTGTCTCATCTTTTCTGATCCCTCTTTCTTCGAGGGGTCAGACCTCTTGTTTTCTTTTCATTGTATCTCCTGCCTTCTGCTCAAGGCCCTCAAGGAGGCAGGGTGTGTGTAGCTCCACCAGTTATGCTGCACCCTGGATAATGCTACACCCTAAATGGCTCACGTCTGGTGAGTTCGGGCGTTGGCGAACCCGAGGGCTTCCAGAGCTGGGTCCGTTTTTTCTCCTTCTTGCCTTTGGGGCGGCCCCTCTCCTCTTTCCTCTCAGCTTTTCTTAACTCTCCTTCGTTCCAAGTCCTTCAATTATCGTTCTTCAAGGATTGAGGGCATTTCCTTTCCTCCTGTCTTTTATTTACATTCTGCTCATTTTTGTTTCCCACTTCCTCTTCTAGTTTGTAAGTTTGTAGTTAGTTTTAGTTGTAAGTTTCATTTGATCATCTTTCATTTTCACTCTAGAACTCTGTGCGCATAAACAAAACGTTATCCGCATCCGCCCCGCATCCGCACGACTGTTATCCGCATCCACCCCGCATCCGCACGACTGTTATCCGCATCCACCCCGCATCCGCACGACTGTTATCCGCATCCACCCCGCATCCGCACGACTGTTATCCGCATCCACCCCGCATCCGCACGACTGTTATCCGCATCCACCCCGCATCCGCACGACTGTTATCCGCATCCACCCCGCATCCGCACGACTGTTATCCGCATCCACCCCGCATCCGCACGACTGTTATCCGCATCCACAAGACTGTTATCAGCATCCACCCCGCATCCACAAGACTGTTATCAGCATCCACCCCGCATCCGCACGACTGTTATCCGCATCCACCCCGCATCCACAAGACTGTTATCAGCATCCACCCCGCATCCACAATACTGTTATCAGCATCCACCCCGCATCCGCACGGCTGTTATCCGCATCCACCCCGCATCCGCACGACTGTTATTCGCATCCGCCCCGCATCCGCATGACTGTTATCCGCATCCGCCCCGCATCCGCACGACAGTTATCCGCATCAGCCCCGCAACCACTCGACTTTTATCCGTATCCACTGACATTACAATAGTATTTTTAATTTAATAGATAACGTATTAAAGCAACACACATAGAAATTTAAGAAGAAATTCGTTCCCCTAGGCTATGAATCGCAAGGCAATGTTGACTGGGTTTTGTCCGTCTGAGTAATGCCAAGTTAAACAGCGGGCGGCTACTTACCTAGTGCTATAAATAGCAGTCAAGTTCAGGTATAAAGGACATTCTTTTGGCAAATGTCAACACAAAATTTCCATGATCGGCTTCTCTCACTTCTCTATTATTCTCATACAATCCACGTGAAAGCAAACGTGAAAGTCGCAGATCTTAGCAAAAACTAAAATCATTAAAAATCCAGTTCAACATTGTATTCTAAAAACTTGTGCTCTGAAAGAAGTTCATTTTCCGTATTGACAGATTCACTATATAACAAAGGAGAAACTGTTCCGCCTAGTCAATACATTTATTTACAACAAGTTATAAACTTGCTATTATATGGTACATGTTTCGGGGCCTCTAGTACTGGTCCCTTCTTCAGCCATAAATTAAGTTGCAAAATCCAGAATAATTAAAGATATCTTAATAAAAAAATACATAAAATGATGAGTGAATGGATGAAATGAGGCGAAAAAGAACATATTACTCATGAGAAGTAATATGAGTGCGCATCAGTTTTTTAGTTGGTCTAAGTAAAATATGTTTTTTCCATGCTTGGACGTCTCCTCATCATGATGATGTATTTCATTACATGGCATTCGGTGTTTTCCCTCTAATGCAAGACTATAAGCTCAGAAGCCCCAGCTTGATCAGCAAGTTTCAGTCAACAGCATTGTAAACAACAGGCCATAAATCACAAGTGAAATGATTTCCACGTGCACAAACATTAGAACAGTGCTATATAAGTGTATTCTCAAGAACCTAGCACTACCAATGGTGTTACTTTTTACTGATGTGCACTCATATTACTTCTCATGAGTAATATGTTCTTTTTCGCCTCATTTCATCCATTCACTCATCATTTTATGTATTTTTTATTATGATATATTTAATTATGCTGGATTTTGCAACTTAATTTATGGCTGAAGAAGGGACCAGTACTAGAGGCCCCGAAACAAGTACCATATAATAACAAGTTTATAACTTGTTGTAAATAAATATATTGACTAGGCGGAACAGTTTCGCCTTTGTTATATTCTAAAAACTTCCCATCCACAATTTTACTTTGAACATTATCCGCAGCGTATCCGCTATTCGCACAGTCATGCAAACTATATCCGCATGGCAAAAAGTGTTACGGGTATCCACGGATATCCGCATCCGCGCAGGGCTTTAACTATCACCCAAACCATTAGGGGCCGATAACCTAGATGTTATGTTCTTTGACAACATAATGTACCACATTCCACTATGTGTGATTCACTGTGTGTTTAGTATGGTCCATAGTAAAGAACATACCCTGTCCGATTATGGCAACCGCTTTCTCTAATTGATTCGCGTATTGGTATTAGAGGCACGTGTATTCATCTGAAACTCGACCCTACGACCTTGTGGATTCCGTGACCTCACTTATCAAGCAGCTCCAGAATACCTTTACATTCGTTACTTCCGTTCCCTCCCGAAGCATTCGCTCTCTCTTTCCAAACAGTTTGCTTACAGATTGCGGGTAATATAACGCCTGAAGGGTCCGCTACTTATCGTACTCTGCAGCACGGCGGGCATGCATATACGTATCGTGTCCAGGCGCTAAGTGGATTAAAGCTATCTGCAGCGAGTAATATCAGCAGTTAGTCAGCGTTCTACTGCCGAACGCTGTGAAGTAACTTAAAGCCTTAAATAATATGGACCTATCAGCACTCTCAGAAGTGAACTGCTTATTCAGCTAAATTGTAAAGGAGTAGTCCTTGCTTACGAGTTAAAAGACGGCATATGCTGCAAAAGGGCTATGCTGACTCATCCTTCATTGCTCTTCTCGAGGAAATAGAATTTGGCTTCTTGTCTATGACATAAAAAGTAGGTTGGCTCAGACAAGGAAAGCATTTTTACAGAAAAGAAATCTGTAGACATCAAATATACAATGAGTCTCTCTCACGACTCGGCCGGCCGGTGCGCCCAGCTTATCTGTCTCCCGTTGACTCATCACTCCCCGCTCGGCATAACATAGCACTTCGCTAACGTTATCCGTGCATGACATGAGATAACAATTAAAATGAATAAAATAAGCTGCTACTAACTTATGACAGGAGATGTTCTAAATCTCCGCCTCCTACATCCACACATTTCCGGCATCGTCTTAGGAAACTCCGATGCACACGTATATGTTCGTCTTTCGTAATTGAGGCTATTTCTCTCCGGATATGATAATATTTTTCTCGGACGAAGCTTGATTCCATTTACACGGGCATGGTTCGACGACGCAGAATAACAGATATTGGAGTTGAGAAACCCCCCATCGCATATACGAAATTCCTGTACAAACGAATAGGTCGGAGTATGGTGCGCAGTGAATGAATACATTATTAAAGGGCCTATCCTTTTTCAAGGCACAATGAATGCACAAAGATACAGGGATAATATACTCAAACCATTTTTTGACGAACAGACTGACACTAACTCTCGAAATGGATATATTCAGCAAGACTCGGCCACCTCGCATACAGCTTTGATGGGACGCAGGATTTTCCTCAAAATCTTCCTTTCTTTAGCCTCTAGTTTTTTTTTTCATTAGACCTTTCTTGTTCAATATCAGAGTCTCTGCCACATACAGAGCCTCTGGTCGAATAACAGTGCAGTAATGTCTAATTTTGGCGTTTAAGGATATAGATCTCTTATTGTAGATGTCTTTAGTCAAGTTGTATGCCTTTTCCATTTTCTTAATGCGTGACACGAAGGCTTCTTTCTCTGAAAGGTTATTATTATACTCTTTTATTCTGTGTATGACGAGTATTTTGGAGAAGTAAGTGCTCTGGTGCTCTATAATGAGCCCCTTTTTGTTCTCTTTGCCATGAAATTCCACCGAGTATCGGCGGTCATTCGTATTCAGAGACATTCGTTCGCAAGTGGTGAGTTGAATGCACAGTAGAACTGTAAAGCCTGTTGTGGTGAGCAATGATTATTGCTTCGGCTGAGTTGTAGAGTACAGCGTAGACAATACCTGCGCGTTTGTCAACTCTATAACACCTGCAGTCCAGGTATTTTACCCCCATGCAAGGCAATCTTGATAATGGGTAATCGAACCGAGAGTAATCGGATTTAACCAACATGAGCGGTTGAAGGGGGGAGGAAGGGGAGGAATGAAAATGCAGATGAAGCCCGCAAAAGAGGGGGAACTGATGAGGGTTAGAACTTCACTCGGCTGAAATGGTTTCAACCAGTTTTATGGTGCACACTTACTGACTCGACATATTCTTTATAATCTCAGCCGGGCGAGGACTTAATTAACTTTTAATCGACGTCATCATCTTGTGCTCGCTGCTATGTTAATTATATCTCGTCCCTATGGCATTTGTCCGAGAAGTGGAAGATAATTAAGACCCCGCACCATTGCTGTTGTTTCATCTTAAAGAATAAGGTTCATTGCTGTCATCATCTTTATGTATTCAATTATACAGGGTGTCTTTTATGTACCTTTGGAGAATGATAGGTCGTGTAGGGGACGGGTATAGAAGTAATTCGAGATAGGGAACTTGGGGTCGGAACGGCCTCCTTAACCCCTAAAATAAGGGTTGATTCAGGCCCTCCACCCTGTAAGTTAGGCATCCGACCCAAGCCATATGCCCTTTCTCAATCCTTTAATTCTGGCAAGATTCAATTCACCATGTGGCGCTGGCGTAATGGATAGCGTTGCGATGCGAAAGGCTGGTAGTCCCGGGTTCGATTCCGGGCTTGGGCAATTCTTTCTTTTAAAGTTATTTGTCGTATTGTAGTCACATGATACAGTCTGGTGCTACGTCAAAGAAGAGAGTGCAGTCGTACAGTATTAGAGATCAACAGTCAGGCAGTTGACGTAAACTACTACGTTCAGTTTAATTTCGCACGATGGCCGGAATCAACCCTTATTTTAGGGGTTAAGGAAGCCGCTCCGAGTCCAAGTTCCCTATCTCGAATTACTTCTATACCCGTCTCCTACACGACCTATCATTCTCTAAAGGTACATGAAAGGCGGAATATAAAAGAGTGACGTCAAGGGAGGTTCAGAAGAAGCCTCTGTGGCTTAGGCGGCAACACGCCGACCTCTCACCGCTGGGTCCGTAGTTCAAATCCCGGTCACTCCATGTTAGATCTGTGCTGGACAAAACGGAGGCAGACTGGTTTTTCTCCGGGTACACCGGTTTTCCCTGTCAAAAAATTAATTCCAGCAAAACTCTCCACTAGCATTTCATTTCATCTGTCATTCATTTAATCACTGCCTCAGAAGAGGGCGAAGGCTTCGGCAGCCGGCACAGTTCATATCCGAACCGATCGGTCGACTGGAAGCAGGCTGTGGATTTTCATTTTCACTAAGAGGTTTAGAACAGACCATAGACCAAATTGTAGAGGAATGTCCCAAAAGATGTTTCAGTGGTGACTGCCTCTCCAACAGCATTGAAATGGATAGACTCCCTTGACGTCACACTTTTATATTCCGCAGGTATTTTATATAGCGTCAAGGCTGTTATATTCTGGATATTGTATATGGCTCTGATGGCTGTAGTTGACCTCTCCTAGAACCTTATGGAAGGACCAAAGAAGTTCTCAACTGGGTTATTAATGGAGATCTGTTCCTATGGCAACCAAAATACAACGGTCTGTTCCTATAGGAACCAAGATACCAATATCGTAATTTATGATTATTCCATTTAATTGCAACGTTGCTGTTAAAATCCGCTATGAAATGTTTGTAGTAAGTAAGGAAACGGTCCGAAAAAATGTTGTGGTGAGGTATCAGTTGGAGTTGATGATGTGGGGAATGTGGAGTTGTTTTAAAGAGGGGCGTTTGTTATATATATATATATATATATATATATATATATATATATATATATATGTGTTATTATGGTTTATCCTTTTTTATTATTTATTTGGATTTATTGTGCTTCTAACAGGCATATGCCTAATAAAAAGAAACATATGTACATTTGGTTACACAATTCTATCAAATTATAATATAATTGACAGACATAATGCTGAGATTGTAATGCAAATTAATTCTACAACTAAATACGAAAATATAATAATTCTGTGCAGGAAATTGGTAGGTGGAATTTACGAGTTCATGTGATCGCACAGCAGGCAGAAACAAAGGAACTATATTTTTAACTGAATAAGTCGAGGTTGTTTGCTATTGAATGTTCATTGTATAATTGAATAGCACTTATTATTGGGGAATGTTTATGCTGTTCAGTTCTAGTTCTTGGGCAGTAAAATGTAATAAACTTAGGTCGAGTTGAGGGAGGTGGGACACGTAAATTAAACTGTGATATTAAATACGGACTATACAAAAGGTTATTGAATACCTTGAAGACAAAAACAAGAATTGCAATTTTTCGTCTGTTAGCCGGAGATGTATAATTCAGGTAACTTAGAAGATTTCCATAGTTATCATATTTCGGATAAATACCTGTCATTTTATACTGCAGATATCTTAGGAATGTATTCTGAACCATTTCAATGGCACTAATTTGGTTCAAGTACCAGGGATTCCAGATGCTGGATGCATATTCTAATCTGCTTCTAACAAAATAATTGAACAATAATTTTATACTTTTTGGGTTGACGAAATCTTTAGGGTTTCTTCTTATAAAGCCTAGCATTTTATAAGCACTAGCTACCATTTCATGAGTGTGCAATGCAAATGTTAGCTTTGAATCAAAATGGACTCCTAGGTCTTTGATAGAATTGTTAATAGTGAGATACGCATCCAATATCCGGTAACGAAACACCGCCTGGAATTTGTTTCTAGTAAACTTCATAACTGAGCATTTCTTTATGTTAAGGTTCGAGCGATTTAATTTACTCCAGGATGCCACATTATTGAGATCTTCTTGTAGTAATTGACAGTCCTGCTCTGTCTGAATATTTCTAAAAATTTTGACATCGTCTGCGAATAACAAAACGTTTGAATATTTAATACACCTTGTAAGATCATTGATAAGCAGCAAGAATTGCCTAGGTTTGAGCCTTGTGGGACGCCTGATCGGGCATAGTATGAATAGGATTCACATCCATTGCAAGCAACACACTGTTTTCGTTCACTGAGATATGAGGTGAACAACTTCAGCAAATTGTAGGAGAAACCATAATATGCTAACTTATTTAAGAGGATATCATGATCTACCTTATCGAATGCCTTCGCATAATCTGTATAAATTACATCAACTTGACTTCCTTTGTCCATTGCTGCTGATACTTTTAGGCGTACTGATATTTCATTAAAAGGAATACTTAACAATATAACAATTTTATTACAGTAGAGTCTTGCAAACTAGGCCTAATGTGGACCGAAGGGTGGCCGAGTTCGTGAAAATGCCGGGTTATCGGGAAATGTGTTAAGAAAAAGAAATAAGCTGTTTGTTTTGGTTTAAAAGTAATGCAATGCAGTACATTTATTTGTATTTACAGAAACACAAGTTTTAAAACGATTAAGCCACTACAATTACAGTACTTGAATATATAGTTCAGTATAGTACTGCATAAAAATCAAGGGAAACAATTAAATTATAAAAGAAAAATTAAAAAAAACTAGGCCTACAAATGATTTTTATAATATGTACACTGTACAGTATAGCCTACTGTATGTACAAAACAATTCCTGCACGCAAATAGTTTTCTCACTTAATGAAAATTACCAATTACTTTTTTGCAAAAACGTAAGTAATGGTCTTTTGCTTTTCGCTTTGAAGCCTGTTTCTTGAAGCCTCGTCACGAAGACGGCGAAGAAACAGAATGTCCATGGCGGAGAAGACGGAGAAGACGAAAGAAAACATAATAACGCTCTGTGCGAAAACACAAAAACAAACAAAAATCATGATTTTTCCCCCCTGTCTGGGTGGCCGAGAAATCCCGGAGTGCCGGGCTACCGAGTTGCGAGACTCTACTGTAATATTATTTATGGGATTACATTTCTGTATGTTCTTCAATGTCTTCGAATGAGTGCCTTTGTGCTCCTTTTTGTATACACTACGCAATATAAATTATTAGTTACATGTTTCATTCGTCCAGTGAACGACTTCGGATCCTGATTTTAGCTAGTGTATACATTTATAGGAAATCTGAAGATGTCCGATTGACGAAAGAAACATCTCACTCCTGTGCATTGTTGTATAATTGTTCAGTAGTGGCTAGCATTCTTCGCTGTCACCCTTAAGGTCCGAGTTTGATGATGATGATTCTTGTTTTAAGAGGCCTAAAATCTAGGTTATCGGCCCCTGAGGTTCGGGTTTGAGTTCAGGTTCTGCCAAGAAATATAATTCTGGTCTTAGATTTTGAGTGGGGTACAGTAAGACTTAAACTGAGAAGAGATGGGTTTGATTCCTACTCCAGCCACCTAGTAGTCTAGTGGTCTTCCGTTGTTCCAAATTCTTGTTGTTATTGCTTATCTTAGGGGCTGCCACATCGTGCCCCGTGTATTTTGGTGTGTGTGGAATTTGTGTGATTACCTGTGTTCTTGTGGTAGCTGTACTAGTGTATGTGTGTGTGTATTTGTAAATTGGGGGTAGGATTGGGAAGGAAGCGGCTGTGGCAATCAGTTAGAAACCTTCCCAGCTTTTGCCCCGAGTAGAATTGGGAAACCACGGAAAACCACTTCCAGGATGGCTGAGGTGAGAATCGATTCCTCTTTTTCTCAGTTTTGCCTCACCAAGTTGAGTGTATCCCGTTCCAGCCTTCACAAAGATTTACAATTTCTTGGCGGAGCTGGGCACCTGCGGGTCGACAGCCGATACTCAGCAAGGTGGTCTGTCCCTTTTGCAACTCGAAGTAAATTGTCTTCTTCACAAACTAATTACACGGGGCTAAATGAAACAACTATTTGACTTGGATTAGGGGTCGATAACCCAGAGGTTAGGCCCATCCCATTAAAACAACAATTATCATCATCATCATCATCATCATCATCATCATAGCTTACGATGGTAGGTGAGTGGTTAACGTGTTGGTCTACCAACCCCAAGCTTGCAGGTTCGCTCCTGGCTGTGGTAAGTTAAGTGATTTTTGAAAGGCGGCAAAAATTACGACACACATGTCATACGATGTTGGCATGTCAAAGAACCCATTTGAATTCAGTAGGCCGTGTTCATAATCGGGAGTTTCCGCCAACACAAAGTTCCCCATGTCTCTACTAGAAAGCGCTATAGTGTTCAAGGAGCTTTGATATCTAACCTCCTTGACTTTCATATTGCTTCAAGGAACAACGAAATTCGACATGCAAGTTACCCTCTGGGTGTCAAATAACAACGCTTGCACCCGGCACCCGAGACCGTACGATATTATTATTATTATTATCATCATCATCATCATCATCGTTTAACTTGGAGCATGGAACTGCCTCCGTAGTCCACTGATAAATGCTCCAAGTTCCACCGGTTGAAGAACCCTGCCGGAGAATGCCTAACATTTTCAGATCAATTTTGTTTGGAAGATGTTGTGTCAGTGACGACCGATCATTAAGTAGAGAAGGGATGTGAGGCTAGCTATCCCCAGTCTCACTGTGTGGGTGGTAGGAAGCTTGTTAGGTGCTATTCAGTGAGACTGTTACTCTTGCTGGGGACATACAACTGAGTGCGTTGAATTCCGAAACATAAACAGACACGAGCAAATAGAAAACACACTGCTCTTCAAACAAAACATGTAGAATGCGTTACATTGCACAAAACGGCGAGTATACTACTATTCTAGAATTCTTGCTGTACGTTATTGTTTACGATGTCTTTGAGTGTTTAATAATGGCTGGGTTATTGTTAGCTGCTTCGTCGCTGGATCAGTGTTGAAGTCACTGTTAGTTGTAGTTCTTTAGTCTTGTCAACACACGTGGGCTAGCAACCACGGGACCCCAACTGAGTCCGGCATTCCTTCCACTTACTTGTGCCAGGCTCCTCTCTGCCATCTTTCCTGTCGACCTCCCTTGGTCAACTCTTGTTCTTTTCCGACGCTGATGGTGTTAGGGTATCCGAGGCCTAGGGACCCTTTTACTTCCCCTCCTTAATTGGTCCTTGTCTCATCTTTCCTGATCCCTCTTTCTCCGAGGGGTTAGACCTCTTCTGTTCTCTTCATGATATAGCCTACCTTCTGCTCAAGGCCCTTAAGGAGGCAGGGTGTATGTAGCCACACCACTTCTGGTGTACCCTCGATAGTGCTACACCCTCAAGAGCTCACGGCTGGTGAGTTCGGGAGTTGGCGACCCCGAGGGATTCCTGAGCTTTCTTCGGTTTCCCTCCCCCCTTTTTCCATTGCCGCTGGAGCGGACCCTCTCCTCCTTCCGTTGACTTTCATGGCTCTCCTTCCTTCTACGTGCCTCCACCCTCATTCTTCGAGGGTTGAGGGCGTTTCTTTTCTTCCTGTCCCTTAATTGTCTTATTATTTATTTGTATAGCCTACCATTTCTCCTTCTAGTATGTAAGTCTGTAGTTAGTATTAGTTGTAGTTTACATTACATTATCATTTTTACTATCACCCCAACCATAAGGGGCTGATAGCCTAGATGTTAGGCCCGTTAAAACAACAATTATCATCATCATCATCACTAAGGTTTGTTTTTACCGCGTTAGCTCAGTTGGTTGCGCACCGGCGAAGTTGCGGATTACATTCCAACATGCATCATGGCATATTAACCCTGTTTAATCCAGTCACGTTGTTTGATCCCAGTGGCTATGGTGGAGAGTTGACAACGCTGTGCCGTAAGCTACGAAAGCCCTGGCTTCACACATACTGTACATGGAATGTAAAGTCAGCCGTCCAGCTAGGTTTCAAAAGCTAGGCGGTCGTTAATAAGGAAAGAGAGAGAACTATACTATAGTAGGCTTGCAAGTGATGATGCCAAATGCGACATAGTTTTCCCCTTGGCTTTTTGTTAACCACGCGCTGTTTTATCATATCTTGTTCATGTCTTTTGGCGCTTCCTCGCCTGGAGAATCTTATGTAACCCCCTACCACCCTGTATGTACACACACACATACAGATTACCCATAACTTTGTATCATATATTCGAGAGACTAATTGCTGTTGTGTTCTGCTTTCTGTTTTAGGTGAGTGGGTGGTTAGCTGTCACTTGTTGCTACTGTGTGACGTCACGTGGGTCAGTGTGTTTCTATGGCGACTGTTTCCAAGGTATCGTCTCATTGGCTGCTTAATAAAGGTGACACGCTCTGACGAACTGTTTCTGCTTCAAGTAGCTAATCCTCTCAATTAGAACGCCCTCTGACGCTATTGGTTATTGTTCAGCTTAGTGTAATCAGCAATGTGCTGTACTTTAGGTATGGAATCCTAACCATTGTCGCACAGCGCATCTAGTCACTGTACCGTTTAATGGGGGTATTTTAGCATGTAGAGCTCTACTAAGTGGCACGTCCACTATCAGCAAGCTGTGGCAAGCATGGCGCAGATACAGTGATTTCCGAAACTCCCTTTCCTTTCGTTTTATCACCTCAAAAGTGTTGTTGTTTGATTTGCAATTTAGATGAAGATAGCAAAGGAGGCAGCCGTGGCCTTAATCTAGGAACCATCCCGGCATTTATCTGGAAGGAGTGTGGACAAAACACGGGGAAAAACACACACTCAGGGTAGCCGCTGTCAGTACCTCCGATCTCCGGACTTGTTGCAATGCCCCGTTGCGGCCGTGGTGAGCAGTTTTACGCGCACATCTACGCCACGGGGTCAATGAAAATACACTTCTCTTTCAAAATTAATATAAACTAGGGGACCCGTGCGAGAACTCTCGCATAATGGGTTGTGTGCGCCCTATGTGTACAGACTACCCGCCTGTCCCTAGTGCTATGCGGGCTGTAGGCGACATAGTTCTCGCGGAGACTACCGTCTTGTTTATTTGTTTAAAAGCACTTTATAAACAAATACATATATTTCCGTTGACTTTTCAAGAAATGATTTTTCCTGTACTATTGAGATGATTTGGAAGATTTTGGTACAAAACACACCTTCTAACGCCTTCTGGTTTAGGAGCTTGAGTTTTGTGAAACATGCACCTTAGCCTTAGCGTATTACAGGGCGCCCGAGAATGTTCTCCGCAGTAGAAACGTGCAGCTACGGAGTGGTTGAGTCATGAGTTTAGTTGGCTGCACTGCACTGTGTCCTTAAAAATGGGACTCCCCCGTGTGGCCGTCGGTGTGTATCGCGATAAGCGCGCCAGCCAGCATGTCTTCAGCGTGTATTACACAGTGGCGGCTGGTGTAGAAAATTAGTTGTGTGCTGTAGGCCTAACCCTCCCTCCAATTTTTTTAAATATATAAACATATAGAAACACTCACTCAGTGTCGAAAAAATGAAGTCCATACGTCGCTCCTTCTTGTTGCAGATCTTGTCAATCACCCTGGCATTGAACCCCCCCAATACTGGAGACCATCTTCTTCTAAATGGAGAGCATAGCGAGGGCACTTAGTCTTTCTTGTGCCATGGTGTTCCGTAGAAAGCTCTTGATCCTCTTCAGCGATGAGAAACATCTCTCAGGCTCTACCATTAATAAACACTCTCTTATGGATACCCTTTGCTCGTACACCACATTTACGGTGCGCGACCTGAAATTCCATCTAGTCGCTGGTCCTGTTGGAATTCTTCGAGCTACCACTGCTTCTAAAGCAGACGTCCGTTGCGACGACCTTGATAAGAAAGCAGGGAACGCTGGCAGGTGAGCGAAGAACATCCTAGCCGACTGATTCTGCGAAGCTGCATGTTCCATTGTTAAATTCTGTTGGTGTGCATAACAGTGGATGTAATGTGCGTTGGGATAACAGGCTTTTATCTTTGCTTGCACTTCACCTTTACCACCACTCATTACTGATGCCCCGCCGTAGGTCTGCGCAATAACTTTGAGTGGTGTAGCGTTTAACATGTTGTCCATTACACTTAAAATACATGATGCAAGGGAATCCGCATTCTGACCTTCCGGTTTAAAGAAGCCCCAAAATCGTTCGTATGGAATACCATCTTCCTCATACCGAAATACCAACACTAACTGTGTCTGCTCTGAAACATCGGCAGTTTCATCGGCCATCACACTAACAAAATATGCTTGCTGCATTTCTTCTGCTATCACTTCTCTGAAGGTTTCAAGCATGCAGTCCAACAGCTCGTTCTGGATGATTTTGAGGTCCCTTTGAAAACTCTATTAGATTCAATGTGCTCCTTTACTGAACTGTCTATACTAGAAATTACATCTGCTAGACGGCCCATGAAAACGCCAGGATTGTCTGAATTATCACTTTCGTCGTGCCCTCTTAAAGCTAATTCAAACGCACCACAAAACTTAATGCAGTCCGGGGTAGGTCTACCTAACATCTTTACCTTAGTTTTTTCTTCAAGAGTTCTGGTTGAAAATGGGGTTTTCAAGAGGCTCTCCTCTGAGTTTTCCATATTGCACAAACACGCAAAAAAACTCAACACATATACGCATTCCTCATACAAAATTAATTAAGCACTGCACACAAAAACACCTGCAATTACAAAATATTCACGAACTCGGAAACACTTGCTGTGACCGCTCAAAAACAGTACTACTCAGTATTACCAAAAGCATTAAAATGAAACCAGCAACGCCGTAATGCAAAATCACATGTTATTTTGCTATAGTGAAATTTATGAACTAGGCATCACAATAATCATGTCCTTAATTGACGACATAAACATTAGAATTTTTATAGAACATCGATTTACAAAATGTGGCTATAGAATAAGTAAGTTAGGAGTATTGAAAAAGACCTTCTGGCGGGAACAGCTGATGGGTTCCTCTGCTTTTTAATACCCCATTTTCTTTGAGCGATTCCCTCTTAAATCCTATTCCTGAGTCCAGATAGTGCCACTGGCCACGTTCACATTCCGTGTGACCAGTGCTGCTTCTCTGTGGTCGAACAAAGAATCGCTGTGATGACTGGTCTTAGCTGTTGTCCCAACAGCACATCCAGAACACAAGGGAAAAGTTGGGCGCGCATGCGCAGAAGACAAAATTCACGCTTCCTGCCAATAAACTTTGAAATTCTCGCTGGGCTGTGATCTGCACAGCTAAGGTAGTGCACGGAGTGGAGCGTACGCCTAGATACCTCGTACCGTGCCTGTTCTGTGAGGGGAGTAGAAATATTTCCTACTCTTTGCTTGACGTATTTCTTAAAGCGTTGTATTTGTAGATAATAGGCCTAATATTAAAATAATTTATTTTCAAATAAAGCAATGTGCTGCAGCACTTCAGCACATAAGGAGCGGCCGCCCCTGGTATTACAGTCATCGAGGGTTCAGATACACACATCAAAAAAAGTTTTGCATCACCTCGGTTCCCAGATCTCCGGCATATAGACGTTGACTGTGTATATTGTATCCAAGATACAGTCCCTTTGACTGTTCATAGATGTCACTAAAACTGCTCAAAGATGTAAACAACCATGCATGAGCAGGGCCTATTAGACGGAGGGGGTACGACAGCCGATCAGTTCCAGTCATTCCACCAGGACGAAGGTACGCTGCTCATGTTGTCTGTAGTTCTACCATGCCTAGAAGGTCAATACCGCAGTTCGATCGCGTCCGCATTGTTACTTTGTGTCAAGAAGGGCTCTCAACAAGGGAAGTTTCCAGGCGTCTCAGAGTGAACCAAAGCGATGTTGTTCGGACATGGAGGAGGTACAGAGATACAGGAACTGTCGATGACAGGCCTCGCTCAGGCCGCCCAAGGGCTACTACTGTAGTGGATGACCGCTACTTACGGATTGCCGCTCGGAGGAACCCTGACAGCAATGCCACCATGTTGAATAATGCGTTTCGTTCAGCCACAGGACGTCGTGTTTCAACTCAAACTGTGCGCAATAGGCTGCATGATGCGCAACTTCACTCCCGACGTCCATGGCGAGGTCCAGCTTTGCAACCCCGACACCATGCAGCGCGGTACAGATGGGCCCAACAACATGCTGAATGGACCCCACGGAATTGGCATCACGTTCTCTTCACCGATGAGTGTCGCATATGCCTTCAACCAGACAATCGTCGGAGACGTGTTTGGAGGCACCCTGGTCAGGCTGAACGTCTTAGACACACTGTCCAGCGAGTGCAGCAAGGTGGTGGTTCCCTGATGTTTGGGGGTGGCATTATGTGGGGCCGACGTACGCCACTGGTGGTCATGGAAGGCTCCGAAACGGCTTTACGATACCTGAATGACATCCTCCGACCCATAGTGCAACCATATCGGCAGAATATTGGAGAGGCATTTGTCTTCATGGACGACAATTCTCGACCTCATCGTGCACATCTTGTGAATGCGTTCCTTCAAGATAACGACATCGCTCGACTACAGTGGCCAGCATGTTCGCCAGACATGAACCCTATCGAACATGCCTGGGATATGTTGAAAAGGGCTGTTTATGGACGTCTTGACCCACCAACCACTCTGAGAGATTTACGCCGAATTGTCGTTGAGGAGTGGGACAATTTGGACCAACAGTGTCTTGATGAACTTGTGGATAGTATGCCACGACGAATACAGGCATGCATCAATGCAAGAGGACGTGCTACTGGGTATTAGAGGTAGTGGTGTGTACTGCAATCTGGACCACAAATGCTGAAAGTCTAGCTGTATGATGGTACAACATGCAATGTGTGGGTCTCATGAGCAATAAAACGAGCTGAAATGTTGTTTGTGTTGATCTCTATTCCCTTTGTATTTAAAGGTTCCGGAACTATTGGAACCGAGGTGATGCAAAACTTTTTTTGATGTGTGTAGATTATTATTTGAAGAGTCCAACAGTATATAGGCGGTAATGTTTACTACTGACGAGAGAGTTTTTTGGTGGAATACGTTTTTCGCGAAGGCGATCGGTTTACAGAAAATGTAAAATTAAGATTTCAGGCGCGGTTTCCTAATTCAAAGTGTCCAAACCGTGATACCGTTCGGGATTTGATAAGTAAATTTCGTGTGACTGGCTCAGGTCACGATGTACCGTGAACCGGCAGGCCTACGCTTTTAACGGACGAAAAAACTTGATGAAATCTCAGATATAATGCTGAGTAGTCCAAGTAAATCAACACGAAAATTAGTTCAACAAACAGGAATCTCAAAGTCGACAGCACATAAAGCTGTAAGAGACAAGCTTCAGTTGTTCCCTTATAAAGTTACCGGGGTTCATGAATTAAAACAAACTGATTACGGAAAAAGAGTGATGTACTGTGAATGGTTCCAGCATCTGTTATGAATGGCTGTGGTGAGTACGAAGTTTACTGATTATTTGTTATGATGCAAGCGGCAGCCGTGCTACCAACGTAACTGCTGTAGCTAGCTCTCGCAGACGCATGTAGACGCTGCGGAGAACATTCCCGGACTCACTGTATAATAAGATAATAATATACAAAATAAAATGAGAAATACATGTTACATTGACTGTTGCATTGGCGTTACAGGTACAGTGTAATAGTGTTACCGTTACTGAATTTAATTAGTGCCGTCTTTACCCCTTTGTTACTGGAAAATGTAAGAGTTATTAGTAACAGCGTGGCAACTCTCTATTTGGGGGTGGTTCTGGTTTAATCTAGCGCAACCCTGCTGATGACATCGATCAACGAGACGCATACAACCTTACGATTTTCACTCGTAAGTGGTCATTACCGTGCTAAGCGCATTTGTACCCGCTCAACTATGATTTATCTGGCGCTCAATAAATACCGCTAATGTAGACGTAACGAGATGAATGATTCTGTGGCAAGTTCAATCCTGATAAATTATACATCATCTGTGGGCTTAGAGCTGAATAATGGGCAAATGAAACGATTGAGGCAATTGCATGAAAAGATCGTGTGACGGGGCTATTGTTAATGTCAGCAAATACCGAGTAATGTGTTCCCAAATCACACCTGGTGGTAAAACGGGAAATGTTGTGTTGCTCTGGAGTTGCAAGGCTCACAGAAATTACCTACTTTAGCCATCTGTGTCAAAGATTTGAAAGTGATATACTAATCTGTAATTAACAAGAAGTTCCGTGACGAACTAAAGAGCCTACATTTCTTAAAATTTAAGATTTATGCCAATGATTAATCTACATGGATCTATCTAGAATAATGACGAAATTTAGTTGGTAATATCGAAATTTCAATTTAGTTCGAAATACTGTATACCTGGCATAAAATGTAGCCTGATACAAAACTACAGTTGGCAGCCCTGGTGACTGAATATATTCTTAGTTCCATATCTTAAGGTACAGAATACAAAATTTGGTTGAAGTCCAATGGATATCATGGACGTTACATGCAGTTGAACATTGGATCTAACAGCGCGCGTAAAATCATGTTGGCAACAATGTCATGCATGTATTGGTCAGAAATAATCTGAAATAATATGATCTATTGGTGTGCCAATTTTGAATGAAATCCATTAGTTAGTATAGAAGTTACATGCATTTTAAAATTGGACCTATCAGCAGGCTTAGAATTATGTTGGCAGCACTGACGTATGTTAGTTACTCCAAATTAATCTAGAATGCCAGGTATACTATACGAATGCAAAGTTTAGAGCTATTGGCTTGCATACTTTCTGATATATTGATATTAGGGTAACAAAACTAGAGGCAGCATTTATTAACAGTTTGCAGCTCTGGTTGCTCTTAAGAATAGGCATAAACATATCTGTTATGGTACATATAGCACATACGAAATTTGGTTGAAATCCAAATGCTAGTATAGAAGTTGCATGCATTTAAAGTTGGACCTCTCAGCAGGCTTAGGATCATGTTGTAGCACTGACGTATATACGTTACTCCAAATTATTATAGAATGTCAGGTACTAAACATTAAAAGCTGTCGGCTGGCATACTTTCTGATATATTGGTATTTGGATAAAATAAATTGAGAGCATTTATTAACAGTTGGCAGCCCTGGTGGCTCTTAAGAATACGCTCAGTCATATCTGTTTATGTACACATAGCACATACGAAATTTGGTTGAATTCCAATTCATGGTGTAGATATTATATGCATTTAAAAATTGGACCTATCAGCAGGCTTATAATCATTTTGGCAACACTGACATGTATGGCCTCCTGGAAATTAAACTGAAATATTATTATCTATACGAGTGCCAATTTTGAAATAGCTCCCATTCATACTTTCTAAGATATCCAACATGGAGCTCAAATTTCAATTGCGATTTTTCATCAGTTGATAGCACCTGACATGATTTTCAAATACGGCATTGAGATAATCAGGTATAGCACAGATCTTTTCTCATACCAAATTTGGTTTCGATTGCTGCAGCCGTTTAGTAGTTGATAGGGGGGGGGGGGGGCACACACACGCAGACAGACAGACAGACATTTGTCCGAATCGATCTCATAAGTCTACTTTTCCTCATTTTTGCAAAATGTGAAAAGTAGTCTAAAAATCTTAGTCACTTGTTACAGTAACATTACTCCACATAAATAGCCCTCGTGATGTAAGAATTCTTTGCTATTATCATTTTAAATGGCAGCTGTTGTTCATATTGTCACACTTCCGCCAGGAATTTTTTTGGGATGGTCACTTACTTTAAGTCGCGACAAATCTTCTCAGATCCATGCAAACTCAACACACGCCTACGTACAAGAGGATGATAACCAAGATGTTCCATTCCCCTTAAATAAATTAACAACAAATCATAACAACGAAACATTCCTTTACTTGCCTTCAATCATTGCGGTTTCTTCAACTGGTGGTGCTAGTGTTAATCACCGGACAAAAAGTTCGTTACCCAATTGAAAGGCACAATAGTCTGTTTGGTACATTGTAGATCGTATATTGACCTTCACGGCCAGTAAATTAAAACTCAGCATTTTTTTTCTCGGGCGGGGACACCATGAGCCCGCTGATGCGGAGCTTGGTGTCCTAGACGAAACCCCACACAAGACACGGCACAAACCTAGAAAAAATGCTGAGATTGTAGAGGGTCTTTCACTCAAAGTGAGCGACGCGCGCGTAGTAGGTCGGACGAGCACATGGCAACTCACAGAGCTTGGGGTCGAGATAGCGCCCGTACGAATCGCATGTGAATAACAAACACACAAAATAACACATAATCAGAGTAAAATAATTACTAACCTTGTCACTGAAGATGTTGAAAATGTCCTCCTCCTGCATCTACATACTTCTGGCATCGCCTAAGGAAATTTTCATTCACACGCCTTAGTTCATCTCCCGAGATAGCCTCAATTTCTCTCGTGATATTGTGTGCTAATGTGTACGCAGGTTGAGGCATTATTGAAACACTAAGCAATAACACGTTATAAAATTTTGAAACACAATAACAATAAATTACCAATAACCACTAACACGTATGGACTACGCACGTTTTAAACGTATAACACTTATAATTTAAAATAGGCTATAAACGAAATAACAAACCCGGCCGAAGTTGTCGGATTTTCTAAGAATGTTAAAAATCCCTCAGTATGCCTTCCTTGGGAGGGGAAGTAAAGACGGCGGTCCCATGTCATAGATTTATGGCATGTTAAAAAACCTTCCACTAATTACACCTGTCTGAAGCTAAATTATATATCGGTTAAACATTTGACTAACGTTCTGAGGTTCCTACGTTCGTCGTCAAGAGCCGACTGCGGTGGCATCTGGTAACTAAGTTCTGAACTAGTTGGTCGTTGACGGTGGCGTTTGGCGGCAAAAGTAGGAACTACTTGGAAAAAAAAATCAATGTCTGCAGTCTTTACTTGAATTAAAACAGATACACACACTAATACAGTCATCACAGTTAACACCGGTTATCAGACAGTTTCTACACACCCCCAAAGTACACGGGGCTACATGACAGCGTTGTTGCAGCCCCTAAGCTGAGGAACCAACCAACCAAACAAAATAAAAAAGTCAACTTTACTCGGCAAATGCTGCGTTACAACTGTCTCAGCATCGCAAAGTCCCGTGCTACTCCGCAGCATTAATTTAATCAATCCTACAACACTTCTTTCCTCAAGACTTTTGCTGCCTCTGCTCCGCGGTGCTATCTGCTCGTCTGACCTTTAGCTCGACGTTGTACCTTCAGTGGTGCGCCGGCTAAGTGGCCGGCCCCACTTTGAGTGGAAGACCCTGTAGATCGCACTGCATAATTAGGTGGCCATGTAACACTTCATCGTCGACATATGATCATGGTAATGAAGTATTGCACGTAGAGCTGCTCGTCTTCAGTGGGCCAAAAACTCCGTATGTCGACAGTAGCCGATTAAAGGCATTCAGTGTGCTCCGAGGAATGACAGTTTTGCCTTTTTTGAAATAGTGCAAGGCGTCGGTCTAAAGGCGGCCCAATGAGGAATTTACTTCGCAGTGCGTGGAGCGTATTATTCAGGTGCGAGGTGGTTCTGTAATAGAGGATTATATTTATATATCAACACCGACCGCGGCTGATGTAATTGCCGCGCGGTGACAGCCCAGTGGAAAATTCCTGCGCGTGACGGTGCTGATATATAAATATAACCCTGTATGTTAGGGAGTGTTTTTCGTACCACTTGTTCATATCACCATGACCGTCAACCAGGATGTTTATTTGTGACGAATTCACAGACACTTATGATACCTTGATACCTTGATTGGCCCGCTAAGTCACCAGATCATAATCGAACAGAAAATCGTGTGGGACTATTTAAAACCGCGAGCGAAACGCAAAAATCCTGCATTTTGGTGGCTCTACATGATTTAATGGTCAATGAGTGACTTTAACTACATACAGCAGAAACTATTATCAAGGATAGACGTGGATTTAAAAGGCCTTGGCACACACAGTGCGGGCTGCGATCACGTTCTGCGTTCTCCGTCCGCAACGAGCTGAACGCAAATCAGTGTTTCTAAATATTGCATCATCTCTGTCAAACAGAAACCGGTCTGCATTAACGATCTCAACCAAGACGTAACGGGTAACGATCAGTTGAGTTTCGAGTCTGTTGTCCGCACATTGTGTAGCGTTCTTTCTTGAAATGGACACTGAAAATCTCATTGAAGAGGTGAGGTGCTTTCCAATTTTTATATGATCGAGGACTTGTTGTGAATTCCTTTATAGTCGGTTCCAGTAGATTATATAGTTCTTTGAAACACTCATAGGACATTCGAAAGTAAATGAAGAATGTATCTTCAAAACTATTTAATTCTCGACACAGTCGGTGATATTCGCGTAATTGTTCTCGTTGTAAATTAATTTCGTGAACCCACTTCCGTCTTTTGGACTTTTTCATGAGAAACAAGATGTTCAGCAAAGAACATATAGCCTACTTTCTCCTAAATGTATGGGTATATTTATGACTCTTTGTCCTCATACGTAACACAATCACCTCTACCACCATGTATTGTTTGTTTTCTTTTATATTGATAATTAGCCAGTAAGTGTCGAAATCAATATTATATACTTTATGATGATTGAATAACAAAACTACTAACTTATTGTAATGCATTCACGTCCGTTAATCTCTATATTAAGCCAGCCTGCAAAGTTAAGAATCTTTCGTTTTGGGTATCTTCCCCTTTAAAAATCCGCGCCGATCACAGTAGGTTGGTGTTGCGACCTATCAGTGAATTAATCTTTATCTTGTACGCCTATGCACTGCCATCGTAATGTACTACGATGGCAGTGGCCTATGGGTGTTGAATGAGTAGGCAGTTTAAAGTAGCCCAGAGGGAGGCGATCCAGCTGGCAGTGTTTAAAGGTAATCGGAGCGCGATCGTGGCTAATAGTTGAACTACCGGTATTACAAAATTGCCATACTTCAGGAGGCCAGGTATTTACACAGCGGTATGTTTGGAACAATATTACCCACATAACCCACAAGAGGACAGCACCGTACAGAGGCATTAAGAAGGCTGTGGTTAATGACAACGTGTATCTAGTTCTTCTATCCTCCTTTTCCTAATGTCTTCTGTTTATGTGCGATGCTGGGTCTGTGATTTTATTAATAAACGAGTGTATACATTAGCCTCTCCTTTGAGCTAAATGACATCTTATTCAGTATCTGTGGAAAGAGCTCGTGCACATCATTTGTAAAAGAATTCAAGAAAAAAAAAGTTAATTGTAGCAGTATTCGATCCCCAGTCAACTGCGTGTCAGACTAACACGCTAGCCCAGAGCTAACCCTATCCTTAACATCATGGTGTTCTTAACTGACATATTAGATACAACCTGTTGGCAAATAACGACTTTAAATAAACGATTTCTTCACTGCAGTACATCTTCATTAAAGATCATTTCATACAAAGTTTATATTATTGTATCAGTAGGGTATATCACATACAGCATACTAAAACTACTGAAATATAAGACAGGCACATGAGGACAGCTGCCATCTTGTCGTGTGACACAGACGGCTCAGCTCTTTTAAGCCACTCATACCGTATAATATTATAATATTAAATTATAATAAATAACGGATCACGACCTTCAGGATAGCTTAAACCATCCTAGGCTCGATAATCGGAATTGGTGGGTCTTTTGCTATTGATTAAAATGATCGCATAATTCACACGGCCGCCATCCTGAAATGGCACGGCCGATGACCTTGAATTTTGGGTGAAAGACGCGTCCTAGACAATGGTATGTTGTCACCAAATTTGGTAGAGATCGGATGATTAGTTTAGCCATAATTTGATTTTACGTTTTGAACGTTTGAGTGGCCGCCATTCTGTTTTGGTAAAGATGGCGGCGATATAAAGTATGACACTGTGGTGCCCTTTGCTAGTGCTACCTCTGTACCAAATTTCGTTCAATTCGGTTTCACCGTGTTCGAATTGATAGGGGGGACAGACATTCAGAGTACACACACACACATACACACACATACACACACACACACACACAGACAGACACACAATTGTTCGCCCTGTGTTGATCTCATAAGTCTGCTTTCATTTTTTGCAAAAATCGAAATTAGGCTAAAAACAAGTAGTTCCGTGAAGAACTATACAGCCTATTTTCATATATCCTACTTATGTTAATTGCCACTATTTAACATACACAATTTCAGTTTGATTGCTCTAATAGATTCGTAGATATTGAGAACCGACTAAATATTTCGGATGGTCGCCAGGTTGGATTTTATATATGTAGGTCCTAGAGTTATGTACTGTTACATGCAGATTATTCTGAACGTGTAGTATTCAAACTTCAATCGCATAATTAGGACACAAGAAAAAACAAGGAGATTTAAAATTTTTTCACAGCTGCCATCTTGAGGTTATGGAAACAATTGAAATAAATTAGATGCCAGTGAATTAACATTCGGATAAAGATTTACTGTACCAAGTTTCACTGCACGCGGATGGTTAAATTGCGAGAAACGTCCATGTGAATATTTATAATTCGCGTCACCGCCATGTTGGATTTGTGATCACCAGGTTATTTAAAGTCCTATAGGTGAACTTAAGTTCATAGCCCCTATGAACATTAAAATATGCAGTTTGATTGCTAAAATAGATTCGTAGATATTCAGTATCGTCTAAATATTTCGGATGGTCGCCATGTTGGATTGTTAAATGTATAGGCCATAGAGTCATGTACCATTAAAGGAAAATTATTGCGTAGGTTCATTATTCAAACTTTCACTTCGATCGCATGACTACATCACAAGAAATAAAAACTTAATTTTAAAATTCGCACTGCCGCCATCTTGAGGTTATGTAAACAATTGAACTAAATTAGATACCAGTGGATTACAATGTGTATAAATATTTCCTGTACCAGGTTTCAGTGCGCTTGGAACATTAAATCGCGAGAAAGGTCTATTTAAAATGTTCAAATTCGCTTGGCCGCCATGTTCGTTTTGTAGTTAACCGGTTTTTGAAAATCTTATAGATGGACTTCCGGTAGTGCCCTTTATCTCAGTACAAAATTTTAGGGAGATACCGCTAATAGTTTCAGAGATATAGAATGCCGGTGAAATATTTCGCACATCCGCCATCTTGTGATTATGTAAACAATTGAACGAAGTTAGATGTCGGTGCATTACAATGTATATAAACATATACTGTACCAAGTTTCATTGCGTTTGGTTAGTCAAATCGCGAGAAACGTCTATTTAAAAGTCGCAAATTCGCTTGGCCGCCATGTTCGTTTTGTAGTTACCAGGTTTTCAAAAGTCACATAAGTGAACTTATAGTAGTTCCCTCTATCACCATACAAAATATCAGGGTAATATCGGTAATAGTTTCGGAGATATTGAATGCTGGTGAAATATTTCGCACAGCCGCCATGTTGGATTGGTGAGTCGTAACAAAATTTGAAGGGCACGGTCGAGGTCGCCGGGAATAGTGCTATGAACTTTCCGAGTTTCATTGAAATCGCTCCTGCCGTTTAGATTTTATTAGGGGGACACACACACACACACACACACGCGCGCACACACACACACACACGGACAAAAGGTGATCTCATAAGCCTATTTTTTCAAAATTGAAAATAGGCTAATAAGGCTTCTTCGTCACAAGAATACTCACATATTTCTGTATTATGTTTCTCTTCTGCCGACACAAAGTGCCTGCCCGCGCGCCCTACAATTCCGCAATGTGTGTGACATTTCCGAATCGCAGCCCGCCTTGGGTTTCACGACGTCCTGCCCGTTATTGCAGCCCGCATTATGTGTGCCAAGGCCTTTACAGGATACTAGAACGATGCCTCAAGATGGTGACTCATTTTTTCGTCAAAGTCCTTAAATGAACAGGACGTAGAAAACCCTAGATTACTGTCATTTCTTTCGCAAGGAGTTCATATAAGAAGGACGGCATTATCGTATCCCGTGGAAATTTTGAGGGTGGGAGGAAACTAAGAGAGATTATCGACTGTCACGTTAGATCTTGCCTTGTTGACAAATGATGTAGCAACTTTTCAGTCGGTCAAAACAAAATAATCCTAAATACTGGGAGCATGCGAAAAAACAACCAGAAAAAATTACAAGTGATTAAATATATATATTGTTTCAGTAGTATAGATCCATCCTGCGGCACCACAAGCGACCGATCGTGAAAAATGAGCATTCAAATGAAAGAGAATAGACATTAGCAGTGACGTATTGCACTCCAATTTCATAAATATCTATAATTTCTTTAAAAAATGTACGAAGTGTGCGATTTGTAGATACTGTTGCTGTAGGAAAATACGCTCCATAATTGCTGTCCTCTTCACATTTTGGCCGCTTGACGCCTGTTTCATGTCATTTTAACATTCTGAGGTCTGTCCTTTATCATTTTGTATGGATTTCAGAAACAGTAAATCAAAGGAATGAGTACTCAAATCGTATAATTTCATAAATATCGAATAACCGGTGAGTGTTATGATGATCCAATTTTCAGAGATTGCCTTCTTAAGTTAGGGAACGTAGAACTTGGAATTCTAACTGAAATGTAAATAGTGTTCTATAGTCATTTGGTTGAAATGAAAACATAACAACCAAGTATATCATTATAATCCCATTGGGAAAAGTGTGGTTTATGATTTCTCGCACGGGTCCGCTAGTATCTATATATTTGTAAGGACTATTGATAGAAGAGAGAGAAACCTATTTTCATGATGAAAATAAATAAATGTAAAACAAAAATATTGGAATGCAGCCGAAATAAAACAGAAACCTTTCTGGACATCAAATTGGCAGTTGAAAAACTAAAGGAAGTAGGAGACTTCTGTTACTTAGGAAGCAAAATAACCAGTGATGGACGAAGGAAAGAGGATATAAAAAGTAGGTTAGCTCAGGCAAGGAAAGCATTTCTATAGAAAAGGAATCTGTTGACATCGAATATAGATTTAGGTATTAGGAAGTCATTTTTGAAGGCCTTTGTCTGGAGCGTGGCGCTCTATTGTAGTGAAACTTGGACTATTGGTGCAGCAGAAAAGAGGAGAATTGAAGCGTTTGAAATGTGGTGTTAGAGGAGAATGATGAAGATTAGATGGGTAGATAGGGTTACAAACGGAGAGGTATTAAGACTAGTGGGAGAGGAGAGATGTTTCTGGCGACTATTAATGAAGAGAAGAAATAGGTTGGTAGGACACATACCAAGACACCCAGGAATAGCAAGCTTAGTTATGGAAGGAAGGGTCGAGGACAAGAACTGTAGGGGTAGACCACGGTTAGAATATGTTAAACAGATTGCCTCGGATGTAAGGTGTGGTAGGTATGTAGAGATGAAACGATTAGATCAGGACAGGGATGCATGGAGAGCTTCATCAAACCAGTCAAAAAACTGAAGACTGAAACAACAACAACAACAACAGGTACTGTTTTGTAGAGCCATTTTGTCTTGTATTCTTGGATCTGATGATGCTCACTTGACGAGGGAAACATGCCATCCTTTAGTTTTCTCCCTCATCTGTAGTCCATAACAAATATAAAGGCATTATAATTTCTTTAATAACTTGTATTTTTAGTTTGTTTATTCGCATGTCTCAGTATTTGGGATTATTGTGTGCTGATTGACTGAATAGCTAGAATTGCCACGTTAAGTGTTATCATATTTCAAAGTGACACAAAAGCGAGACTGGCGTAGTATTTACCGCTAGCCTGTCATGGAGCAAAGGTTCATTCTTTTCATTATTAGGTCTATAATAACCAATATTTTATTTACTCTCTGGCATTGCGTGATCCACCATAATTTTCTCCATTATACGTTGCCTTATTATTCGTTCTTTGTGTTGTATTTAAATGGAAAAGTTGTCAGATACCCCCAGTTTTTGCGGCCGGTATAGACCTTTCTTCACCTAGGCCGGGCGTGTAATGCGCCACCCTCTCGCCTTTCACTGAGGGGAGGTTTCAATATTCATTCCTCCCCCCTTCGTTCTCGTAGAAATTATAACGGTATGGGCTATCACCTGTGAGCTCGCCCGGTCCTTGTGCGATGCAAATTCGTTTAACCGTACCTCGAGAGCCCTTTCTGTTTGCTGTAATATGAAACGAACTACACAATCACCCTCCCTAAATCGTCTTTTAGCGTGCGATAATGGCAATGACAATCATGTTAACTTATAGCTATTTCAAGGGTGTTTAAAGGTGTAATTTGAAATGCGACCACAGATTAATATTACACACAACCCCACTTCTTTGAGCGTAGTGCGCGTTTATGTGTAGGCAAGTCATAGACGTTTGAACTTGCACCATGGCAAATTCCTGTGGCAACCCTGCTAGTGGTTTACCCTGGATATTTCTGCAAATAATGGTACATTTCGTCAATATAGTTTTCAAAGTACTCGTCAAAAAGGAGTACAGTATTTGGTGGCCAAACTTCATGGGATTCGACCTATTATTATTATTATTATTATTATTATTATTATTATTATTATTATTATTATTGTTATTATTATTATCATCATTATTGTTGTTATTTATTCACCATGTTAATGGATACACCTGACCAATTCATCGGCATTTATTTCAAGATGGTGAGGATTTTTTTAAAATGATTAAGTTAGTAAGTTTTTGTAGAGCTATTTTGTCTTAAAGTATATTTTGATCTGACGAGTGAAACATCTCATCACATAGATTTCTTCCTTTTCTGTAGTCCATAACAAATAAATAAATAAATAAATACATATAGGCTCTATATTATTATATATCACATGTAATGTTTTACGTTTTTTTTCTTCTTCACATGTCCCACCTGCAGGGGTTGAAATTCCACGTAAAAGGAATCTTTTATAGTGATTGTAAATATATTTAAAAATGCTTGATGGCTTTATGCCAAAAATGGTTATTCAGCCAGCTAGATACACATCTGGACACTGACAGTAACGAATAACTTTCAACTGAAAAATAAAGCACACAAACTGAGGAATGTACAAATGAATGTTCCCTGGCGCAATATAAACACGGAAGGAAGAAGCGAAATATTGTTCATATTATGGTGCTTAATAGGCACGGTTCTTTAGAAAGCACTGGAAGATAAATGAATATTTCAACGTCAGTGGATGTGCAGAAAATACACGGCCTCTGTCATTTTGTTATGGCGTTATGTTACCAACAGAATTTGAATGATACTGCATCTTCGTCAGTTATTTTGTTTTTGCGAGTTAAGATTTCTACCTGGGGCTCACAACTTGTGAGACGTCTGTGGCTTCAGTTACGGTTAATATTTCTTGCAGTTATTTCTTCCTGGCTCCTCTGTTTTTATCTATTCTGGCCGAATTTCCTTGATGAACTTTTGTTCCCTACTGATTATTCATTTCCAACGTATACTACTACTGCTATCACAATGATACAGGTTATCAGACATATTTCAAACACTTCCAAGTCACGGGGCTACGTGCCCAGGAAGTCGCAAAGTCCCGAACTGGAACAACAACAACAACGCATTTATTTCCCGCCTTTCACATCCCTTCTCCTTCTTTGCATGGACAACAAGTAGTTCCGTGACGAACTAAAGAGCCTACTTTTCTTAAAAGTTAAGAATCATGCCAATCTAGAATAATGACGAAATCAAGTTGTTAATACTAACATTACTAAGTACTGCAGTTAGAAATACACCTGAAATAGTCTAGCCTAATAGAGTAACTTACCACAGTTGGCTGCCCTGGTGACTCTGAATATATTCTTAGTTCCATCTTTTACGGTATAGAATGCACATGAAAAATTTGGTTGAAGTCTAATGGATAGTATGGACGTTACATGCTGTTTGATATTGGATTTTTCAGTGCGCGTAAAATCATGTTGGGAACAATGTCATGTATGTGATGCTCAGAATTAATCTGAAATATTACCATCTATTAGAGTGCCAATTTTGGATAGAATCCATTTGTTAGTATAGAAATTACATATATTTAATAGTTAAAATGTTTTAAATATCAGAAAGCTTAGAATCATGTTGTTCAGCACTGAGGTAAACTAGTTACTCCAAATTAATCTAGAATGTCAGGTACTATACGTGTACAAGGTTTAGAGCTGATGGCTTGCATACTTTCTGATATATTGATATTATAATTAAACAAAAGAAGAGAGCATTTATTAACAGTTGGGAGCCCTGCTAGTTCTTACGAATATGCATAGTCATAACTGTTATGGTACACAAAGCACATACGAAATTTGTTTGAAATCCATTTGTTAGTATAGAAGTTATACGCATTTAAAAACTAGACCTATGAGCAGGCTTAGAATCGTATTCGCAGCACTGATGTATATAAGTTATAACAAACGCAGGTAGAATGTCTGGTCCTATACGTGTGCAATGTTTAGAGCTGTTGGCTTGCATACTTTATGATATATTGATATTAGGGTTGGAACATAGAGTGAACATTTATTAACAATTGGCAGCCCTGGTGGCTCCTTAGAATATGCACAATCATATCTGTTGTAGTACACCTTGTACATACGGAATTTGGTTGAAATCCAATCGATAGTATAGAAGTTACATGCATTTAGAAATTGGACCTATTGGCAGGCTTAGAATCATGTTCGCAACACTGGCATGTATGAACTTCTGAAAATTAATCTGGAATGTTATTATCTATATGTGTGCCAATTTTGGAATAGTTCGCATGTATAACTTCCGAGATATCCAACATAGAGCTCAAAATTCACTTGCGATTTTTCAGCAGTTGGTAGCACTGACGTCAATTTCAAATATACTGTTACCAAATTTGGTTTCGATAGCTGCATTTTGGCAAAATGAGAAAAATAGACTAAATACATCAGTTTTTGTGTGGCAGAGTGACATCGTGGTCATGTAACCCCGAGTACTTGGGCGTGTTTATGGAATTTGTCTGATAACCGGTGTTATTGTGATGGCTGTATCATCATGTGTATTTGTAACTGGGGCTAGGATTGGGTGGGGTGCATCCGTGACCTTCCTGGAGTAGAAGCGAGAAACCAAGCACTTCTAGGAGACCTGAGTTGGCAATCGAACCCACGTGGCAGAATGCATCCCGTTCCAGCCGTCAGACCAGAATTAAATATCTTGGCAGGGTCTGGAATCGAACCCGGGCCTCACTGGTGACTGCCAAGAATGCTACCAACTGCTCCACGAGGTAACTTTTAAACTGGTTGATAATGCGTTAATTTTTGTTCTGCTACATATTAAAGATGGGTATAAGAAATCATGTAACCTTCAGTGTTTGTAATCAATTTATTATTACTTATTAGCCTACTTTCGATTTTTGCAAAAAAAAATAATGAAAGTAGACTTATGAGATCAACACAGGGCGAACAAGTAGTTCCGTAAAGAACTATACAGCCTATTTTCATATATCCTGCTCATGTTAATTTCTTCTAACAACATACAAAATTTCAGTTTAATTGCTGTAACAGATTCGTAGATATTGAGAACCGTCTAAATATTTCAGATTGTCGCCAGGTTGGATTTTTATTTTTGTACTATTACATTAAGATTATTGTGTACGTGTGGTATTCAAACTTCAATCGCATGATTAGAACACAAGAAGTAAAAACGAGATTTTAAAATTACGCACAGCAGCCATCTTGTGATTATGCAAACAATTGAAATAAATTAGATGCCAGTGGATCAACATTTGTATAAGCATTTAACGTGCAACGTTTCACAGCACTCGGATAGTTAATTCGCGAGAATCGTCCATTTAAATATTTATACTTCGCGTCGCCGCCATGTTGGATTTGTGCTCACCAGGTTAATGAAAGTCCTATAGGTGAACATATGTTCATAGTTTCTATGAACATAAAAAAATTCAGTTTGGTTGCTGTAAAAGATTCATAGATATTGAGAACCGTCTAAATATTTCGGAAGCTCGCCATTTAGGATTGTTATATGTATAGGCCATAGAATTAGGTACCATTCAAGGACAATTATTGCCTAGGTTCATTATTCAAACTTTCACTTCGATCGCATGATTACGACACAAGAAATAAAAACTTAATTTTAAAATTTCGCACAGCCGCCATATTGAGGTTATGTAAACAATTGATTTAAATTAGATGGCAGTGCATTACAATCTGCAAAATCATTTACTGTACCACATTTCACTGCGCTCAGAGAGTTAAATCACGAGAAAAGTCTATTAAAATATTTCAAATTCGCTTGGTCGCCATGTTCGTTTTTTACTTTACGAGTTTATGAAATATACATAGATAAACTTGTATCACTACCCTTTATCACCGTACAAAATTGCAGGGCAATATCTGTAATAGTTTCGGAGATATAAAATGTCAGTGAAATATTTCGCACAGCCGCCATTTTGAGGTTATGTAAACAATTGAACTAAATTAGACTCCAGTGCATTACTATGTGTATAAACACTTGCTGTACCTAGTTTCATTACGTTTGGATGGTTAAATCGTGAGAAAAGTCTATTTAAAAGTCTCAACTTCGCTTGGTCGCCATGTTCGTTCTCTACTTTACAAGTTTATGAAATATACATAGGTAATCTTGTATCAGTACCCTTTATCACCGTACTAAATTGCAGGGTGATATCTGTAATAGTTTCGGAGATATAGAATGTCAGTGAAATATTTCGCACAGCCGCCATTATGAAGTTATGTAAACAATTGAACTGAATTAGACTCCAGTGCATTACAATGTGTATAAACATTTGCTGTACCAAGTTTCATTACGTGTGGATAGTTAAATCGCGAGAAAAGTCTATTTAAAAGTCTCAACTTCGCTTGACCGCCATGTTGGTTTTGTAGTCACCAGGTTTTTGAAAATCTCGTAGGTGAACGTCTAGTTGTACCCTTTCTCACCGTGCACAATTTCAGGGCGATATCGGTAATAGTTTCGGAGATATTGAATGCTAGTGAAATATTTCGCACAGCCACCATTTTGCATTGGTGAGACGTAACAAAATTTGAAGGGCACGGTCGAGGTCGCCGGGAATAGTGCTATGAACATACCGAGTTTCATTGCAATCGCTCCAGCCGTTTAGATTTTATTAGGGGGGGGGGGACACCCACACGAATCACACACACACACACACACGGACAAAAGGTGATCTCATAAGCCTATTTTTTCAAAATTGAAAATAGGCTAAAAATTGTGTGTCTGTCTGTGTGTGTATGTGTGTGAGTGTGTGTGTACTCGGAATGTCTGCCCCCCCCCCTATCAATTCGAACACTGTTAAACCGAATTCAACGAAATTTGGTACAGAGGTAGCACTAGCAAATGGCACCTGAGTGTCCGTCATGGCGGCCACCCAAATGTTCAAAGCTTACATCAAATTACGACTTACCTAATCATCCGATCTCTTCCAAATTTTACAACAACATATATTTATACGGCGAGTGTCTTTTGACTAAACTACAAGGTCATCAGCCCAATAGTTTGCAGATGGTGGCCATGCATGTGAGCACATCGATTCCTCTCATCAATTCAATCACGGTGAAACGGAATTGAACGAAATTTGGTACAGGGGTAGCACTTGCAAAGGGCACCTCAGTGTCATGTTTTATATCGCCACCATCTTGACGAAAACGTAATGGCGGCCACCCAAGTGTTAAAAGCTTAAATCAAATTACGACCAACCGAATCATCTGATCTCTACCAATTTTTGCGATATTATACTATAATGTATGAAAAATCTTTTGACCAAACTATAAGGTCATCAGCTGAATAATTTGCGGATGGTGGCCATGTATGTGTGCAAATCGATTCCCACTATCTCTTCAAACACGGTGAAACTGAATTAACGAAATTTGGTACAGAGGTAGCACTAGCAAAGGGCACGTCAGTGTCACGTTTTATATCGCCGCCATCTTGACGAAAACGTAATGGCGGTCTCCCAAATGTTAAAAGCTTAAATAAAATTACGACCAACCTAATCATCTGATCTCTACCAAATTTTGCAACATCATACCTTTATGTTAGAAGCGTTTGTTGACCAAGCTACAAGGTCATCAGTTCAATAGTTTGCATATGGCGGCCAGGTATGTGTGCAGATCGATTTCCCCTATCAATTCAAACACGGTAAAACCGAATTGAACGAAATTTGGTACAGAGGTAGCACTAGCAAAGGGCACCTAAGGTTCATGTTTTATATCACCGCAATCTTGAAGGAAACGGAATGGTGGCCACCCAAATGTTAAAAGCTTAAATCAAATTACGACCAACCTAATTATTTTATCTCTGCCAAATTTTGCAACAACATACCTTTTTGTGGGAATCATATTTTGACTGACCTACAAGGTCATCCGCCCAACAGTTTGCAGATAGTGGTCATGTATGTGTGCAAATCGATTCACCATATCAATTCAAACACGGTGAAACCGATTTGAATGAAATTTTGTAAAGAGGTAGCACTAGCAAATCGCTTCTCATATCCATGTTTAATATCCGTTAGAGAGTTATAACAAACCCATGCCTTTAGGAGAAAGTAGGCTACAGGATGTTCTTTACTGAACATCTTGTTTTGTAATATAATTTTGGTGGCTTAGGTGGAGTGGTTGGTAGCATGCTGTTCTATTCATTTCCAACGTTCGACGCCAGCTGCCGGTTGCAGTGGTATCTAGTAGGCAAGTTCACAGCTAGGTGTAGTTGACGGCAGCATTTGGTAGCAAAAGTAGAAACTACTTGAAATTGATCGTCTGAAGTCCTTACCTGGTTTACAGATAACACACACACTAATACAGCCATCACAATTAACACCAGTTATCAAACAGATTCTACAAACACCCAAAGTACACGGGGCTACATGACCGCGTTGTCACAGCCCCTAAACTGAGGAACCTACCATCAATTAATAATATTGTATTATTTATTTTGTGACATAATTCGTTCTCCACCTTCCGATTCGATTGCGGAGAAAGTTATAAGTTGGTGAGTTCATCATTATCGTGTGTGAACTGTTTGTCAAGTTCTATTCCGATGCATTAATCTGCTAAACCTTTGTCCTTTTTTTATGGAGTTATGCTTTGTGTTGGAAGCATTGTAATTAACAAAGTATGCACGCAAAACATTCATTTTGTTTTTCTTTTTTTCTTTTTTTTTGTTTTGTTTTTGCTTTTGTTCTACCCGTTTTTTTTGTCGATGTTATTTATCTCCTCTAAACTTCTGTCAGCCAATAAATACTGTTTCATCGCTTGATGTAACGGGCGCCTTCCATTATGGAGGCTGGAACATCCTTTTATAAAGTGATGTGAAATATGGTCTCATTAAGCAGATTCATTACTAACATCGCAGCCGTAAATAAGGTACTTATTCTTAGGAAACTGTCCCTCCTTTATGAACTGTTCTTTAATAGCAAAACAGTTTGGGTGTAATCTATATCCTACCACGATAACCATAAATCCTATTTACCGAGAACGTAAATGGCTTGTAGGTGGACACAATATATCGTCCTTGGGTACACTAAAGCTTTCTTGGTATTAATGGGTACTTTGTAGTTGAGTATTTCTTTTCTATTAATTTCTCTTACAGCCAATGAGATTTAGTTGCAGAATGATTGTAATCTCTCTGATGATGTCTGTCGTTTAACAGATGAAAGTGGTGTTAGCTCGTTTAGAGATCGATATCCACCTAACTGACCAGAGTTGTCAGTTTAGCCATTTTGTCACTAGATCTACCGCTTGCCACGGTGGGTGAGTGGTCAACATGTCGGTCTACTAACCCCAAGCTTGCAGGTTCGCTCCTGGCCGTGGTAAGTAATTTTTGAAAGGCGGCAAAAATCACGACACCATATCTCACACCAGAAGTAACAGAGTTATTTAAAATGACATCTAACAAACGGTTCTTTTCAGAACCAACTTTAACAGTCATTTCTGTTAACATTGAAGGCATATCATCTTGTAAAGAACAACTTTTGTATGAACTTTGTCACGACAAGCAGTGTGATGTTCTATGTGTTCAGGAAACACACAGAGATATGATGCAGAAACGCCCATCTGTTCCTGGCATGAAACTGATTGTTGAAAGACCACACGCTCTATATGGAAGTGCCATTTTTGCTAAGCCGAATTTGGAAGTCAAAAGTGTCTGCCAGTCAGATGAAAACAATATTGAAATTATCACCGTGGAGCTAAGTAACTGTATAATCACCTCAGTTTATAAACCACCTGCAGCAGAATTTTCCTTCATTCCACCCCAAAATTTTGATAAAAGTAGAGCCTCCATTGTTATAGGTGATTTCAACAGCCACAGCCATGTATGGGGTTACGCACATGAGGACAAAAATGGTGAGGCAGTCCTTTCGTGGGCTGAACATTTTCAACTCGCCCTCATCCATGATAGCAAACTTCCTTCTTCTTTTAATAGTGGAAGATGGGGACGAGGCTATAATCCAGACCTCCTCTTTGTTAGTGAAAGCATTGTGCATACATGTACCAAAGCTGTGTGTGCACCAATACCTAACACACAGCACAGGCCCATCATGTGCCAAATTTTGCCATCAATAAGACCTCAAGAAGTTAGATTTAGGCGAAGATACAACTTTAAGAAGGCTGACTGGACAAGATTTTCAAACATTTTGGATGAGAACATTCTGAACATAGCTCCTGTCCCTGAAGAGTACGACAAGTTTGAAGACATTGTCCAAACCTCCTCAAGGGCATCAATTCCAAGAGGCTGCAGAACAAATTTTATCAAAGGCATTAAACCTGAAACGGCCACTCTGCTTGAGGAATATTATAAGAAGTATGAACATGATCCTTTTAGCGAAGAAACATCAATCATTGCACAAAGCGTTCTTTCCTCAGTATCAATGGCGAAAAGGGATGAGTGGATACAACTAATGGCAGACTGTGACATGAGCAAGAGTAGCCAAAAGGCATGGAGACTATTACGACGTCTCAGTATTGTTAACACTCAAGCCAGCACATTTGCTAATATAAAGGCAGATCAAATTGCCCACCAGTTACTAGTTAATGGTAAACTAACCCGATCTAGAAAGCTAGATAAGAAACCAATAGCACAGCAGTACAACCAAGAGAGCAACATCCTATCTTCATCATTTACTGAAGCCGAACTGGAATTAGCACTAAGGAAGTGCAAATTGGGAAAAGCAGCTGGACTAGACGATATTCGAGTTGAGCAGATCAAGAATTTTGGTCCTGTTACGAGGCGATGGCTATTGGAATTAATGAACAATTGTGTCCAAGAATGCAAAATTCCCAAAATCTGGCGAAAGGCTCGAGTCATTGCTATCCCTAAACCGGGCAAAGATAGGTTGGATCCCAAAAGCTATAGGCCTATCTCCTTGCTCTGTCACCTGTACAAGGTCCTAGAGAGGCTCATCCTTCAGAGACTTATTGGAAAAGTGGAGCCATTTCTTATACCACAGCAAGCTGGATTTCGAGAAGGGAAAAGTTGCACATCACAGGTATTAAACTTGACACAGTACATTGAGGATGGATTCGAAAAGCGGCTCATTACAGGCGCTGTTTTCATTGATCTCTCTGCAGCTTACGACACAATCAATCATCGACTTCTTCTAGCAAAATTGTATGACATCACCAAAGACTTCCACCTAGTGTGCAACATTAGAAATATTCTCCAAAACCATAGATTTTTTGTGGAATTCCAGGGACAAAGAAGCAGATGGAGAACACAGAAGAATGGGTTACCGCAAGGCAGTGTGCTCGCACCACTGTTATTCAACATCTATACCAATGATCAGCCTTTACCTGAAGGTACCCAGAGTTTTGTCTATGCGGATGACTGTGCAGTCACTGCTCAGGCCAACTGCTTTGTAAATGTAGAACAGACTTTGACTAAGGCCCTGAAAGAATTTACTAGCTACTACAGTGACAATCACCTGAAGCCAAATCCTGCCAAAACTCAGAGTTGTGTATTCCACCTCAATAACAAAAAAGCAGCTAAAACCCTACAAATCACTTGGGAAGGAATCCCTCTTCAGCATTGTCCGACTCCAAAATATCTGGGAGTAACTCTGGATCGTACGCTTACATTTAAGAAGCACTGTCTAAACGTGAAGCAAAAAGTGTCTGCCAGAAACAACATAGTGCGGAAACTGAGAGGCACCACCTGGGGAGCTCATCCATGTACTCTGAGAACAAGCGCGCTAGCACAGTGTTACTCCACTGCTGAATATGCATGCTCGGTGTGGCACAAGTCCAGCCATACTAGAAACATAGATGCGGCATTAAATGACACCTGCCGTATTATCACGGGCTGCTTAAGACCTACACCCATAGATAAACTTCACTGTCTCGCTGGTATTGCACCACCTGAAATCCGACGCGAGGTTGCTGCTAGATATGAGAAAAGCAAGGCTATGACTATGGAAACTCACCCATTGTATGCTTGTCAGCCAGCACATCCTAGGCTGAAATCAAGAAAGAGCTTCTTGAAAACCACTGAAGCTCTTAAAGGAACATCACAGCAAGCAAGAATCTCAATGTGGCGGGGAAAATGCCAATATTTAATTGAATGGATGGTCCCAAAGGAAGAGCTTCCCCCTGGACATTCAGAAAAGTGGACAACATGGAAGGCTCTTAATCGGCTACGCTCCAGTACCACGAGATGCAAGACCAACCAGCAGAAATGGGGCCTTCCTGTGGAATCAGTTTACTGCGAGTGTGGTGCTGAGCAGACCAATGATCATTTTCTACTGTGTCCTTCTTCTCCAGACACTTGCACCATTAAAGACTTAATGGGAGCTACTTCAAATGCACTCGTCGTGGCAAATTATTGGTCAACCAGTGTTTAATATTTCTATTGTTTCATTTTTCTATGTTTACTTTGTACTTCTGACACGATAAATATAAATCATAAGATGTTGGCACTTCAAAGAACCCATTTGAATTCAGTAGGCCGTGTTCATAATGGCAAAATTAATCTCGGGAGTTTCCGCCAACACAAGGTTCCTCATTTCTCTACTAGAAAGCGCTATAGTGTTCGAGGAGCTTAGATATCTAACCTCCTTGACTTTCATAGTGCTTCAAGGAACAACGAAAAATTCGACATGCAAGCTACCCTTTGTGTGTCAAATAACAAAGCATGCACCCGGCACCCGAGGCCATACGATATTATTATTATTAGGCTACTAGATCTAGCGACGTTAACGAAAATTTGGCTAGAACATATTTTATTAGCCTATTTTCAATTTTGAAAAAATAGGCTTATGAGATCACCTTTTGTCCGTGTGTGTGTGCGTGCGTGTGTGTGTGTGTGTGTGTGTGTGTGTGTGTGTGTGTGTGTGTGTGTGTCCCTAATAAAAGCTAAACGACTGGAGCGATTTCAATGAAACTCGGTAAGTTCATAGCACTATTCCCGGCGACCTCGACCGTGCCCTTCAAATTTTGTTACGTCTCACCAATCCAACATGGCGGCTGAGCGAAATATTTCACTAGCATTCAATATCTCCGAAACTATTACCGATATCGCCCTGAAATTGTGTACGGTGATAAAGGGCACTACTAGAAGTTCTCCTATGACACTTTCCAAAACCTGGTGACCACAAAACCAACATGGCGGCCAAGCGAATTTGAGAGTTTTAAATAGAAGTTTCTCGCGATTTAACTATCCAAATGTAATGAAACTTGGTACAGCAAATGTATATAAACATTGTAATGCACTGGAGTCTAATTTAGTCCAATTGTTTACATAACCTCAAAATGGCGGCTGTGCGAAATATTTCACTGACATTCTATATCTCCGAAACTATTACAGATATCACCCTGCAATTTTGTACGGTGAGAAAGGGTACAACTAGAAGTTCTAATCATGCGATTGAAGTTTGAATACCACACGAACACAATAATCTTAATGTAATAGTACAAAAATAATAAACCAACCTGGCGACCATCTGAAATATTTAGACGGTTCTCAATATCTACGAATCTGTTACAGCAATTAAACTGAAATTTTGTATGTTTATAGAGGCAATTAACATGAGCAGGATATATGAAAATAGGCTGTATAGTTCTTCACGGAACTACTTGTTTTTATTATAGAGGAGATGGAAATAGAGTCGAGGTGTGGAAAAGCCAATGCAGTGAGATCTGAGTTGCGATCTACAGTATTCTGTAAGAAAGACGAAACTCTCCCTATATCGCTAAGTATTTAGACCGACCTTGCTTTATGGAAGTGAAAGCTCGGTAGATTCAGGGTAACTCATATGAGGGTAGCACGAATGATTGCTGAGACAATTAGATGGGAAGAATGGCAGGAAGGTAGTCGAAATGAAGAAATAAACGCTAAGTTTGAAATTAACACGCTAGATGAAGCTGTTCGTATTAGCCGACTCAGATGTTGGGGTCATGTGATGATAATGGGAGAGGAGAGATTACCTAAGGGGTTAATGACTTTGGCTGTAGAGGGTAAGAGAAGTAGAGGTAGACCTAGGAGGCGATGGTTAGAATCAGTGTAGAACGATTTCAAAGCGAGAGGTGTGGAAGCAGAGGAGGTCGCAGTGCTAACTGCTAATTGGGGATCATTGGGACGACTTATTCTCAATTAGAGGCTTGCAGACTAGACTGTTGCTGAAAGGAAAAACAGACTCAAGTGGAAATCATATGTGCATGTATGTTAAATAGTTTTTTTTAATCGCTAATCTTTATAATCTTTCTGCAACTAAATCTCATTGGCTATAAGAGAAATCAATGGAAAATAGTAAACTGTATGGTACCCATTAACACCAACAAAGCTTTAGAATACCCAACGACGATATATAGTGTCGATCTACAAGCAATTTAAGTTCTCGGTAAATACGATTTAAGGTCATCGTAGTAGGTTAGGCCTATATATTTCATAGTAACTAAATTCGTATCCGAATCCCCGTTACCGGGAAAAATTATACTGTATTTCCACTATTGATAATAAAGTCTATAGCGACTTTTGACTACTACTAGCCGTTTATTTTAAAACCTGAGTTGGCAGGACTGCCTCAGCAGGATTGCCTCTCTTGGTGGTCCATCGCTTAGTGGGGTAAGATGCTGATAATAATAATAGTAATAATAATAATCAAACTCCAGCAAATCGTGTATGTTTTATCCATGTCTGTTGCTGGATTTAGCCCAAATGGACCAAGTCAGGCTCTTGGTTCAGCGTAACCGGACCGCCGTTGGGGTAGTGGATTCTGAACAACGTCCCATATACGAAGCGCATTGCACTTCTTTGCTGCGAGAACTAAGAGTTATCTTCTCCCTTTTGATGATGAATCATGAAGATGATAGGATATTACTCCCTAACGAGTCTTCTTTGGGACTATAAGACTTCAATGTCTGTGTGTCCTCTGATGACTGTGTAGACCAATTCTAGAACCGCAAACCCTTCCACAATGTTCACAAACATGTATTTTCTTTGAGCGGCCATTCGTTCTTTCCTTGCCTGTCACATATCCACTACATGTCTTCAACGTTCGTGTTCGGAGTGTTGTGGACCTCCGTGAATAAGCCGACGCCTGTAGAGGTTTCATATGATGGAATATTGACTTTAACAGCCAAGTGATTAAACTCTAGGTAATTATATAGGCCTGTGGCGAAATGTTTTAACCAATTTGCTCTTTACTTGACTCTTCTATCTCGAATCTTACTTACTGGCACGATAAAGGAGACATTAGCCCGTTAATACGACAGTTATCATCATTATCATCTTTATCTAAATGAAACGGTTCACGCTAAGTGTGCACAGTTAGTTTATGTAGTGTTGTTGCTTCCTCAGTTTAGGGGCTACGACAACGCGGTCATGTAGCCCTGTGTACTTTGGGTGTGTGTAGAATCTGTCTGATAAACGATGTTAATTGTGATAACTGTATTAGTGTGTGTTATCTGTTTTAATTCAAATAAGGACTGCAGACATTCAATTTTCAAGTAGTTCCTTCTTTTGCTACCAAACGCCACCGTCATCGACAACTAGTTCTGAACTTGGTTACTAGATGCCACCGCAGTCAGCTCTTGGTGACGAACGTTGGAACCTAAGAGCGTTGGTCAAATATAATCTATAATTTAGCTTCACACAAGTGTAATTAGTGGAAGGTTCTTTTACATGCCATAAATCTATGATATGGGACCGCCGACTTTACTTCCCCTGCGAAGGAAGGCTTACTGAGAGATTTTAGCGCTCTTAACAATCCGACGACTTCGGCCGGGTTTGTACCCGCGTTCTTGGGCATAGAAGCTCAGCATGCTACCAACTACGCCACCGAAGCCGCTTTTATGTAGTGTATGTAAGAAATTGAAGCATTAATGTTTTAGTCCTTATTAGTGTGATCTTTGATAGTATATGCAATAAATTTGTGTCAAAAATGAAAGAGAACTAAAAAAAGTTTTAGACAATGAAATGGCATTTACTACCAATCTCTTTTGTTACTGCAAGACCTTACCGCATCAGCATAGACTCCCCCTCTGGGTTTCTTGTCGCCCGCCAAGGACTTCGTCTCGTGGGGGGAAAGATAGGGAAGGCCCCTTATACCCGCCAATTAGCAGTGATTTCCCAATAGAACGCAATTTAGAACGTTAAAAAGCGGGGAGAGGAACAATTCTTCAGGGAAAATTAAAATACATTTCTGAAGAGGAGGGTTCGTGGAGAATAATAGGTTTTAAAATGTCTCCAGACGATAAACTTGATCAAGAGAAATGGCCAGTTTAGTGATGAACAACAGTATGTAAGAAGAAAAATTCTGTATTTCATGTCAAATGCAACATTTAAAATACCGTAACTAAAATACCAATTTTGACTAGAATAGTGTTCCGCAACGTTTTTCTATTCGTACTTACTTACTTACTTACTTACTTACTTACGTACTTACTCTCCTGGTTCCTTAAACCGTAGTCCGTTCTTGGCCTCGTCCACTTCGATCTGTCCTTGGCATCTTCCTCTCGCACTCTTAGTAGGTGGATATCCTTGGTTGCCTGGTCTCACCATCTCATTTTTGGTCCTCCTATAGGTCTTCGTCAGTCTGTCTTTTTCTCACACACTTCTCGCAGTCTAGATCCCTGTTATTTACTATACACGTGACCAGCTCATCTCAGCCTTCTTGTCGTAGCTTCTGCAACAACATCGGGTTCTTTATACAACTCCTTTAGTTCCTTGTTCTTTCTCCTTCGCCACTAACCTGCTTCACAAATTGGTCCGAAAATCTTTCTGAGGATTTTATTTTCAAAAACCTTTATCAGTCTCTCTGTGCATTTGACTAAAGGAGTAAACATAAATGGGCATTATATAAATAATTCATGCTTTTGGGTTAATGCCGTGTGTATTTTTAATTTAAACCATACGTTTCGGAGAAACCTTGCCTCCTTTTTCAATGGAAATACCAATTTTGACTAGAATAGTGTTCCGCAACGTTTTTCTATTCGTACTTACTTACTTACTTACTTACTTACGTACTTACTCTCCTGGTTCCTTAAACCGTAGTCCGTTCCATTGAAAAAGGAGGCAAGGTTTCTCCGAAACGTATGGTTTAAATTAAAAATACACACGGCATTAACCCAAAAGCATGAATTATTTATATAATAATCCGGGCCGTGAAAGCCTTAATATGCAAATAAATGGGCATGATATCCAATGTATTAGATTTGCAGATGACATAGCAATTGTAGCGGACCCCGAGAAGATGTTGTCCAGAATGTTAAATGTATTGTCAACAGCGTTGTCAAAGTTACGTTTGAACATTAATGCTAAGAAGACCAAGGTGTTAGTTGTGAAGTAAACATCCTGAGAGCGTTCACACAAATATTAAGCTTATGGACAAGTTGTGGAACAAGTCACCAGTTTCACTTATTTGGGAAGTCTAATCGCCAATGACAACAGGTGTAGTAAAGAGATTAGAAGGCGGATAGCGCTCGCAAAGCAGGCTTTCAATAATAAGAATAATCTTTTGATTAATGCAAATTTGGATATTGCAATTAAAAAGGAATTTGCCATGTCCTTTGTGTGGAGTGTTCTTCTGTATGGCTATGAATCTTGGACGATCAGAGGTCAGGATTGGAAGCGACTTGAAGCGTTTGAGATGTGGGTCTGGCGGAAATTATTACGGGTTAAACGGTTTGGAAAGAGGACTAACAACAGCATCCTGCAATAAATTCAAGGAAAAAGAGAACTGAGACCAACTATCCATAAAAGAAAAGCTAAATTCACAGGCCACATCTTGCGACATAACGCTTTCCTAACTAATCTCCTAGAAGGAAAGATCACAGGGAGGAAAGGCCGAGGTCGACAGAGAAAATGTTTCCTACAAGACATCACACTAACTCTTCATTATGGTTCCTACTGTGTGATGAAACGAGGTGCTGAAGACAGAGAACAGTGGTTGCGGAAACAAGCCTTTAGAAGTTGCTGACTGCATTTGCTTAATATGCATGTTTCTGTACCATATGGTAATACTGGCCTAATTATAGTTTTACTAGCGGACCCGTGTGAGAAATCTCGCATGTTCATAAACCACATTTTCCCCAATAGGTTTATAATGAGAGACAATGAGAAAGTTTGTTATAAATTGTGCTCTGAAAGAAGATCATTTTCCGTATTGACAGATTCACTATATAACAAAGGAGAAACTGTTCCGCCAAGTCAATACATTTATTTATAACAAGTTATAAACTTGCTATTATATGGTACATGTTTCGGGGCCTCTAGTACAGGTCCCTTCTTCAGCCATAAATTAAGTTGCAAAATCCAGCATAATTAAAGATATCATAATAAAATTTTGCAACTTAATTTATGGCTGAAGAAGGGACCAGTACTAGAGGCCCCGAAACATGTACCATATAATAGCAAGTTTATAACTTGTTGTAAATAAATGTATTGACTAGGCGGAACAGTTTCTGCTTTGTTATATAAAGGTTGTTATGTTTTTATATCAAGCAAATAATTATAGAACACTATTTACATTTCAGTTAGAATTCCAAGTTCTACGTTCCCTAACCTAAGAAGGCAATCACTGAAAATTCGATCATCATAACACTCACCGGTTATTCAATATTTATGAAATGATATGATTTGAGTACTCATTTCTTTGATTTCTGAAATTCATGCAAAATGATACAGACCTCAGTATGTTAAAATGACATGAATCAGGAGTTACAGCAGCCAAAAGGTGAAGTGGACAGCAATTATTGAGCATATTTTCCTACAGCAACAGTATCTGCAAATTGCACACTTCGTACATTTTGCAAAAGTCTTTTTTTTTAAATTTAGATATTTATGAAATTAGAGTGCAATTTGTCACTGCTAATGTCTATTCTCTTTCATTTGAATGCTCATTTGTCACGATCGGTCGCTTGTGAGCGCCGCAGGAGGGATCTTTACTGCTGAAATAATGTATATGATGATAAATTCGTATTTTGGTCCCTCTAGATAACAATAGTGGGGATAACAATAGTGGGATGTGAGTAGTTTGTTAACCATAAACTATCTGACTCAACACTGATCACCAAACAGTTAATACAACTTACTTTCAACCTATAATTACATTATATTTTAACAACTAAGGAGCGCGATGAATTTGAGTTGACTTTCTTCTCTTCCCAGAATCTCGTCATTCTCTCACTAGGATTTGTCTTCCTTTCTTCTGTCCATGCAGTGGTGGCCCTCATCGGGGGGGGGGGGGGGGGTTACAGCAAAATGTTGTTTATTCACCAACGTTCTATCCCATAAACCTTTGTCTGCTACGGTGATTTCCTGAAGGTAATTTTCAATTTCTATTATCCAGTTATTCTTGACATTTAGTGAGGCGGCAGACTAAATATATCCTTTTAAATGTCTTTCATTCTCCTTTCTTTGAATACGTCCATAAAAGTTTAATCGTCTTTTTTCTAATAGTGTGTGATATTTTCTCGGAATGTTGGTATAACTCGTGAGATGTACTTTTCATCCACACTCCCTCTATGCTGACTGGGACAAAGATTTTCCAAAGGATTCTCCTTTCTTGTTTTTGTAAATGTTTAGTTACTCATCTGCCTTCACCGAGCAGGGGTATACGTATAATAATGATAATAATAATAATAATAATAATAATAGTCTATAATATTAATAATAATAATAATATTGTTATTAATATTGTATGTCTACCCCGTATTACTCCCGTTTTCAAACGGGGTCGGGGATGAGATGCGATGGAAGTCTTTGTGGCGGATGTTTTTACGGCGTGATGTCCTTCCTGACACCAACCTCATGAGTGAAATTAATGAGAGATGAAGTGAATGATGGTGAATGAAACTGGGCAAGGATGTGGAAAGAAGCGGCCGTGGCCTGTCAGAAGGTACCGTCCTAGCATTTACCTAGAATTAAAAATGGGAAACCACGGAAAACCATTTCAAGGACGGCCGACGGTGGGGCTCGAACCCACGCGTCTACCGAGTCAGCAGTGAGCTTGGCCCCATGACCTAACGCTGCGCTTTAGCGAGGGTAGCCACCACTGTCGATATTGATATTAATATTATTATTGATATTATTATTAAGGGATCGATTGGTACCTTTATTAGAAATTCACGTAAGCCTACAGTAATACTGTATAAAATTAATTTCTCTATTAATACTGATGTAAATAATTCCACTCATACCTTCAATGCAATATAACCCGTGGCTCATGATCGCGAGATTAACAGTCTCGTTACGCAGTATACCAGGGACAAATGCCAAAATAACGCAAACACAGAACGACTGGCTGCTTTAAGTTGAAAAATATTTTCTGAAAATAGGTATCTCAAATGCTATAGTACTGGACAGGGAACGTGTTGCCAATCATCAATTCTCAGCCCAGCCAAACATTACATCCAACAGAACCTGGATGGAGGATGGCACATAGAGCCTTAGAGAGAAGATGAGATTTTGAGAGGACAAGAAAACAGGATCAGCTAGATTCAATCGCACTTCTTCGACTGGCGCAACGATGTAAAGAAATAATTATAATTTCATGGATGTTTAATGGACGCTGGTACTTCACTAGCCCTTGAGTACTGGGGTAAAAAAAATGTAACTCGAGGACTGGCGCCGGGTCATTTTGACCCACAGTGTGTCGCTCCCTTTCTGTCGTAGTCGTACGGATTATAATGAAGTAATTTTACACCTGGTGTCTTCCTATGAACTATTACCAATATCAAATGAGGTTTATTTATATTTTACAAATTTAACTTGCAGAGAAATAACAATAATTTGCGTAACAGTATAATTGGCCTTGGTAGTGGCAGCAATGCAGACATCTAAGGAGCTGATGACCAAGGTGTCCCTATACACTAAACTTGGATCAACAAGAACGTGAACTCTGTGATTGTGCTGCACCAAAATAGGTGGATTTTCCCCTTATTAGCCTACTTTCGATTTTTGCAAAAAATGAAAGTAGACTTATGAGATCAACACAGGGCGAAAAAAGTGTGTCTGTCTGTGTGTGTGTATGTGTGTGTGTGAGTCTGTGTGTGTGTCTGTGTGTGTGTGTGTCTGTGTGTGTGTGAGTGTGTGTACTCTGAATGTCTGTCCCCCCCTATAAATTCGAACACGGTGAATGCGAATTGAACGAAATTTGGTACAAAGGTAGCACTAGCAAAGGACACCTCAGTGTCATATTTTATATCGCCGCCATCTTGACGGAAACGTAATGGCGGCCTCACAAATGTTCAAAGCTTAAATCAAATTACGACCTACCTAATCATCCGATCTCTACCAAATTTTGCAACAACATACCTTTATGGGGGGAGCATCCTTTGACCAAACCAATAGGTCATCAGCGTAATAGTTTACGGATGGCGGCCATCTTTGAGTGAAAATCGATTCCCCCTATTAATTCGAACACGGTGCAACCGAATGGAACGAAATTTGGTACGGAAGTAGTACTAACGAAAGGCACCTCAGTGTCATGTTTTATATCGCCGCCATCTTGACGGAAACGTAATGGCGGCCACACAAATGTTCAAAGCTTAAATCAAATTACGACTAACCTAATCATCCGATCTCTACCAAATTTTGCAACAACATACCTTTATGGGGGGAGCATCCTTTGACCAAACTAATAGGTCATCAGAGTAATAGTTTGCGGATGGCGGCCATCTTTGTGTGAAAATCGATTCCCCCTATTAATTCGAACACGGTGCAACCGAATGGAACGAAATTTGGTACAGAGGTAGTACTAACAAAAGGCACCTCAGTGTCATGTTTTATATCGCCGCCATCTTGACGGAAACGTAATGGCGGCCACACAAATGTTCAAAGCTTAAATCAAATTACGACTAACCTAATCATCCGATCTCTACCAAATTTTGCAACAACATACCTTTATGGGGGGAGCATCCTTTGACCAAACTAATAGGTCATCAGAGTAATAGTTCGCGGATGGCGGCCATCTTTGTGTGAAAATCGATTCCCCCTATTAATTCGAACACGGTGCAACCGAATGGAACGAAATTTGGTACAGAGGTAGTACTAACAAAAGGCACCTCAGTGTCATGTTTTATATCGCCGCCATCTTGACGGAAACGTAATGGCGGCCACACAAATGTTCAAAGCTTAAATCAAATTACGATTAACCTAATCATCCGATCTCTACCAAATTTTGCAACAACATACCCTTATAGAGGAAGCATCCTTTGACCAAATGAATAGGTCATTAGCCTAATAGTTTGCGAATGGCGGCCATCTTTGTGTGAAAATCAATTCCCCCTATTAATTCAAACACGGTGAAACCGAATGGAACGAAATTTGGTACTGAGGTAGCACTAGCAAAGGGCATCTCAGTGTCATGTTTTATATCGCCGCCATATTGACAGAAACGTAATGGCGGCCACACAAATGTTCAAAGCTTAAGTTAAATTACGACTAACATAACCATCCGATCTCTACCAAACTTTGCAACAACATACCTTTTTGGAGGGAGCATCCTTTGACCAATCTAATAGGTTATTAGCCTAATAGTTTGTGGATGGCGGCCATCTTTATGTCAAAATTGATTCCCCCTATTAATTCGAACACGGAGGAACCTAATGGAACGAAATTTGGTACAGAGGTAGCACTAGCAAAGGGCACCTCAGTGTCATGTTTTATATCGCCGCCGTCTTGACTGAAACGTAATGGCGGCCACACGAATGTTCAAAGCTTAAATCAAATTACGATTAACCTAATCATCCGATCTCAACCAAATTTTGCAACTACATACCTTTATGGAGGGAGCATCCTTCGACCAATCTAATAGGTCATTCGCCTAATAGTTTGCGGATGGCGGCCATCTTTGTGTCAGAATCGATTCCCCCTATTAATTCAAACGCGGTGAAACAGAATGGAACGAAATTTCGTACAGAGATAGCACTAGCAAAGGGCATCTCAGTGTCATGATTAATATCGCCGCCATATTGACAGAAACGTAATAGCGGCCACACAAATGTTTAAAGCTTAAATCAAATTACGACTAACATAACCATTCGATCTCTACCAAACTTTGCAACAACATACCTTTATGGAGGGAGCATCCTTTGACCAATCTAATAGGTCATTAGCCTAATAGTTTGCGGTCGCCGCCATATTGACAGAAACGTAATAGCGGCCACACAAATGTTTAAAGCTTAAATCAAATTACGACTAACATAACCATTCGATCTCTACCAAACTTTGCAACAACATACCTTTATGGAGGGAGCATCCTTTGACCAATCTAATAGGTCATTAGCCTAATAGTTTGCGGATGGCAGCCATCTTTATGTCAAAATTGATTCCCCCTATTAATTCGAACACGGTGGAACCGAATGAACGAAATTTGGTACAGAGGTAGCACTAGCAAGAGGCACCTCAGTGTCATGTTTTATATCACCGCTATCTTGACGGAAACGTAATCGCGGCCACCCAAATGTTAAAAGCTAAAATGTAATTACGACCAACCTAATAATCTAGTCTCTACCAAATTTTGCAACACCATATCTTTATGTGGGAAACATATTCTGACCAAACTGCAAGAACATCAGCCCAATAGTTTGCAGATGGTGGCCAAGTATGTGTGCAAATCGATTCCCCCTATCAATTCAAATACGGCGAAACCGAATTGAACGAAATTTGGTACAGAGGTAGCACTAGCAAAGGGCACCTCATATTCATGTTTAATATCCCTATAGCACGTTGTATTTCAACAAGCTACTACAACCAACATTCAATCATACTCCTTGAAAAGGACAAAGAGTTATAACAATACCCATGCATTTAGGAGAAAGTAGGCTATATGTTCTTTACTGAACATCTTGTTTTTAGCCTACTTTCGATTTTTGCAAAAAATGAAAGTAGACTAATGAGATCAACACAGGGCGAAAAACGTGTGTCTGTCTGTGTGTGTGTATGTGTGTGTGTGAGTCTGTGTGTGTGTGCGTCTGTGTGTGTGTGTGTGTGTGTGTGTGAGTGTGTGTACTCTGAATGTCTGTCCCCCCCCCCTATCAATTCGAACACGGTGAATACGAATTGAACGAAATTTGGTACAAAGGTAGCACTAGCAAAGGACACCTCAGTGTCATGTTTTATATCGCCGCCACCTTGACGGAAACGTAATGGCGGCCACACAAATGTTCAAAGCTTAAATCAAATTACGACTAAACTAATCATCCGATCTCTACCAAATTTTGCAACAACATGCCTTTATGGGGGGAGCATCCTTTGACCAAACTAATAAGTCATCAGCGTAATAGTTTGCGGATGGCGGCCATCTTTGTATGAAAATCGATTCCCCCTATTAATTCGAACACGATGCAACCGAATGGAACGAAATTTGGTACAGAGGTAGTACTAACAAAAGGCACCTCAGTGTCATGTTTTATATCACCGCCATCTTGACGGAAACGTAATGGCGGCCACACAAATGTTCAAAGCTTAAATCAAATTACGACTAAACTAATCATCCGATCTCTACCAAATTTTGCAACAACATGCCTTTATGGGGGGAGCATCCTTTGACCAAACTAATAAGTCATCAGCGTAATAGTTTGCGGATGGCGGCCATCTTTGTATGAAAATCGATTCCCCCTATTAATTCGAACACGATGCAACCGAATGGAACGAAATTTGGTACAGAGGTAGTACTAACAAAAGGCACCTCAGTGTCATGTTTTATATCACCGCCATCTTGACGGAAACGTGATGGCGGCCACACAAATGTTCAAAGCTTAAATCAAATTACGATTAACCTAATCATCCGATCTCTACCAAATTTTGCAACAACATACCTTTATAGAGGAAGCATCCTTTGACCAAATAACTAGGTCATTAGCCTAATAGTTTGCGGATGGCGGCCATCTTTGTGTGAAAATCAATTCCCCCTATTAATTCAAACACGGTGAAACCAAATGGAACGAAATTTGGTACAGAGGTAGCACTAGCAAAGGGCACCTCAGTGTCATGTTTTATATCGCCGCCATCTTGACAGAAACGTAATGGCGGCCACACGAATGTTCAAAGCTTAAATCAAATTACGATTAACCTAATCATCCGATCTCTACCAAATTTTGCAACTACATACCTTTATGGAGGGAGCATCCTTTGACCAATCTAATAGGTTATTAGCCTAATAGTTTGCGGGTGGCGGCCATCTTTATGTCAAAATTGATTCCCCCTATTAATTCGAACACGGTGGAACCGAATGGAACGAAATTTGGTACAGAGGTAGCGCTAGCAAAGGGCACCTCAGTGTCATGTTTTATATCGCCACCATCCTGACTGAAACGTAATGGCGGCCACACGAATGTTCAAAGCTTAAATCAAATTACGATTAACCTAATCATCCGATCTCTACCAAATTTTGCAACTACATACCTTTATGGAGGGAGCATCCTTCGACCAATCTAATAGGTCATTCGCCTAATAGTTTGCGGATGGCGGCCATCTTTGTGTCAAAATCGATTCTCCCTATTAATTCAAACACGGTGAAACCGAATTGAACGAAATTTGGTACAGAGGTAGCACTAGCAAAGGGCACCTCATATTCATGTTTAATATCCCTATAGCACGTTGTATTTCAACAAGCTACTACAACCAACATTCAATCATACTCCTTGAAAAGGACAAAGAGTTATAACAATACCCATGCATTTAGGAGAAAGTAGGCTATATGTTCTTTACTGAACATCTTGTTTTTTACAGATTGTCCCGACTATCGTAAGCCGAAAATTGTCACGCGAGGACTGGCGCCATGGGTAAATCTGACCCGACCGTAAATAATGTACAGATAAGTTGAGTGCTCAAAGAGCAATTGACATGTTCCTTTTGCAGGTGAAGTTCAAGGCTAGGAAGGAAGATACAGTAAGCGACAGGAAATAAGGGCTGACCAAAACGAAAATGTAGAGCATTATTTCAGCCTCAGGTCAAAAATTTCCATGCGCCAGTTCTCACGGGCTAGATATTGAAGGCTCTTGTCCAATCCTTCCAATCACCGATGCGAATTTAACATTTCTGGTATGAAGATGCCAGTTGCATATTGGTAACTTTTCTAGTTTCCCACCGTGTTGGCCACGGAGCACAGCACAGATCTGCTGGCTAGGCCAAATTGAGTGGCTTGCTTGAATATTATACCTACCGTTGGCAGTGAGCAGATTGCAATACCACAACAAAACGTGCTGTAGCCACAGCCTGGCCAATTAGCTGAACATTACAGCGAGCTGGGCACGAACCACCACCGCAATCTCTCCCGCAAGGTGCTTCCCTCGCACAATGGTACAAACACCATGCAAGGTGTCTCCGAAACATGCAGCGCTGTGCTGCTATGTAAAGTGTTAATGGTGAAAATAATAACATATTTGTTGCGTCCCTTTTAACTGCTCAGGTTTTATAATACAGCATATCTTCAGACTGACTGTGGATCGGAATCGAACTGTCCTTGACGGTTAAAAATAAATGCTTTACGACCAACATCGTCAGTCAGACAAATTTTGGTTTGTCTAGTTACATCACTAATTCCCACACCATCGATTACGTGTAGACCAGTCCAGAAGAAGTCTGTGAGATGTGGCGCCTGTGAAGGAATAGCAAGCTCAGTTTTATAGTGCGACGTCAGAGAAGAGTGCAATGTAAGAAGCTATGGGTTGAATCCAGACTGTCTGTAGTGTAGATTGCGTGTTCGTAATTATACTAGCTATGATGGACTTGTTCTCAGTTTCCCCTACAAGTCGGACGTTTGTTTTAAACGATTGCCCTTGACCTTGAAGCCTGCGGGTGAGCCTGTACACAGTCACTCTCTAGCGATATCGCTTCACATTTGTCACCACCGGTCTGATGTAATGGAATTCCAGACTTGAGCACATGACGACACCACTGTGCAGAACAGTACAGTCCATGTTGCAGTAGTGTGTGACACGGAAGTACACGTTATATAGTTGCGAACAGAATGCCATAATATTTTCCAATGACTGTACTTCAGCAGTAGTGTGAGACAGCTTTGTCAATCATCTCACTACATGGGGCAGCTGAGAACAACACAGGTACTGTAGTAACTCGCCTCCAGGATTCTATTAAGATTTTTCACTCGTCTAAAACAAACGTCCGGCCTGTACCTAGGGATTAGAGATTTAACGAAACAAACCAACTTCTCGCGGGATTGGTGTGTACTGTCGTGGACTTGAATTCTTCGGGTGAGGGTAGTGTTGGCAAGTGTATCTCGCAACACAAGTGGTGTTAGACACAGCCCTGCCAACTTATGGCTCAACGCGGAAACACTTCCAAGCATTCGCGGAACTAGGTTTTGCTTCTGGTGGGGTATGAGCTGAGTCAAAATTACCTTGGGTTTGGAGGGGGCTGATATAATGTCCCAAAGTTACAAAATCTCCTATCTATAATTCTTTCGTGTTTGATTTCATTAGTATTTGATAAGTTGTATTTGCACTTATCAATGTGCAAATGCTTGCAAATTAACAATATTGTTGATATTAAATTATAGAGTCCAGTCTTGCGATATCACCTTGCCCTTTGTATTCCCCGACATTGTATACATATTAATAAACTACTATTACAACTAAAGTTCAACTTGAAACAACAATATAAGTAAACACAATATTATTCACACTCCTCAATGGCACTCACACTCGGATACTTATTTATTTATTTATTTATTTATCGTATGGCTTTTAGTGCTGGGAGTGTCCGAGGACATGTTCGGCTCGCCAGAGGCTGTAGCTGCTTCAAGCGGACACCCCTAGGGTGAGCTACAATTTCCGTTAAATTTCAAGTAGTTCCAACTTTCTCTACCAGATGTCAATGATACCTAGTGGTGAACGTTGGAACTTTGATAGAGCGTTCTGACGAAATCTAACATAGGAAATTTAGCTTCACACAAATTTGGTCTGTAGAAGGATCTTTTACATGCCATAAATCTATGACATGGGACCGCCGGCTTAACTTCCCCGCCGAAGGAAGGCATACTGAAGGATTTTAACGCTCTTAAAAAATCCGACGACTTCGGCCGGGTTTGAACCCGCGATCTTGGGCACAGCAGTTCAGCATGCTACCAACTACGCCACCGAAGCCGCTACTCGGATACTAACAGAATGGCAACTGACAAGTGGTGTACAGTTACACCGCTGCCCCCCCCCCCCCCGCCCCCCAGGGCCTCACATCTAGTGGGGCGTGGGTTGGGACCACGAGACCCCAGCTGAGTCCGGCATGGCGTCCACTTACTTGTGCCGGGCTCCTCTCTGTCTTCTTTCCTGTTGACCTCCCTTCGTGAACTCATGTTCTTTTCCGACCCCGACGGGCATTTTGTAAGTATATTCAACCTAAACCGCTTTTTGCAAGTATTTTCAATCTAAATTGCATTTTGTAAGAATTGTCCATCCAAATGAGTAATTTGAATCTACCATACATTTTGTAGCATTCTCAATTGCACTTTGTGTGTATTTTGGATCTGAAATTGGCGTTTTTCAATCTAAATTGCATTTTGTATTTTCAATTTCAATTGCATTTTGTATGTATTTTGAACCTCAATTGCATTTTGTACGTATTTTCAATCTCATTTGCATTTTGTAAATATTTTGAATTTCAATTGCATTTTGTAAGTATTTCGACTCTACATTGCATTTTGTACGTATTTTGAATCTAAACTAAATTTTCTGCGTATTTTTCAATCTATTACTTTTGTGAGTATTTTCCTTCTGAATTCTCTTTTGCAAGTATTACCGCTCTCCATATTGTGAGTCGTTTCAATTTGAGTTCCATTTTGTAAGTATTTTTAATCTCACTTAATTTTCGTTCTGGTTTCCATTTCATTGTCATCTTCACAATCACCCAGACCATTAGGGGCCGATAACCTAGATGTTAGCCCCTTAAAACAACAATTATCATCATCATACGCCACTGCTTCCAAAGCCATATTAATTCACATCATGTGTTGCATGTGCAGCTGTGAGTGGTTGAGTCATGAGTTTTAGTTGGCGGCACTGCACTTTGTCCTTCAAAACGGGACTTCCCCGTGTGAGCTGTCGATGTGTATCGCGATACGCGCGCCAGCCTGCATGTCTTCAGCGTGTATTACAGTCAGCGAGGGTTCAGATAGATTATTATTTGAAGAGTCCAACAGTATATAGGCGGTAATGTTTACTACTGAAGAGAGAGTTTTTTGGTGGAATACGTTTTTCGCGAAGGCGATCGGTTTACAGAAAATGTAAACTTAAGGTTTCAGGCGCGGTTTCCTAATTCAAAGTGTCCAAACCGTGATACCGTTCGGGATTTGGTTAGTAAATTTCGTGTGACTGGCTCAGTTCACGATGTACCGGGAACAGGCAGGCCTACGCTTTTAACAGACGAAGAACTTGATGAATTCTCCGATATAATGCTGCGTAGTCCAAGTAAATCAACACGAAAATTAGCTCAACAAACAGGAATCTCTAAGTCGACAGCACATAGAGCTTGAAGATAGACATATGTTCTTGCGGACTTTTGTCTAGAACTTTTCATGCTGAACAATTCTTACACTCATAGTATTTAGATATGTTTAACGGTTTGCCCAGCGTAAGCTTACAAAGCGCTCGACGCCAGGTATTTTATCGACTTTTCCACTAAAATCGTTACTGCTCGGCTTTCTTTGATCATAAATAAATTATTTTCTACAGAAATCGTACTCGAGATATCCTTTACAGAATGGTGAAAACCACATCTAAATGCATCCAGTGGTTCTCGAGTTTACCCGTAACATTCAAGAATCGGGGACTTTGTTTTATACTAAGTAGAGATGTTGCAAGCGGCAGCCGTGCTACCAACGTAACTGCTGTAGCTAGCTCTCCCATACGCATGTAGGCGCTGCGGAGAACATTCCCGGACTCACTGTAGTATCGAACTCTCATCTTCACTAACAATTAAGAAATCAGCCTTGGATTCTGGCAAATGTTGAATGTAAGGTGTCTAGTGTATGGTGTCCTCCTCACCTTGTCGTGCTAATGGACTAGTACCTGTGATTTAGCCTGGTAATAACCGAGTGAATGTAGCTGCTAATGCAGATGTGCTATTCGTGTTGCGGGGGTCGGTACGACCCTTGGGATGTAACCTACCCTCTGCTCAACACAGACAGATACCTACCTGTACAATCAATATCCGTGACCCTACTTGCGCTATGCCGTGCTATCAAGTGATCTTTATCTTCATTAAATATATTTATTACATAAAATTTGTGCAAGAAGCATTTCGTGATTTCGTGAGGGACTTGTTCGTGGCGAGCACTTATGGAATAAATTTGCTTTCCTCAGGAAGTTTCTGGTTGTGTGCTTGCTTCGCGTTTAGCTGTGAATTTATTTAGCGCCAACTCAGCTGTGACGTGGTGGTAAAACTATTTCAGGATCAGTATTAAAATTTTGCTACGCTTGCTAACGCGCAGCGCTCGGCATGGTGCCAGGCTCTCTGCGGACTTGGTAGACGTGGGTTCGAGCCCCACCGTTGGCCGTCCTTGAAGTGATTTTCCGTGGTTTCACCATTTACTACTCCAGCCAAATGCTGGGACGGTATCTTCTGTCAAGCCACGGCCGCTTCCTTCCACATCCTTGCCCAGTTTCATTCATGTCATCTCTCATAAACTCCTCTCATGAGGTTTGCGTTAGGGAGGGCATCCGGCCGTTAAGACCATTTGCCACACAGACTTTCATCGCATCTCTTCCCCGACCCCGTTGAAACCGGGAATAATAAGTGGTAGACATACATACATTAAAACTTTGCTAAGTATGGTTACGTGATTTTGTTTAGTCAAGTTGAGAGTTTGTAGAGTCACATGGGGAAAGGTCTATGCCGTCTCAATTAAAAAGATTTCTACGTTGGTTTGGATAGGAAATAAGAAGAATTTTGTTTTATTACTTTTTACGATCTCACTATTCTGCAAGAAAGAAGTTAGTGTAGCAACAAAACTCTCCCTACATCACTCAGTATTTAGTAATACATGTATTAATGTTATGGGTTTTTACGTCCCTTAACTACTGCGGCGGGTGCTGGAATTTTGCCCTGAAGGGTATCTTTAACGTGCCAGTAAATCTACTGACAAGGCTCCATCACATTTAAGCATCCTCAAATGCCAACTGACTGCGCAGGGATTCGACCCTGCTAACCTTGGATCAGCAGGTGAGAAGGTAACCGCTGAACCACGCAGTCAGTCACTCAGTATTTAAACCGACCTTGCTGTATGGAAGTGAGAGATCTGTAGCATCAGGGGCCGACTGCGGTGGCATCTCGTAACAAAGTTCAGAACTTGTTGGTCGTTGGCGGTGGCGTTTGGTAGCAAAAGTTGGAACTACTTGAAAATCGAATATCTGCAGTCCTTACTTGAATTACAAACATATAACTCACATTAATACAGCCTTCACTATTAACACCAGTTATACACTGAAGAAAATGGAAATTGCAACACCCAGAAGGAGTGGTGATACATTGCTGCAATTGAACATGCAGGACGAGTGTTCGGTTGTGATTCGATGTTTACACTTTCAGGTCCCTCTGACCGCAAATTTGGACAACAATCAATACAGGATGTGCCCACCACGAGCTGTAATACATTGATGAATTTCGAGGCAAGGAGTCAATAAGGCTCTGGATCGCTTCCTGAGGAATTGTGGCCCATGCTTGCTGCACTGCACGGGCCAGTTGTTCCAGAGTTGTGGGTGACTGAGGACAGTTGGCCAGTTGTCGACCCATCATGTCCCACACATGCTCAATAGGACTGAGGTCCGGGGATCTGACGGGCCATTCTATGGTTGTGATGTCGTGGAGAGCTTCTCTGGAGATGCGTGCAGTTTGAACCCGGGCATTGTCCTGCTGAAACATCCCATTAGCAATGTTCGCCATCATAGGGACAACTACTGGATTGAGTACCCTATCAACGTACTGTCGAGCAGTCATAGTGCCCTCATCAAGCACTAATTGTGATTTCACATTAAAGCCAATAGCTCTCCAGACCATAATGCTTGGTGTTGGCCCTGTGTGCCTCTCGACAATAAGGTCTGGGCGGCCCCTCTCCCCGGTACGTCGGCGCACAAGATTCCGGCGATCACTGCGGGCAAGACAGAAGCGCGTTTCATCACTAAAGACGACCCTATGCCATTCGTCGACCCACGTCGATCGTTCTCGACACCAGGCCAGCCTTACACGTCGCTGTTGTGGGGTCAATGGAACACCTTCTGCAGGGACACGGGATCGTAAGCCAGCTGCACGAAGGCGATTCCCAACTGTTTGTTGTGTAACGTGGGGTGCACCAGCTGGTCGAATTTGCGCTGCTGTTGCATTGGGTTCCATCCGGGCCATCCGAATGATGCGACGATCCCCTCTCACAGTTGTCTGTCGCGCTGGGCCTGTGCCAGGTCTATGAGTGTGGGTACCTTCATTTGACCACTGCTGCCATACACGTTGTACCGCAGATGCCTGTCGGCCAACACGTGCAGCGACAGTCCTTAGCGATAATCCAGTCTCACACAGCCCAATTATTCGAGCCCTCTCAAACGGCGACAGTTGTTGATAGCGTGCTCTTCTCTGTCGTCGAGGCATGTTTGACGGGGAACACTTCACTGCACAGACTGCAAGTCAACTACGCTACACTCGAGTCCGTATACTGGAGTTGATTCCTCCGCGACCAATCACGTGGGGAGACCTGTAGCAACAATCCAAATGGATCTGAAACTTTGATCGTTTACATACCTACATGGCATCGTTCCATATCTTAACAAGAAGTTCCGTGACGAACTAAAGAGCCTACTTTTCTTAAAATTAACGGTCCATTGCAATGATTAATCTATATGGATCTATCTAGAATAATGACGAAATTAAGTTGGTAATATTGAAATTTCGAATTAGTTCGAAATACTGTATACCTGGCATAAGGTAGCCTAATAGAGAACTACAGTTGGCAGCCCTGGTGACTGAATATATTCTTAGTTCCATCTCTTAAGGTCTGTCTGTTAAGTAGTCAGCCCGAAGGCTGGTTGGATCCTCAAAAAGTACCGCCGTTATGTTATGAGGCTCGATACCCACAAAAACCCAAGGCAGCGCTATATTGAGGCGTACTAGGCAAGATGAGGAGTGAGGTAGTTTGCTATTGCTTTCCTCACTGAGTCAGAACAACAGTACTAACCCTATGAGTAGATGATGATGATGATGATAATTGTTGTTTTAAGAGGCCTAACATCTAGGTTATCGGCCCAACCTATGGGTAGAACCTTTCACAGCATCCACAGGCACTGTGCCCTGGATGACATTACTAAGCACCACCCATACCTCAGTAGCTTCCATATAATCAGCCATGAATGGGACTGAGATATCAGTGAAGAGCCACATTTTACTCTAGCCTGTGCCAACAGACAAATGCAAATGTACTGCATTCGTCAAGAGATGGTAACAAATTATTTAAAAGTGGCATCCGGTAAGGCTCAAGAGCCAGTTATTCTCTATAGTAAAGCCTGGATTTACACAAAATAGGCTAGTACAGAATACAAAATTTGGTTGAAGTCCAATGGATAGCATGGACGTTACATGGAGTTAAACATTGGATCTAACAGCGCGCGTAAAATCATGTTGGCAACAATGACATACATGTATTGGTCAGAAATAATCTGAAATAATATGATCTATTGTTGTGTCAATTTTGAATGAAATCCATTAGTTTGTATAGAAGTTACATGCATTTTAAAATTGGACCTATCAACAGGCTTAGAATCATGTTGGCAGCACTGACGTTTATAAGTTACTCCAAATTAATCTAGAATGTCAGGTACACGTGTGCAAAGTTTAGAGCTGTTGGCTTGCATACTTTCTGATATATTGATATTAAGAAAAACGAATAGAGACAGCATTTATTAACAGTTGGCAGCTCTGGTTGCTCCTAAGAATGCACACAGTAATATCTGTTATGGTACACATTGCACATAAGAAATTTGATTGAAATCCAATTGATAGTATAGAAGTTATATGTATTTAAAGTCAGACCTCTCAGCAGGCCTAGAATCATGTTGGTAGCACTGATGTATATAAGTTACTCCAAATTAATAAAGAATGTCAGGTACTATACGTGTGCATAGTTTAAAGCTGTCGGCTTGCATACTTTCTGATATATGGGTATTTGGATTTTAAAAAATGAGAGCATTTATTAACAGTTGGCAGCCCTGATGGCTCTTAAGAATACACTCAGTCATATATGTTTATGTACGCATAGCACATACGAAATTTGTTTGAAATCCAATTGATAGTATAGACGTTATATGCATTTAAAATTTGGACCTATCAGCAGGCTTAGAATCATTTTGGCAACACTGCCATGTATGGCCTCCTGGAAATTAAACTGCAATATTATTATCTATACGTGTGCCAATTTTGAAATAGCTCCCGTTCATACCTTCCAAGATATCCAACATGGAGCTCAAATTTCAATTGCGATTTTTCAGCAGTTGGTAGCACTGACATCATTTTCAAATATGGCCGTGAGATATTCAGGTATAGATCTTTACTCCTACCAAATTTTGTTTCGATTGCTGCAGACGCAGCCGTTTAGGAGTTGATAGGGGGGGGGGGGGCAGACAGACAGACAGGCAGACAGACAGACACACATTTGCCCGACCTCATACGTCTACTTTTTCCTCATTTTTGCAAAATGTGAAAAGTAGGCTAAAAATCAACACAAACGACCAATGCCTTCATGGTATTGCAATTTCCATTTTCTTCAGTGTATATAGGACAGGTTCTAGACACACCCAAAGTACACGGGGCTGGAAAGGGGTGTACCAAGTGGATGTGGTACATCCTAGGGGATTTAGACAGAATGAAGTTTCGGACACAAAAGGTGATAATGAAGGACAGAGCGGGAAAAGACCAAAAAGTTAAGATTTAGATTTGAATGATATTTATTAAATATAAAGCGAATATGTCGCCAGGAATGATAGCTTCAAAGAAATTACTTTAAAAACTGACAATAAAAAATTAATAACAATTAAAAGGTACTTGTTTCTCCAGGAAACGTAAATAGAGCAGTGATTAACTTTAAAGTATTAAATATAAAATTACTAAAAAAGAAGCATAATAATTTAAATTCATTCCAAAGTGGATTAAAATGAAATACTCTTCTGACGGAAAGAATCCGGGCAGAATAAAGGACGTGAAAGGGTACCACCTCTTCTAAGGTACGATACAAGAAGTATCAGGCCGGCAGTCGGAGGTCCTCAGTAGCTGGCGGCAATTTAGTGCGCCCGCTCTGGCGGTGCGAGGTCAGTCTGGCATGTTCCAGGGTTCCGGGTTCGGAACTAGAGTAGATGATGATAGGTTCTCCCAAAGATAGCGACCAGCATAGAGAGGCTCTTGGTAATACCTCCTGCGGCTGGTGAAATGATGTTCTCAGAATTACGATTTGCAGAGTAGATCCATGTTGAAGATTTTTGGTTGAAGTGCAGGCTGATGAATTTAGACTGCCCGGCCCGGCCGCCAAGTCCAGCAGAGAGATTATGCCGGCGGAGAAGAGACTCCGGCAGCCAGAGGTACCCCGAGAGGGCAGTAACCCCAGCAGGGATGTTGGTGAGCAGATGTGATCCGTTGAGAAGAGTGGACAAGAGTAGGCACTGTAGGCCGGGAGACCTCAGGCTATACAGCGGTAGTGACGTCAGCGCGCGGAACCTTCTAGCATGAAGGTGTGGCGAGAGAGCAGCCAATCACAGCGCAGCCCCAAGCACAATGCGAGCGTCACCGCTGGAGAGAGCTCAGTGCTCGTGAGACAATGTGACGGTATAGTACGTCTAGAAAGACACTACAGAAAACAGGTGAGTAGACATGAATACTACAGAAAAGCCATTAAATTGAAACACCAATATTAAACAAATCAGAACACCGCGTTCAGACTGCAATTCACGAAATTAAAATAATGGGGCAGAAAAATTGAACGTGTGTTTCACACCGTAAGGGAAACATAGCCAACAAAAAACATTCGCAAAGCGAACATGCTGGGAGGGGCGAGAAAAAATTGCAGTAAGAAAGCGCAGAAGTTAGGCCTCGCGTGGTAAAGGAGCAATCATGGTGATTGGCCTAAGAAAATGACCAGCAGAAGTCTGCAGTTTTACCACGCGAACCCTACCATCTCTGCCAGGAAAGCACTCAACAACCCTACCCAAATTCCAAACAAGAGGAGGACTAGGGTCTTTCAAAAGCACCAAGTCCCCCACCTGAAGGTTAGAGCAGGAAAAAAGCCATTTGCCACGCTGCTGAAGCAAACCGAGGTATTCCAACCTCCAGCGACGCCAAAAATTGTTGCGCAAACTTTCAATTTTGCGCCAAGAAATGGCTAAAGAAGATTGAGAATTAGAATATAACAAAGGTGGGGAGGCAGTCAATGGACCACCGATAAGAAAATGGCCCGGCGTTAATGGTAGAAGATCTGAAGGGTCATTAGATAAGGGTGATAAAGGGCGAGAATTAATTATGCCCTCAATAAAAATAATTAAAGAATTAAACTCTTCATGAGAAAGGGGGGTGTGGCCACAAACACGTCTAAGGTGCTTCTTGGTGAGTTTCACACAAGACTCCTACCGTCCACCTTGATGGGGTGCATAAGGGGGGATGAAGTGCCACTTGAAATTTCTCTGGTGAGCATAATCAGTAATCCTTTCCAGCGCTGCATTTTGAGTAAGAGCTCTCTTAATTTGCTCAGAAGCTCCGATAAAATTTTTAGCATTGTCGGAAAATACTTCTGAAGGAAGTCCTCGGCGAGCAGAAAATCTGGCAAAAGCTGCCAAAAAATAAGCAGTAGAGGCGTTGGTAACTAATTCTAAGTGAACTGCTCCGGTGACCATACATACAAACAGCGAAATATAGAGTTTTCCAAAAATACATTTTTTGGCCTCAGGAGAATTTTTTCTGTAAACAAAAGGCCCGGAATAATCCACTCCCGTGAAGGCAAAGGGTCTAGCAGGCGCAGATCTAAAGTTGGGAAGATCACCCATGAGCTGAGTGGTAATTTTAGGGTTGGATTTAAAACATGGAATACACTTCCGGATAACAGAGGTAACTTCATGGACTCCGTTTATGGGCCAATACCTTTCACGAATGACAGAAAGTAATGTACGAGTACCAGCATGAAGATGCTGGTAATGATACTGACGAATGATTAGAGAAGTGACATGATGCTTTGAAGGAAGAATAATTGGGTGTTTTTTATCCTCGGAAAGATCAGCCAAAGATAAACGTCCTCCAACTCTTAGTAAACCATCAGTGTCCAAAAAAGGGGCGAGTGATGAAAGCCTACTCGATTTCTTAAGGGATTGACCTTGGGACAACACCTGACATTCTTCAGAGAATATTTCTTGTTGAGTAAGCCATAAGATTTTTGTAGTGGCTAAACCTAATTCAGAAAGGGTTAAATATGGCTTAGGAAAAAGGGGTTGCTCTACCACAAAATATTTCCATCGAAGGAGATAAGCCATAACCCTCACCAATTTATGGAAAGAGGAATATCGCTGCAAGAGAAGGGGAGAGTCAGAAACGAGAAAAGAAGATCCAGTAATCTTACCAGCATCCGGCAAGTCTGATAACTCCGGAAGAGGAAAATTTGGCCAAGCGGAAGGTTCTTGCAGAAGCCAAGGGGGACCGTGCCAGTATAATGTCAGGTTAGCCAACATAAGAGGGGAACATCCCCGAGAAATGACATCTGCAGGATTCTCCTTGCCAGATTCATGATGCCATTGTTCAAAGTTAGACAATTGTTGAATTTTGGACACTCTATTAGCTACAAACACCTGCCAATGCGAGGAAGGTTTGGCAATCCATGCCAACGTGATGGCTGAGTCACTCCAAAAGTAAGTTTTGCTAAATCGGATTTTCAAAGATTGGCGGATTTTGACCGATAATTCAACCGCCAGAAGAGCAGCACAAAGTTCCAGTCGTGGCAAGGATAAGGATTTAAGAGGGGCTACCTTTGACTTAGCGCAAATTAAATTGGAAAAGAAATATGACTGGTCAAAATTGCGGCAAACAATATATGCACAACACCCATAAGCTTTCAATGAGCTATCGGCAAAGATGTGAAGTTCATATCCTCCACAAGAGGGAAAGGGAATAATCACTCGCGGGATAATGACATTGGAGAGATCTTCCAAACTATTTCTATAAGAAATCCAATTTTTTTGCAACTCCGAAGGAACTGGTTCATCCCAACCAGTTTTCAAGGACCAAAGATCCTGCATGAAAAGCTTTGCTGTGACAATAATTGGCGCCAAAAATTGGAGAGGATCAAATATCTTTGCAATCTCAGACAAAATTTGCCGCTTAGTTTGCGGTTTGATGTCACTGAGATTAATTTTGAAAAAGAAAAAAATCCTTTTGAGGACTCCAATAGATGCCTAAGGTTCTGATAGAATTACTTTCTTGAAGAAGCTCTACTGAGTCGTTATAGACTGAAGTTAATGGAAATTTAGAAAGAAATTCTTCCGAATTAGAGTTCCACTTGCACAAGGAAAATCCGCCTCCCAAAAGCAAAGCTGTCAAATCTTTAGAGACCTGTAGTGCTTCAGATACTGACTCAAATGAATGAAGAAAATCGTCAACGTAAAATGATGATTTTAACACTTCAGAAGCCTTAGGAGAATACAACGGGCCATCCTGTTCAGCAAGTAATTTCAACGTACGTATGGCTAAAAAAGCAGAGGACTTTAGTCCATAGGTTAAGGTTTTTAGCCGAAAAATCTTGACAGGTTTAGTAGGCTCGTCGCGCCAAAGAATTCTCTGAAGGTCGCACTGTTGTTGATCGACCAAAATCTGCCTATACATTTGCTTGATATCAGATATCACTGCGATAGGGAACAAGCGAAAATTCATCAAGACAGAAGAAATGTCAGATTGAATAGGAGGGCCTGATAATAATGTGTCATTCAGAGAAGTACCATTGGCATCCAATGCAGAGCCATTAAAGACCACTCTTATGTTTTCCTTTAAAATCTCATTCTTCCAAACTGGATGATGATTGAGGTAAATGACTTCAGATGGGGTATAAGAAGCATCATCTTTCTTGGTAACAACCTCCATGTGATCAAGTGCCTCATATTCCTCCATAAACGTGGAGTATTGAGTTTTAACAACAGGGTCACGTTTAAATTTGTTTTCCACAGCATAGAGTGCTCTAAGAGCCCTAGGGTGTGTTTCAAATAAAAGAGGTGGATTATCCACTCGGGGCATTGTTACGACAAATCTACCCTCTGAATTGCGTTTGGTCGTTTCGCGAAACTGTTTTTCACACATTTCATTTTCAACCGAGGAAGGTGAAACTGAATCTATAGTTTCGATTTTCCAAAATCTTTCTAAGTTATAATCGAGACTTGTATTGACAAAATGACATTGAGAGAAATTTTGAAATGACTTACGAGGGACTTGACCCGTTACTAACCAACCTAGCTTGGTATGATGAACAAACACTCCTGGTGATATTTTAACCTTAGAGCTAAGGAGACATTGCCAAAATACTTGGGCACTGAGAAGTATGTCTACCGGAGCGCTCGTATTAAATGTTGGATCCGCCAACTGAATGTTATGAGGAAATTGCCACGTTCTAACTTCAAAAGAATTACTAGGGGTGTTACTGCCAATAGTATCAATGGCAAGGCAATTCAACTGCAATGTTGTGTTACAATTCACAGCATCTTTGATGTGAACACGAACAAAATGCAAAGATTTAACATTGCCATTGTTAATACCGGTAACCTGAATTAATGTAGGTTGCTTGGGGAGACCAAGTTTCTTAATGAGACGCTCACTTATGAAGTCATGGGTGGCGGCATTATCCAATAGGGCACGTGCTTCAAGCCATCTACCAGAAGAGTCTTGAACTTTTATTAACACGGTTGATAGTAGCACCTGGGAACTACGAATTGAGCTAGAGCTCTGAGTATAAGATTGCGCATTAGCTCCTGGGGATGCATCTTTAGAACATCCAGGGGAAGGAGCCTGACGTGGCTTTTCAAACCTATGAAGCAAGGTATGATGTTGAGCCTTGCAATGGGAGCAAGTATTTTTAGATAAGCAATCAGGCACCATATGCCTAGTTGACAAACAGTTGTAGCAATATCTTTTTTGAGCTATTAATTTGCGTCTTTCATCGGTAGAAAGGGCTTTAAAGGCAACGCAGGAATATAACCTGTGAGGTGCTTTACAGAGAATACAATCCATTGAATTATGCTGAACAGTAAAGACAGCAGATTTGTTTATTTTTGCACCGACTGGTTTCACAACATTAGATTTGTTATCTGCACTTCCTGACATATGACAGGCTACAGCTGACAAAACCTGACATCTATTATTCATAAACGTAAGCAATGAATCATAGGTATATGACGTGTCATTTGTTAGTTCCCTCTCCCATGCCTTTAAGGTTGATGAATCAAATTTAGAAGTAACCAAGTGAATCAAGAATAGATCCCAATGCTCGACCGGTTGGTTCAACCGTGCCAATGCTCTGACATGTAGTTGGACCGCGTCACTCAAGGCTCGCAGTGTTGACAAGCTTTCAGCTCGCAAGGTGGGCAGGTTAAATAAGGCTTGAATATGCCTTTGTAAACATAATTTTTCATTGCCATAACGGCCTTTAAGAAGCTCGATAGCAATGTTATAGTTTTCTCCTGTTAGGGGAAGTTCTCTTATAAGTTGAAGGGGTGGCCCCTGCAAAATGGATTTTAAGTAATGAAATTTCTGAATTTCCGGAAGTGTGGCATTATTATGTACTAATGAACTGAACAATTCAAAGAATGATTGCCACATCTCTTCCTTTCCTGAAAAGTGCGGAATTTCAATTTTAGGTAGCAATGGTTTGATACCGTTCCCATGGTCGCTAATTCTTCCTTGAGTTTCTTCTACCTTCAACGCCAGGGTCAGAGTTCTAACTAATGCCACAGCCTGAGCATGTGTATCAAAGTAATTACTCTCTACTTCTTCCCTATCTGATTGATGTTCTGGACTTTTGATTTCAATTTCAAGTTGCACGAGATCATATTTCTTGTACGCCTGTTCAAAAGCTTTTAAACGCTGGGATATAATGTCAAGGTTTTGTTCCTCTTTCGGTAGAGTAGCTAAATATTTTTGAAAACGGGTGAGTTGACCTTTGTAGGCCGCCCGAGAGTTTAACAGTTTATCATCAATTATTGGTGGCATGGCTGGAAAAGTTGGAACAACTCACTCACCAAAGCTGCTTGTGGCACCAGACAGACCTGCTCTCCGGAAAGAAACCAGTTGTACAAATATGCTGGGATTGTTTCCGCCTTCCCGCAGATCTCCCGCGCTAGCCACAATGTACTGAAATGTATAGAACAAATATTAGATTGAACCAGTTTTTTGAATTGAATTTGCGGTCTCAGAATGAAGGTTCTGGGTTTGATCCCGGGTTTCGGCACCATGGAAAGGGGTGTACCAAGTGGATGTGGTACATCCTAGGGGATTTAGACAGAATGAAGTTTCGGACACAAAAGGTGATAATGAAGGACAGAGCGGGAAAAGACCAAAAAGTTAAGATTTAGATTTGAATGATATTTATTAAATATAAAGCGAATATGTCGCCAGGAATGATAGCTTCAAAGAAATTACTTTAAAAACTGACAATAAAAAATTAATAACAATTAAAAGGTACTTGTTTCTCCAGGAAACGTAAATAGAGCAGTGATTAACTTTAAAGTATTAAATATAAAATTACTAAAAAAGAAGCATAATAATTTAAATTCATTCCAAAGTGGATTAAAATGAAATACTCTTCTGACGGAAAGAATCCGGGCAGAATAAAGGACGTGAAAGGGTACCACCTCTTCTAAGGTACGATACAAGAAGTATCAGGCCGGCAGTCGGAGGTCCTCAGTAGCTGGCGGCAATTTAGTGCGCCCGCTCTGGCGGTGCGAGGTCAGTCTGGCATGTTCCAGGGTTCCGGGTTCGGAACTAGAGTAGATGATGATAGGTTCTCCCAAAGATAGCGACCAGCATAGAGAGGCTCTTGGTAATACCTCCTGCGGCTGGTGAAATGATGTTCTCAGAATTACGATTTGCAGAGTAGATCCATGTTGAAGATTTTTGGTTGAAGTGCAGGCTGATGAATTTAGACTGCCCGGCCCGGCCGCCAAGTCCAGCAGAGAGATTATGCCGGCGGAGAAGAGACTCCGGCAGCCAGAGGTACCCCGAGAGGGCAGTAACCCCAGCAGGGATGTTGGTGAGCAGATGTGATCCGTTGAGAAGAGTGGACAAGAGTAGGCACTGTAGGCCGGGAGACCTCAGGCTATATAGCGGTAGTGACGTCAGCGCGCGGAACCTTCTAGCATGAAGGTGTGGCGAGAGAGCAGCCAATCACAGCGCAGCCCCAAGCACAATGCGAGCGTCACCGCTGGAGAGAGCTCAGTGCTCGTGAGACAATGTGACGGTATAGTACGTCTAGAAAGACACTACAGAAAACAGGTGAGTAGACATGAATACTACAGAAAAGCCATTAAATTGAAACACCAATATTAAACAAATCAGAACACCGCGTTCAGACTGCAATTCACGAAATTAAAATAATGGGGCAGAAAAATTGAACGTGTGTTTCACACCGTAAGGGAAACATAGCCAACAAAAAACATTCGCAAAGCGAACAGGGGCTACATGACCGCGTTGCCGCAGCCCCTAAACTGAGGAACCAACCAACCAGACTCAGTATATTTGATACGAGGGTGGATCGAAAAGTTTTAACCCTCATTTTTTTTATGCCAAAACAAAATACATACAGGTAATATATATATATATATAAATCAATGTTACGTGATAGTTTGTCTGTCTGTGGGTATGTATGTCTCCTATGCGTTCATATACCATTCGTTCGATTGCGATGAAACTTGGGTGAGATGTTGAGTACACTCCAAGGAAGGTTTCTGACTTAGTAAATCCATTTTACAATAGGTAGCGCACGCGTAGATTCAACAAATGAGCGACGATGCGCGAAGCATTTCAACAAAGTCCCGTATGTGTTCATATACCATACGTCCGATAGCGATGAAACTTGGGTGAGATGTTGTGTACACTTACGTGAAGGTTTAAAAATTAGTGAATACATTTCACAGTAGATAGCGGACGAGTAGATTCAACAAATGGGCGACGACACGCAAAGCGTTTCAACAAAGTCCCGTATGTATTCATTACCATTCATCCGATAGCTATGAAACTTGCGTAAAATGTTGTGTACAATGCAGGGAAATTTTCTGGCTTAGTACATCCACTTTACAATAGGCAGCGCACGAGTAGATTCAACAAATGAGCTACGACGCGCGAAGCATTTCAACAAAGTCACGTTTGCGTTCATATACCATTCGTCCGATAGCGATGAAACTAGGCTGAGATTTTGTATGCACTCCAGGGAAGGTTTCTAGCTTCGTAAATCCCTTTACAAATAGGTAGTGCACGAGTAGAATCAACAAATGAGCGACGACGCGCGAAGCGTTCCAACAAAGTCCCATATAATTTCATATACCATTCGTCTGATAGTGATAAATGTTTGGTGAATTATTTTGTACACTCCAGGAAAGGTTTCTGGCTAAGTAAATCCATTTTACAATACGAAGCGCACGTTTATATTCAACAAATGAATGACTACGCGCGAAGCGTTTCGACAACGTCCCGTATACGTTCACATACCATTCATCCGATTGCGATGAAACTTGGGTGAGATGTTGTGTACACTCCAGGGAAGGTTTCTGGCTTAGTACATCCATATTACAATATGTAACGCAAGAGTAGAATCAACAAATGAGCGACGACACGCGAAGCGTTTCAACCAAGTCCCGTATGCATTCATGTACCATTCGTCCGTAGCTATGAAACTTGGGTGAGATGTTGTGTACACGTCATGGAAAATTTCTGGCTTAGTAAATCCACTATACAATATGCAGCGCACAAGTTGATTCAACAAATGAGGGACGACGCGCGAAGCGTTTCAACAAAGTCCCGAATAAGGTCATATACCATTCTGCCGTTAGCGGTGAAACTTGAGTGAAATATGGTGGACACTCCAAGGAAGGTTTCTGGCTTAATAAATACATTTCACAGTAGGTAGCACACGAGTAGATTCGACAAATGAACGACGACACGCGGAGCGTTTCAATACAGTCCCCTATGTGTTCATATCCCATTAGTCCGATAGCGATGAAACTTGGGTGAGATGTTGTGGACACTTACGTGACAGTTTCTAACTTAGTAAATACATTTTACAGTAGGTAGCGCGCGAGTAGATTGAACAAATGAGTGACGGAGCGCGAATCGTTTAAACAAAATCAGGTATGCGTTCATATACTATTCATCCGATTGCGATGAAACATTGATCAGTTATTGTGTACCCGCCAGGGAAGGGGACTTAGTAAATCCATTTCACAATAAGTAGCGCAAGAGTAGATGCAACAAATGGGTGACGACGCGCGAAGCGTTTCAACAAAATCCCCTATTGCGTTCATATAACATTCTTCGATTGCGATGAAACCTTGATGAGTTATTGTGTACACGCCAGGGAAGGGCTTCGACTTAGTAAAACATTTCTCAATAGGTAGCGCACGAGTAGATTCAACAAATGAGTGACAGCGAACGAATCGTTTAAACAAAACCCCGTATACGTGCATATACCATTCATCCGATTGCGATGAATCATTGATGAGTTATTGTGTGCACGCCAGGGAAGGGTTTCGACTTAGTAAATCCATTTCACAATAGGTAGCGCACGAGTATATGCAACAAATGGGTGACGACGCGCGAAGCGTTTAAACAAAATCCCCTATGCGTTCAAATAACCTTCTTCGATTGTGATGAAACCTTGATGAGTTATTGTGTACACGCCAGGGTAGGGTTTCGACTTAGTAAATCCATTTCTCAATAGGTAGCGTACGAGTAGATTCAACAAATGAGTGACAGCGCACGAATCGTTCAAACAATATCCCGTATACGTTCATATGCCATTCATCCGATTGCGATGAATCTTTTGAAAGTTGTTGTGCACGCTCCCACGAATGGTTCTAAATTAGAAAATCCATTTTACGATAGCTTAGAGGCAGTTAACGGAAATTGAAAAACATGTTGTGTATCCAAAAGCACTTCAAGAAACAGAATTTCAACGCCAACACTTTCTTTGATTGGCATTGCAACGCATGCCGGGTACAGCTTGTCTATACTAATATAATAAAGCTGAAGAGTTTGTTTGTGTGTTTATGTGTTTAAACGCGCTAATCTCTGGAACTATCAGTCGGATTCAAAAATTTCTTTTTGTATATGATAGCCAGATTCAAGAGGAATATTTTAGGCTATGTAGCATTATGCTACACCTCTCAGGTAACATTGATTTTTGTTCAGTAAGTCGGAAGAAGAAGCGCTCCCGGACAGCTTCAATAATACCTAAGTCTATTGTTGACTGGGAATGCGGGCTGCATCACGTCAGCCCTACCAGTGTTCTGGTGCAGAATTGCGAGCTGCTTATAAATTACTGTCATGGGGCGTAATTAGTGCAAAAAGATTTCTTAGGCCCCTTAAAACAGTTATCATGCCTCTGTATGAGGGCGATGGTGTTAGTGCAGTATACTGCAATCAGCGTTGGTGCTTTCCGATCCTTATCCTTGAGCGCTCCAGTTCTGTAGTAGTATTCATTATCATCCATAAAACAAATAAATCCACCGGGAGAATCCGGGCACTACTGTTAGTGAAGAGATCAAGACTAAGTTATAAATGAACACGCTAGATGAAGCTGCTTGTATTAGCTGTCTCAGATAGTGGGATTATGAGAAGAGAATGGGGGAGGAGAGATTGGTTGGTTGGTTCCTCAGTTTAGGGGCTGCGACAACGCGGTCATGTAGCCCTGTGTACTTTGGGTGTGTGTAGAATCTGTCTGATAACCGGTGTTAATTGTGATGGCTGTATTAGTGTGTGTTATCCGTTTTTAATACAAGTAAGGACTGCAGACATTCAATTTTAAAGTAGTTTCTACTTTTGCTACCAAACGCCACTATCAACGACAAATAGTTCTGAACTTGGTTACTAGTTACCACCGAAGTCTGCTCCTGGCGACGAACGTTGGAACCTAAGAGCGTTAGTCAAATCTAACCTATAATGTATGCTTTTAAACAAGTGTAAATAGTGGAAGGTTCTTTTACTTGCCATAAATCTATGACATGGGACCGCCGGCTTTATTTCCCTTCCGAAGAGGTGGCTTCGGTGGCGTAGTTGGTAGCATGGTGAGCTTCTATGCCCAAGATCGCGGGTTCAAATCCGGCCAAAGTCGTCGGATTTTTTAAGAGCGTTAAATATCCCTTAGTATGTCTTACTTTGGAGGGGAAGTAAAGCAGGGGGTCCCATATCATAGATTTATGGCATGTTAAAGAACCCTCCACTAATTTCACTTGTGTGAAGCTAAACTATAGGTTAAATATGACCAACGCTCTTAGGTTCCAACGTTCGTCGCCAGTAGCTGACTGCGGTGGCATGTAGTAACCAAGTTCTGAACTAGTAGTCGTTGACGGTGGCGTTTGGCGCCAAAAGTAGAAACTATTTGAATGTCTACAGTCCTTACTTGAATTTAAAACAGATAACACACATTAATACAGCCATCACAATTAACACCGGTTATCAGACAGATTCTACACACACGAAAAGTACACGGGGCTACATGACCGCGTTGTCGCAGTCCCTAAACTGAGGAACCAACCAACCAACCCATCCGAAGGAAGGCATACTGAGGGATTTTTAGCGCTCTTAAAAGATCCGAAGACTTCGGCTGGGCTTACCTAGGAGGCTAAGGATTTCGGCTGTAGAGGGTAAGAGAAGTAGAGATAGTAGGCGATGGTTCGATTCAATGTTGAACGTTTTCAAAGTGATGGCTGTAGCTGTGTGTGGATTTGTGTTCGAGTATTGGATTAATAATGGGGTGGCCGTAATCTTGAGATAGGATCCATCCATGCCGAGGCTCAGTGTACCTCGTTCCAACCCTTAGACCAGAATGTGATTTCTTTGCAGAGCCGGGAATCGAACCAGGGATATCTGGATCCAGAGGCTCAACTCGTACACCGAGACCGCAGAATGCGGCAGACAATAATGAGAGGGCGACATGCGGCTGCAGTCGAAATCTGTGATAGGCCACATGCCATAGAATGAGGGAATTGTATAGCAGCAATCAATATGAAGGGAAAACCCTGATGGAAGACGGAAGCTAGCCATGGAATTGTAGAAGCTCCCTCTTCAATCAATAACACGCGGTTCAGCCATACATCCGTCTGATTTCATGAGCGAGCCGTAGAGCATCTGGCACATGTGCAGAATTAATCATTTCTATCAATCGCCTTTCATTTCCAGATTAAAGGAGATAAATATTACACATTCTGTCTTCAATTCGGCAAACGAAGAGAATCGTATTGAAACTGGAAAGTCAATTTAGAATCACATGATGAGACTGCTACAGAAACTATTTACCCTCAAACATTTCGTGATAGTAGTGATTATTGATTTAAAGAATAAGAACATCGAGGTTATGGGACTCCAGAATGTCCTAGAACAGGGGTGCCCAACCTTTTCTAACTAAGGGCCACATTGTAAATAGTTGGGGGACCTTGCGGGTCAATAACACTCCGAGGAGTTTTGGGGGGTATGTTTCTTTTTTAAAATAGGTGCAATATGGTGAGATTTGTGGCTGTCTGAGATTAGCTTTCTTAGTATTGTTGCCGTTTTATATATTTATTTGTAGTGGATAAATAAAACAGTAAAAATAAATTTAAATATTTTCAATAAATCCCTTTAAAATAGAATTACGATGATACTCATCACACTCATACAGCATGAATGACAAAGAGTGAGTATTTATGTCCATTTGACATAACTATTAATCAAATTATGAAGTAAAGTTCATGATAATTTAGTTTAGTGTGACGACTGGTAAAGCTTTGTACAAGTTCTTAAAATTTCTCCCCACTTAGGCTCGAACTTAGCTGTACCAATCATTAGTAAGGAGCTCGAAATTTCGATTTAATGTAGTTAATTTTGGAAAATGCTTGTTCACAAACCTAAGTTGAGCCAAACACTGAAAACATGGTTCGAGCAAACGTTTTCAAGTTTTTGAAATGTTCATTGTTCAAGAAGCTGTAGAACGGCAACAAGTCACCATTTTTGTAGCCCTCCTGAAAATGTTCCCCGTGTATTTCGTGTGTTGTTAAGTCAATGATTTCAAGTTGACGGCTTGTTGGCACAGAATCAATTTCACATTTGAAAGGATTGTGAAAGAGGTTGATTTTGTCACATTCTTGGTCAAAATATTCAAATCTGTCATTAAACTACTGGCTCAATTGCTTGTCGAAATCAGCAGCAAAGTCAGAAGGAAAGGTCTCCATAGTTTCAGATAAAAAATCTTTACATGTCTCAAAGTGATGCAAATCGTTCTTGGTAAGCTGCTTATCGAACAGTGCAAGCCTTAACATTATGGTAGTCATCAAAAACAAGTGAATTAACTCTCTGTTGTTTTAAGTTTAAATTCTTAGCCTACTTTTCACATTTTGCAAAAATGAGGAAAAAGTAGACTTATGAGATCGGGCATATGTGTGTCTGTCTGTCTGTCTGTCTGGCTGGCTGGCTGGCTGGCTGTGTTTGTGTCCCCCCTATCAACTCCTAACACTGCTGCAGCAATCAAAACAAAATTTGGTGGGAGTAAAGATCTATAGGCTACCTGAATATCTCACGGCCATATTTGAAAATGATGTCAGTGCTTCCAACTGCTGAAAAAATCGCAATTGAAATTTGAGCTCCATGTTGGATATCTTGGAAGGTATACATGGGAGCTATTTCAAAATTGGCACACGTATAGATAATAATATTACAGTTTAATTTCCAGGAGGCCATACATGCAGTGTTGCCAAAATGATTATAAGCCTGCTGATAGGTCCAAATTTTAAATGCATATAACTTCTACGCTATCAATTGGATTTCAACCAAATTTCGTATGTGGTATGTGTACATAAACAGATATGACTGAGCGCATTCTTAAGAGCCACCAGGGCTGCCAACTGTTAATAAATGCTCTCAATTTATTTTATCCAAATACCATTATATCAGAAAGTATTCAAGCCGACAGCTTTAAACTATGCACACGTATAGTACCTGGCATTCTAGATTAATTTGGAGTAACTAATATAGGCCTACGCCAGTGCTAGCAACATGATTCTAAGCCTGCTGATAGGTCCAATTTTAAAATACATGTAACTTCTATACTAAGAAATGGATTTCATCCAATATTGGTACAACACGAGATCATAATATTTCGGATTATTTCTGACCAACACATGCATGACATTGTTGCCAACATAATTTTACGCGCGCTGATAAATCCAAGGTCTAACTGCATGTAACGTGCATGCTATCCATTGGACTTCAACCAAATTTTGTATTCTGTACCTTAAGAGATGCAACTAACAATAGCCTATATTCAGTCACCAGGGCTGCCAACGGTACTGCTCTATTAGGCTACATTATATAAGGTATATTTCGAACTAATTAGGAATTTCGATATTACCAACTTAATTTCGTCATTATTCTAGATAGGTCTATATAGATTGGCAAGAATCCTAAATTTCAAGAAAAGTAGGCTGTTTAGTTTGTCACGGAACTTCTTGTTTTATGTGCATTGTAATGTCAACTAAAAATGCTAACTTCCACAGCTACAATGGATCAGAAAACTCAGGCACTTGACGGCCTTGTTCAAACATAAACATAGCTACTGCTGCACGAAGTTCAAGAAACCTTTGTAACACTTTACCTCTACTGAGTCATCGGACCTCACAATGATAGGGAAGGTCCGGATAAACACTGTCAATTTCGGCCAAAATTAACTTAAACTGGCGGTGTTTTAGGGAGTGTGAGCATATGTAATTTACTGTTTTAACAACAACATACACAACTTCAGATATTTTCAAACTGTTCCGCACAAAGCTTGCTGATGTATGATACAATGCAGTATGATTGGTTTTTCTGCACAGGTGTCTTTCACTGCTTTGCATACATTTCCAACAAAACCAGTTTTCTCACAACACGTGTTTCGACCTGCGTCTGTAGTCACTCCTAGTAAGTTCTTTAAGTCAAGTCCAAGTGCAAACATAGTTTCCTTATCCTCAGAAAAAAATTTCTTCACGAGTTACTGTAGTTTCCATTGAGTGAACTCAGGCCTGTTCTTCGTTAATTTGATATTCACAATTGATTCCTCTAATAAACAACAGAACCTGAGCTGAATCAGAGGTAAAAATGGACTCATACAAAGCAATAGAAAACAATCAAATTTTTTACAAGCTTTAGTTGTTTTAAAGTTTTGTTGACACAGCGCGGGCGTGGAGCGGCGGGCCGGAGAAAATAGTCTCGCGGGCCGTAGGTTAGGCAGTCCTGTCCCAGAGTATATCGCCGATGCTAATTTCCAACTCTTCATTTACGGCACCTCTTTCTCGGAAACTATTAACGGAAACTTACTGGATTTTCTTCAGGGATGTTCTTCAAGACTCTCGCTTTACTTTGACGTAGGCATTTTAGATACGAATGTATTTTTGAATTTTCATTTCATAGCTGAATGTTTAACACCCACTGTAAAACAGGAAAAGTCCAAAAGTTAGGAGATATGAAAGAAATTATGAAAAATGGATTAAATGAGTTCAATATAGAACTTTGCTTCTAATAGCATGTGCTTCCTTGGAAATGTGGCCAAAACTCACGGGAAGGGTAGTCGCATGAGATAATGTGCCGTGTATGACTCCTGAGCGTTTCGGCTAACTGCAGCTGAGCTGAGCAGTTTGTCACAGACACGAGTGAAGTGAAGTCGGCAACACGTCACGAGTTAACCCACTTTGAACGTGGGAGGATCATCGGCGCATGGGTCATAGCATTTCCGAGATTACACGCGAATTCGGATTTCCGAGGTCAACAGTGTCGAGGGTGGATCTTCAACATCGCAGAGATAATGATACATTCCGGGTAAACCGCCGCACGGGACGACCACAGGTGTTTAACGAACAGACAACACGTCGCCTCAGCAGAACCATACGGGGCGATCGAAGGGCTACTGTGAGTCAGATAACCACCCAGTTGGATGTTGGGAGTCAGGAACCCATTTCTTGCCTCGCCGTATTGCTGTAGTTTTGAGGGCTCGCGGAGGAGCAACTCGTTATTAACATCGTATTCCGCGCCTTCCCATGACTTTTTGCCACTCAGTGTATCGTATACAATATTATTGTACAAGATCTATGACTGGCACTGTCATAATAATAAAATAGATATTGTTTTAGGTCCGTAAACTGTATGTTTAAGGGTTGACACGCGTTATATGCTTTTTAATGAATCTGTGTATAAAAATTGTATAAGTTTTTTGAAAGCAGAAAGAAAGTATTTTTTAAGCGAATATCATGTTGTAAAATTCGCTCATCTCGTAATGGTTGGTTGGATGGTTGGTTCCTCAGTATAGGGGCTGCGGCAACGTGTACTTAGGGTATGTGTAGAATCTGTCTGATAACCGGTGTTAATTGTGATGGCTGTAGTCTATTAGTGTGGGTTATCTGTCTTTAATTCAATTAAGACTGCAGACATTTGTATTCAAGTAGTTCCTACTTTTACTACCAAACACCACCGTGAACGACAACTAGTTCAGAATTTGGTTACTAGATGCCACCGCAGGCGGCTCATGACGACGAACGTTGGAACCTAAGAGCGTTAGTCAAATCTAACCTATAATTTAGCTTTCACTCAAGTGTAATTAGTGGATCTTTTACATGCCATACATCTATGACATGGACCGCCGGCTTTACTTCCCCTCCGAACGCAGGTGTACTGAGGGAGATTTTGTAATGATAATGAAGGTTGTGGTGTGTACGAATTAGTTCTATCCCATTAATATGGAGTACCTCCTCCTTGTATTGCAGTCACATTATCAGCGTATCAATGCTTGTAGCTTCCCTTCCATTATCAGCAAATCTGCCTTTGTATTTACAAGTAAATAAAATGGTGAAAGCCATAACAAGAGTATTAAACCGTCACACTCAGTGGCTTGTGCTTAATGCAATGTAACGTGGATAATTGAATTGCTGTCGCTCCATGTTTGCTGAGCTGTCATAAGCAATACATATTAACTGTTTAAAGTTGTAGTTATCGACTGAGGCTAGAGGAATTGACATACCGAGTTGTATTCTGTGGTTCAGAGAAAAAAATGAAGGTGTTCAGTAAACATTGGAAATGAGACCATTCACCGCACACTCAAATTCTCTGAATTACTGGCATAACCTAGACCAACGGTCTACGCCAGATCAAAAAGTCTGAGGGATAGGGTTGTTGAGAACGACTTGCCGGACATCCTGTCTCATGATCCCAAGATCCCGAGTTCGTTCTTTTTGAATTCTGAATTTTTGTTTTTCCGTAATTTTTGTTTATTATGCATAATTTATTTATTTTTGTTTTATTAATTTTTTATCTTTTCATTTTTAAGTGCCCACCTCTAAATTCTTAATTTCAATCTAAATTTGTATACTTTAATCGGTGTTAAGAGGGACAGAAGACCTATTAGTACCGCCCCTTAAAACGTCAATAACTAACTTGATTTTCGATCGAACAAGTGGAATTTCGAAGGTTAGGAAAAATCCACGGTACTACAGTCGTACGATTTTCGGCTGGTAAATTATTCCTCGTATTGCATTTCGTGATTACAGGTCAGAGTTATTTTAATCTCATCCATAGGTCTCTTAGTAAGGTTCCGGTTTCTGCACGATTTAACAAGCACGGTTTCGTCGCGGGGTAACTCAAAATGACTCACTGTGGGGAGGATGGAACGAAATGTGATACTCAATGATTGGAGTGGTTGAATTTATATGTACAGTAATTTGAAATTACTTACATTTAACTGGTGGGCTTTCCGCAATTATTTCTTCTGGATTATGAGTAGAGCTGGGATTTTTATGTAATTACATATTTTGCATATTTTTTATAGTTGTGGGTATTCTACATATTCGTTGTGATATTACATAAAATTACATATTTCAGAGTTTTCCAGTTTTTATATGAAATAAATTGCTGAATTTGAAGTTTCACACTTAATGTCTGTCCTCTCAACAGGGGGATTAAGGTAATTATGAGTGACAGGTATTTGAGAGGACGATAGGATGATGAGTGTTGTGCATGGGGAAACTGGTGCAAGTGTATTGAGTAAATTGCAAAAAGTGTTGAAGAGAAATCCTGATTATTCAACATTTCACAGTGTGTGCCGAATTCTAAATGGAGATGACGTTGATCCTCCCGAGGACAATTCTCCAACGAAAATTCCTCTCCTAAAATTTGCCCCAGTTACATCATGTGATGTTGAAAGATCTGTCTCTGCATATGAGAACATCCTAAGTGACAAACGGCTTTCTACTACCACAGAGAACATCGAAAAATACTTAATAGTTCACTGTGCTAGAAAATTTAATGAATAAACGTGCTTTGAGTTGTGAAAATACAAAGTTTCTTTTGAATATGTGTGTGATATATTCATATAATATGACTCCAAAGAACATTGAAAAATACTTAATTGTTCACTGTGCTACAAAATGTAATATAAAGCGTGTTTAGTGTGTTGTAACTGACAAAATGATAAGTTTATATTAATTATATGATATTACATATTTTGCCCAATCTACATATTTTGCTACATATTTTGGTTCTTTTTGTTACATATTTATGTACATATTATGCCACTTGATAATACATAAAAATCCCAGCTCTAATTATGAGTAATATTCTCTTAGAGGATAGTGTCAGGGCACGGTGGCACTGACCCTAGACCCGCCGCTGGTTACGCTACTTCCCTCTTACCAAGGTCGACTGGGTTTGATTAAATATCACGTCCTGTGGTTCGGATTCCACATAAATATGGAGGTCCCGTGGCTCATGATCGCGAGATTAACGGTCTCGTAAATTACAAGCTTCTTTTCCTTGTTTACCTCCAGGCAAATGCCAAGATGGTACCTTCCTAAAGGACACGGACGCTCCTTCCAATCCCGCGGCCACTTTCATTCATCGTTATTCATTTCAACTCTCATTAACCCAAGGAATATCAACACAATTTTATTTTTTATTTTGTTGGGTACCAACCGAGGCAGGGGAAAATTTGTGAACACGAGAATATATATGAAGATTTATATTGATGGAGGTATTTATACAAAAACATTCAACAATTTGTTTCACATCCCTTACGAACAACTAAAGAGCTAAAGAGTAACAAGTAGTTGTGTGTAGAACTAAATATCCTATTTTCATATATCCTACTTATGCTAATTGCCTCTATGAACATACAAAATTTCAGTTTGATTGCTGTAATAGATTTGTGGATATTGAGAACCGTCTAAATATTTTGGATGGTCGCCATGTTTGATGTTTATATATGCAGGCCTTATAGTTAGGTTCTATTAAGTAGGTGTATTATTGAAACTTCAATCGCACGATTAGGACACAATAAATAAAAACGAGGTTTTAAAATGTCGCACTGCCGCCATCTTGAGGTTATGTAAACAATTGAAATAAATTAGATAACAGTGGATTAAATTTGTATAAACATTTACCGTATTATATTTCACTGCGCTTGGATGGTTAAATCACGAGGAACGTCCATTTAAATATTTAAGTTTCTGGTTACCGCCATGTTGGACTTGTGCTTACCAGGTTATTCAAAGTCCCATAGGTGAACTTATATTTATAGCGCTTATCATCATACAAAATTTCAGTTTTATTGCTGTCATAGATATGCTAAGTAGATATTGAGAACCGTCTAAATATTTCGGATGGTCGCCCGGTTGGATTTTTAGCCTATTTTCAATTTTGAAAAAATAGGCTTATGAGATCACCTTTTGTCCATGTGTGTGTGCGTGTGTGTCTGTGAGGTGTGTGTGTGTGTGTGTCCCCTAATAAATTCTAAACGGCTGGAGCGATTCCAATGAAACTCAGTAAGCTCATAGCACTATTCCGGGCGACCTCGACCGTGCCCTTCAAATTTTGGTACGTCTCACCAATCCAACATGGCGGCTGTGCGAAATATTTCACCAGCATTCAATATCTCCGAAACTATTACCGACATCACCCTGGAATTTATTACGTTGATAAAGGGAACTACTAGAAGTTCACCTATGTGACTTTTGAAAAACTGGTAAGTACAAAACCAACATGGCGGCCACGCGAATTTGCGACTTTTAAATGGACGTTCCAACCAAACGCAATAAAACTTGGTACAAAATATGTTTATACACATTGTAATGCACCGACATCTAACTTGGTTCAATTGTTTACATAACCACAAGATGGCAGATGAGCGAAATATTTCACCGGCATTCTATATCTGTGAAACTGTTAGCTGTATCACCCTGAAATTTTGTACGGAGATAAAGGGCACTACTGGAAGTTTATCTATAAGACTTTCAAAAAGCGTTTAACTACAAAACGAACATGGCGGCCAAGCGAATTTTGAAATTTTAAATAGACCTTTCTCGCGATTTAATGTTCCAAACGCAATGAAATCTGGTACAGGAAATGTTTATACACATTGTAATGCACTGGTATCTAATTTAGTTCAATTGTTTACATAACCGCAAGATGGCGGCTGAGCGAATTTAAAAATTAAGTTTTTATTTCTTGTGTCGTAATCAAGCAATCGAAGTGAAGGTTTGAATAATGAACCTACGCAATGATTTTACTTTAATGGTACATGACTCTATGGCCTATACATTTAACAATCCAACATGGCGACCATCCGAAATATTCAGACGACTCTGAATATCTACGAATCTATTATAGCAATGAAACTGAAATTTTGTATGTTGATAGTGGCAGTTAATATAAGTGGGATATATGAAAATAGGCTGTATAGTTCTTCACGGAACTACTTGTTATATATATAGGCCATAGAGCTATGTACTATTAGATGACGATTATTGCGTAGGTTCATCATCCAAACGTTGACTTCGATCGCGTGATTAGAACACAAGAAATAAAAACTTAGTTTTAAAATTTCGCCCAGCCGCCATCTTGAGGTTATGTAAACAATTGAACTAAGCTAGAGATCAGTGCATTGCAATTTGTATAAACATTTGATCTACCATGTTTCACTGCGTTCGGATTGTTAAATAGCGAGAAAAATGTATTTAAATGTTTCAACTTCGCTTGGTTGCCATGTTCGGTTTGTACTATCAGGGTTTTGAAAGTCACATAGGTGAACGTCGAGTAGTGCTCTTTATAACCGTACAAAATTTCAAGGTGATAATAGTATTAGTAGTTCTGGAGATATAGAATGCCGGTGATATATTTGGCGCAACCGCCATGTTAGATTGGTGAGACGTAATAAAATTTGAAGGGCACGGTCGGGGTTGAACAAAATGGTACAATGTCCGTACCTAGTTTCATTGAAATCTTCCCAGCAGTTTAAATTTCATTAGTGGGGGAGGGGACTCACTCACATAAGCGCACACACACACACACACACACACACACACACACAGTGCACAGACGGACAAAAGGTGATCTCATAAGCCTATTTTTTTATATAAATGAAAATAGTTTGAAGTTATTTATTGTTTTGTCCAGAAGTTAATGAATTCAATAATATAGTTTAATCACACTATGCATTAAAAGTGCGGTTAGCGTGGAATACACACTTTGAACAAGAAACGTTCTGTTTGTTTTGTTGAATGGAAAATTAACACAAGTGGAAATGTCTGGAATTGAATTTGAACGCCTCAATTACAAGTGCGAGTATATTAAGACACGATTTTAGCCCTCTTCAGACACAATCTCTCATCGAGTGTGTTGAAGAAGGCTGGTTTATATAAGGTGCGTTCAAAAAGTCACGACCTGGAGGCATAATTACAGAAACCAGTACCTGTATGTTAGAAGTATTGGCCCTGGCTGTTGGAGGCACTTGGCCCACTGTGACACGAGGCGGTGAATGACTGCCTCATAAAATTGCCTGGGCTGTTGTCATCGGTAATGCTGGGGGGTGCACCAGACCGGTCATCATCGGCTAACGACACCCGTCCTTCCCTGAAACGCTTGTGCCACGCCTTGACCCTTGCAAGGGACATGCAGTGTTCGCCGTACACTTGTGACATTCGGCGATGAATGTCCGTTCCCCCTAATCCTTCCGCTGTCAGAAACCGAACAACACCTCCTTGCTCTTCGGTTGACGCCTCCATGTCACTGTTTGCAATGCGACTGGCAGCGTTGGACGATTGATGCATGCTTCTGCTCGCTTTGTATCGTCACGTGACGTGCACGCATGCCCTCTAGCGACGGGCTGTGACCTTGCACGCTCTGGTCGGAACCATACCTCGTTGCACACGCCACGATTAGCCGATGTAGTCTTCGGTTTGCGCATTCCAGCCTCCGGCTAGTTACTTTTTGAACGCACCTTATAAAATAATGCTCTTGTCACATTGTGATTCTTGGTGGGCTGGTCCGCTGGCCTGTAAAATCAAGATGGCTCTAAAGTAAATGGTTGTGTACATATGTTTTCATTACTTTCTTTCGGCCCTCGGACATGAAGTCAATGCTGTGGGTGAAATTCCCGGATCACTCTCCCCACCTGAAATACCTTCATTAGTTTACCAGAGTGAGGAAATACGAGCACAGGGGAGAGTACGTGAAGAGAGAATCAATACGGATTGTATTAAAATACAATGAACATTACTTCCCCACAAGCACGTGTTATGTATCTCACGGGATTCCTCGTACGGACCAGCCCACCAAGAATCACAATGTGACTAGAGCATTATTTTATAAACCAGCCTTCCTCAATGAGCAGTTACTACTTCTAAGAGCATAAGTAGACGTTGAATATTGACGCTACGTTCATCTACCGGTTATTCCTTGAATTTCTACTTATCGATCGTATTAACCGGCAATTACTTGAAATATGAAATGCGCCCGCTACGAAAATGTCATCGCAATCAAAGGAACGAAGGCTAACAATAATAATGTCGAATTGTTAAAAGAAAAAATAGAAGAGATGAGGAAGGGAACCGACAGCCATTACCAGCAGTAGCAGCTTGGATCAAGTTAAACATGTTTTAATACTGGGTCGCGAATCGATGTTCGTTCTTGGTCCTTTGGCAAGACGCCTATTTAACATGTGTTAATTGTGTAAGATACTATGAATGAACTTCCAGATCGTCTTCACGAAAGGATAAGTCATATCTTTCTATTACTATTATAATTCTGTATAATCGTGCATGTGCTCCAATGAAGATTTGTCAAAATACTTACCCCCCAATTTTTAGCCTATTTTCAATTTTGAAAAAATAGGCTTATGAGATCACCTTTTGTCTGTGTGTGTGTGTGTGTGTGTGAGGTGTGTGTGTGTGTGTGTCCCTAATAAATTCTAAACGGCTGGAGCGATTTCTATCAAACTCGGAAAGTTCAGAGCACTATTCCGGAAGACCCCGACCGTGCCCTTCAGATTTTGTTACGTCTCACCAATCCAACATGGCGGCTGTGCGAATTATTTAACCAGTATTCAATATCTCCGAAACTATTCCTGATATCACCCTGGAATTTTTTACGGTGATAAAGGAAAATACTAGAAGTTCACCTATGTGACTTTTGAAAATCTGGTAACTACAAAACCAACATGGCGGCCACGCGAATTTGCGACTTTTAAAGAGACGTTTCTCGCGATTTAACCAACCAAACGCAATAAAACTTGGTACAGTATATGTTTATACACATTGTAATGCACCGACATCTAACTTGGTTCGATTGTTTACATAACCACAAGATGGCGGATGTGTGTAAATATTTCACCGGCATTCTATACTCTGAAACTATTAGCGGTATCACCCTGAAATTTTGTACGGAGATAAAGGGCACTACTGGAAGTTCATATATAAGACTTTCAAAAACCGGTTAACTACAAAACGAACATGGCGGCCAAGCGAATTTGAAAATTTTAAATAGACCTTTCTCGCGATTTAATGTTCCAAACGCAATGAAATCTGGTACAGGAAATGTTTATCCACATTGTAATGCACTGGTATCTAATTTGGTAGAATTGTTTACATAACCTCAAGATGGCGGCTATGCGAATTTTAAAATTAAGTTTTTATTTCTTGTGTCGTAATCATGCGATCGAAGTGAAATTTTGAATACTGAACATACGAAATAACTTTCCTTTAATGGTACATGACTCTATGGCCTATACATTTAACAATCCTACAGTACATGGCGACCATCCGAAATATTTAGACGGCTCTGAATATCTACGAATCAATTTTATCAATCAAACTGGATTTTTTCATGTTCATAGCGGCTATGAACTTAATTTCACCTATATGACTTTAAATAACCTGGTGATCACATATCCAACATGGCGGTGACGCGAAGTATAAATATTCACATGGACGTTTCTCGCAATTTAACCATCCGAGTGCAGTGAAACTTGGTACAGTAAATCCTTATACGAATGTTAATCCACTGGCATCTAATTTATTTCAATTGTTTCCAAGATGACAGCTGTGCGAAATTTTAAAATCTCCTTGTTACTTCTTGGGTCCTAATCATGCGATTGAAGTTTGAATTCTACACGTACACAATAATCTTCATGAAGCAGTACATAACTCTAGGACCTACATATATGAAATTCAACCTGGCGACCATTCGAAATATTTAGTCGGTTCTCAATATCTACGAATCTATTACAGTAATTATACTGAAATTTTGTATGTAGATAGAGGCAATTATCATAAGTAGGATATATGAAAATAGGCTGCATAATTCTTCACGGAACTACTTGTTAGTGTTAACGTTTCCCTGCTTTCCCTTTCGAATGCAAATCAAGTGTGGAGATCGTTAGCATTTTATTGTGGTAAATCTTGTCAATTATTTATGTTCTTCCCTTTTGAATATATACATACGTAGATAGGAATCGCGTTGCTTGTGTCAATGGGGTGAATTGTCTTAAGGGTCTCTTGTTTGTTATTTTAAGTTTCTTTACGTTTTGACTTTATTATTATTAGTACGAGTTTCCTTGCGTTTTTGATATGCCACTAAACGTAATTATGTTTTGGAGATGTGTTTCCTACCAACTCTTAATTCCCTACAAGGTTATGGGACCTTTTAGGGATCTTTAAGGGTTGATTTTCTTAGTGTTTAACTTGTCATGGATTTTTGATTTTGGGGAAGGTTACCCTTTGTGGTAAGGTGTGCCGTTCATTATCCTCTCAGATTACCTACAGGTTTTAATATTTCCTTTGAGTCGGAACGGACATCAATTTGATTTGGTTTGTGGGTCGGTTTGTTTTTCATTATGCGTTGTCTGTCGAAGTGCCCTCGGAATGCCCTCGCGGTTTTGTATTTTCCCTTGGGACAGGGCAGAAAACATTTATGTTTGTGTAAGAATTATATTTCCTTAATAATTACGGTTCTGGGCTAATTTGATATTATTGTTGGAGGGTAAAACTTATTAAATAATGTGGGTCTTGACTGGACACCGGGTTATTTTGTCATTGTTCTCTTGCTTTTTGTTTTGAATCCAGTCAAGAATCAACGCTTGACCTTTGCTACGTTATTAAATGAGGTGTATCGATTAATATTTCATGGGGCGATACGTGTCTCATTTTCCAGTATCCAGAGACTAAACACGGTACGCTTCTTACTTCGTGTTTGATAATCGAATCTCGTAATTCGTTCGTAAAGAAGATTTACTCTAGAAGTTAATGACGTTATTTCAATTCGTTGTTTTATTTTATTCGGTCCTTTCTTGTAATTCTTTCTGTACTCGCGATTCATGATGAACTATCTATATTTCTTTTAAGGGGTTGCTATGTCACGTCATATAATGTTTATTTTGATTAAGTTTGTTACTTGTTGGTTGTGATGAACCCTGTGAGGTTATGTCTTATCATGGTAATGTGATTCTTGGGTATTTGTCTTGTTTCTGAAGTGGCATATGTTGTATTAAGGGTGGTTTGATAGACAGTTCGTGGGGTTGTATGCCATCATAAGTTTCTTAGAGCATTTCTTCTAACTACATTCCTGTAGTAGCAGTGATTTAGTTGGGAAAAAATATTTACAGGAACTTATTAATTCAGCAATTTCCAAATGGACTCGTATTGGGTGTCAAAATCAGCGGCCTCGTGTTTCCGACAAGTTGTTTCATCAGCTGAACGTCTCCCCTTTCGTAGCCATGACTTGACATATGGTTGTGGGTTAAATAAACGCACAGGAGGTCCTACGCTGCTTATGAAAATAAGTCTGCTTGATCTTTCAACCAGCAGCCTATTTCTCTTTTCGGTGTGGATCTCATTCATGGTACTGAAAGCTCTTTCAGCTTCTGCTGAAGAGATGGGAATGGTCTGTACAGTCTTGATTAAAGGCATCAGCTCCACTGGAATTTCCTTGGTCTCGACATACTTTCTAAAAGCATTAATGTACCTCCTCTTGTCTGACATGTGGAAAAAGTCACAAAGGTTGCCGACACTCTCATCACCATAGCAGATATCCAAAGTAGAAGTGGAGGGCCAATTATTTTTGTATAGTACCTCTGAATCACTGATAACTTTTGTCATTCTCTCATGTCTCTGCTGACTAGAGCTGGAACCAAGATGAGATGATGTGGACACATTTTCCATAAGCCTGTTATTTAAATTGTTCACAAGACTTCTGAAAAACTGCTTTCTGTCAATTTTTACAACTTCTTTAGAATCATGTAATCCTATGTTTCTAAACTTTTTGTTTTCTGCTGCTTTAAGAACTGTTCTGTAGTATTCTCCAGAAGCTGAGTCACACATAGATTCAAACACTTTTATAGTGCGCTTGATTGCATTTTGAGCCTCTGTCAGACTTGTCTCTCTTTTCTGCAACTCTAATGACAAATCAGCTAACTCAACAAGAGCATCATACATAATTGCAATATTTTCTAGAAATTCTACACAAGTTAACATATTTTCTAGACCTTGGAATTTTGCCCTTTCTTTGGAGTCTCTCTGGTGGTCATTTTTGGCCTCACTAAAATGTTTTACTAGAGCACTGTAGTTTTCCCAGACAGCTTTTACAGTTCTCTGGCTTGAAACTACCCATCTTATTGTAAATATTTTCCCAATCTTCTTAACTCTTTGCTCCAGTGAAGCAGCACAAATGTTGAGTTCTCTTTGATTTTTGGGAGACATGCTGTATAAAGAATACAATTTGTCAAAGTAAGAATGGAAATGGTTAACACCTGTAACTTCATTCCTTGTATCAGAAACGGCCAATTCCAAGCGATGGTTTAAACAGTGCCAGATTACTATATCTGGAAATAACTTTAAATACTGTGCTCCAACTCCATTTTTTCTACCTAACATTACAGAGGCCCATCACATGCTAGACCAACTAAATCTTCTGCCAGAAAGTTTTCATTCATCCCATATGAAGAAAGATTCTTCAATATCTCTTGAGTAATAACATCTGCTGTAGTTGATTCAAGTTCTATCAAGTCCCAGAAAAAGGAAACAACTTCAGAGTTATCTGAAAGAGCACATCTCAAACATAATACTAACACAGATTTTACACTAACTGTTGTTGATTCGTCAATCATAATATTGATTTTCCTCTGATTTTCTGTTATATATTTTGCTATTTTATTTCTCATTTCCTGTGAAAAGTGTTCAATAATATTAACACAACTAAAATTTGTATGAAGAACTCGTCCCACATCTAAACCATTTAATTGTTGAAGTTCAACATAAGCCTGTAGGTCTACGAAGGGTCTATTACTTTTCGCAATTGAGTATGCTGTTCGAAATACTCGAACGGTGGTTTCTAGGTGTTTGACATTCATAGTGTCCAAGCAACTTTCAAATATCTTTTTATTGGATTCTGATTTTTGTAACATAGCTTTTTTGTGAGATTCTGAATTTTTGTGCTCAAATATTTTTTTTCCTAAGGCTTGTTTGTTGTTGATTAATATTATTTCCGTTGGGATGAACCTTGCATTCTACCCATACTTGCTTAAGTCCTGCCCCTTTAGAAACTCCTAATCCTAATTTACTTTCCTCTTTACATATATTGCAGCCTAAATTTTTATTTCCTGCAAATATCCACTCGTTCTCTGACAAAAAAATAACGGTACTGAGACTCGTTCCAACAGTCTGGAAAATCTTGTTTTCGGTAGGTGGGTCCTTGAATTTCACATCGATGGTAGATTATCCCTTGAATCTGCATCACACGCTTCAGCAACATTTAACCCAGGGTCTATCTCTATACTCACGTCTTTAATGAAACTAATGTTCTCGGAACTCTATTCAGTTTCGTGTTTACTTGAGCCATCACACACCTTTTTAGTATTCTTTGATTCTTCATCTTCATCCCCAGCACGTTTTTTTGAACCCAGCCACTTAAGTAAACTCATTGTCACAAGTTGTGACTCACAACTCACTTTCACAGTCACTGGAAAACTTGAAAGGTACTACGGGACTACTGATGTTCATTAACTGCAGAGAGATTCCATAATATCTGCTTCACAGCAACACATCGAGCAAAACATAAAATAAAACTTGGATTCACACAAACATAACGAGCGGAAGAAAGTTGTTGTGCTCACTTCCCGCTCTCCGTATCCAATAGAAGTGTAGCCAACCTTAGAGAACCAGAAAAACGCCCAAGAGTGTAAAAGCGACCGTATTTTATGAACATAAAACCGTAAGGTTCGATATTAGTCCGCTAGAGTACACCCGTGACGTTTCAGCGCTATGTATAGATTATAAACGATTTTCTTACTGAATGTGAAATTGTTACGTCATTCTAAAGCGGGAAGATATTTTCCGGAACGGTGTTCCGGCCCGTTCCGGTCCAACTAAACCACTGTAGTAGTAGCCTGAGGTGGAACGAAAGTACTATCATGTTATTGTTAATTTATTGTGATGTTTAACTGCCCCTTTTAAAAATCTCGATAGTTAGACGATCCCCAACCCCCTACTGCGTAACTACCTTAGGACATCTCGTTTCTTCGCTCTATTATTTTTTAAATTATTCTTTGATTTTATTTGTATTTGTGTTTACCTTTTGATAATTTATAATTTATTTCAGCCCTAGAAATCATCCCCATATTCCATTTCATCCGTCCCTCGTTTCCCCTCTTTATAATTTCTTGTATTGTGTTTGATATTCTTTATATTAAACTTGATCTTTTGGTTTTCGACCTTGACATAAAATGTGTTCTCATTCCATAGTTACAAAACTCACATAAAGAACCTAGCAGCTAAAATCAAAACGCGGAACAACATACTCCAGAAACTAACAGGGACCTCCTGGGGTGCAAACGCAACAGTTCTGAGATCCACAGTTGTAGAATATTGCTGCTCTACCTGGCTTAACAGTGCCCACACCAAAATTATTGACACACAACTCAATCAAGCAATGCGCCTCATTACAGGATGCATGCGATCCACAAACACACATTGGCTTCCGGTTCTAAGTAACATCCCACCTCCACCCCTGAGAAAACTTCAATCATTGCTGAACACATGGAAGAGAATTGAAAACAACCCATCGCTGCCAATACACTCTGAGCTCGCAGTACCTTTATCGCAGCGTCTGAAGTCCAGACAACCATCATGGCGAACAGCAGTCAACCTGCAGGATAATCACTTCAACATTCTAGATGCCTGGAACAATCAATGGCAGGAACAAACTTCCCTGACACATCACCATCTAATTGTGACTCCTTGGGAACGACCTGCAGGTTTTCGTTTACCTCGACGTCAATGGTGCACACTGAACCGGATAAGAACGGGCCAAGGCAGGTGTGCAGCGATACTGAATCAATGGGGCTGGAAGTCCTCCCCTGAATGTGACTGTGGAGAAGATCGGCAAACTATGGACCACGTAGCTTTCGAATGTCCTCTCAGAGCATTCAAAGGGGCAATACAGGAACTCCACCAGCTTAATCAAGAAGCCATCGATTGGATTCAACAACTTAAAATTGAACTCTAATTTTACAAACATGAGATCATGTGTATCTTGTTGTATATATTTTTGTACATATTCCTCCTTTCATCATACGCTAAATAAATAATATTCCATAGTTAATCTCCATCTATTTCATCTTCTGAGTATACTCGACACAGTTTAGGTTCCACGAACCTCTGAGTGCCAGTCTCCACCCTGCGCACATGTGGGAGCATTCCTCCGTTCTCCGGGGTGTGGGATCGTCATCCGTTTGTCTTGTTCCGACCTTTGGAACTTTCGGGTCCGAAGGGATAAATGCGTTGGCCTGTCGGCTCTGACGGTCTCTATTCCCGGGTTCGAGGCTCTTTCGCTCCCCGCCTCTCTCTACCGTCTGTGTGCGTAGTAGGTGGTGGCCTCTTAACACCTGGCGGCACATTCAACACACTCGATATGAGATTGTGTCAGAAGAGGGCTAAAATCGTGTCTTAATATACTCGCATTTGTGATTTACAGTACGTCGAGTGGTGCCCTTTATCACCGTACACAATTTCAGGGTGATATCAGTAATAGCTCTGGAGATATAGAATGCCGGTGAAATATTTCGCACAGCCGCCATGTTGGATTGGTGAGACGTAATAAAATTTAAAGGGCACGGTCGGGGTCGAACAAGATAGTACAATGACTTTACCTAGTTTCATTGAAATCACTCCAGCTGTTTTTCAGTCGGTCAACACGATTGTACCCAATTGTAATGGGTGGCTCTCTAATTCTCAAAAAAAAATACATTACATTAATAAATACACTTGGATGACCAGTTTCGATCGTCAAGCGATCATCATTAGATCCTTTTCACTTGGGGCTATTATTAGATCTTGATGGGGTACTAAGCTCCTCAGGACTTTCCTGAAAGGAGTGTGGTAAAACGCGGGGAATCAACGGAATTCAAATGATGCCATTTAGGTCTCAATAAGGCTATCTGATTTCTTCAATTGTATTATTCTTTTGCCTGTATTGATTTTCTTAATCTAGTTGTTTATCAACTTGCAGTGTAGCCTCATAGCCTCGGCGCCACTGACTATAGTACGTACGTCATTTAGCGATCACCTAATGTCCCATATCCCATACAGATTTGTTGACATTCCATACCTTCTTCCAGGAAATCCCACGGTTGCTGCGTAATTGGTATTCCTTGAAGACGTACAGCATGAGTTCCTAGACGATGTCCCACTGCATGCGCGTCAAAACATGTGGTTTCAGCACGATGGTGCACCACCTCATTTTTCACTTGCAGTCCGAGATCATCTGCACCACAGATTTGGGCAACAGTTGATAAGTCGTGGTGGCCCGATTGCTTGGCCTGCACGTTCACCCGACTTGACACCACTAGACTACTACCTGTGGGGTCACATGAAAACCTTGATTTATGAAACGCCTGTGGAATCCAAGGAAGACCTACTGGCGCGGGTTATGACTGCGGCAGATGTTGGAGGACCAGATATTGGTGTTCGTGTGTACCAGAACGTGGTACGGAGCTACCGTGTCTGTATTGACGTTGCACAGTGGGTCAAAATCGAAATCTAGGAGGACAAAATTATTTATTTTCATAATTAAAAAATCAAAATTTATTACTTCTTCAGCATTCTCATACAATTGCCACTCACTATTCTGGGATATAAACGCATCTTAGTGTAAATCTGTCACCACTGTTCGAGCAGTCTGAATTGGAGGGTGAATGTAAGTGGCTGTGGTTTGGTTGTCTTAGCGGTTAGTGTGATGCTTTAAGATGGAACATGCAGCTGAAGGTATGATCTTTGTAACGTGTTTCAGTTATTAATGGGCGTAATTGTCACGTAATTTTAGCTATATTTGCAATATATAATATTAACTATTATTTTTAAAATTATATTTTCATTTAGATTTTTAGTATGTCGCGTCACTCTGCGTCACTTTCTACGTAATGTTAATATATACATAAAGTCTTGTAGTTTACGCCTGTTATAAGATTTTTTGCATCTTTTTGCAACTTACTTAGTTATTTTACGTTTTAGAAGATGCCACGCAACCAGTTCTTACACGATTACAACTGTTTGAAGCACTGGGTTGGACGATTATGTCAAAAGTGGAACTTTGTGACTTTGTTAAAAGTATATTAGGGGTAGAAAATTGTTCTGAAAAGATAACTGAATGCTCTAGTCATAGACAATTTCTTGCATGTGTAGACGTAGTTAAAAAAGGTCTTAAATGATATTTATTATGAAGTAAACAAATTATATACGTTGCTTTCACTCTAAATTCATGATTAAAACGCAAAAATAATTTTGTCCCCATAAATTTCGATTTTGACCCACTGTGCGTTGGTGGTCGTCACATCGAGCCCCTCCTGTAATTGGACCCAGACGACAAACAGAAGGTGTCGGACAGAGCGCCTAAAATGCGGGAGCTGTGAACGTGTGCTGCAGTGTTTTTTTTTTTCGGGTAGTGGGAGACGGTACGTTTCCGGACACAAGTTCCCATGCTAAACTTAACTTTCTTGGTCCCAACTACAAACCTTCAAAGTCTGTAATGGGAATTTAGAAACTCTCTGTATATTGTGCTGTATATAGGGAGAGAACGCCAAAAGCATTTGTGCAAATATTTTACAATAAGCTGCCGAATAACCGTAAATTTGAACTCAAGAATGTGTGTGTTTCAGTCATCAATCTGTTGACTGGTTTGATGTAATCTCTGAGCTTCTATGCCCAAGATAGCGGGTTCAAACCCAGCCGAAGCCGTCGGATTTTTTAAGAGCGTTAAAATCCCTCAGTATGCCTTCCTTCGGAGGGGAAGTAAAGCCGGCGGACCCATGTCATAGATTTATGGCATGTTAATAGATTTATGGCATGTTAAAGAACCTTCCACTAATTACAACTGTGTGAAGCTAAATTGGATAGGTTAAGAATGTAAACAACGCTCTTAGGTTTCTACGTTCGTTGCCAAGAGCCAACTGCGGTGGCGTCTAGTAGCTAAGTTCTGAACTAGGCCTAGTAGTCGTTGACGGTGGCGTGTGGTGGCAAAAGTAGGAACTATTCGAAAAATTCTAAGTTGCAGTCTGTACTTAAATTAAAAAACAGATATACACACTAATACAGCCAACACAATTAACACCGGTTATCAGACAAATTCTACACACACCCAAAGTACACGGGGCTACATGACCGCGTTGTCGCAGCCCCTAAACTGAGGAACCAACTAACCAACCTCTCCATGTCTTCTTATTTTGAACTGATCGTTTCTTTTGTACTGACTTTGTACTACATCCGAGGCAGCCTGTATCCGTGCCTTTTCTCTATAGTTCTTATTTTCCACTCATCTTTCCGTAACTTAAGTAGTCCTTGGTGCCTTAGGATTTGTTCTACTAACTTTTCTCTCCTTTTCAACACACCTTGCCCAAGGTAAATCTCTCTCTCCTCAGCTCAATTTTCGTAACATTATCTAGCCACCTAATTTCCATCAATGTCCTGTAACGCCACATTCCAAACGCTTCTATTCTGCTTATTTATGCTGCACCATCAGTTCCTGTTCCACATCCATAGAACAAAAGTCTAGACAAAAGTCTCATAACTGACATTAAGTTACACTGTCTAAATCTGTATTTTATGCCAACAGTGTTCTGTTCTATCGGAACGTTAACCTTGTCTCCTGTAATCAACCCTTTTTGTAAACTTGTTTGCTTCGTTGATCATTGGTTATTTGTTTTCCATGAAACTGAATTTTCGAACTTTTAGCTTGTCAGTTACCTTGTCTCAATGCTCCTTTTTTTCCTGTATTGATTTTCTTAATCTACTTGTTTATAAACATGCAGTGTATCAGAGCGCATAACTTGTTCACTACGACCACAAGGGGAAGCTGGGAATGTAGAGATTAAAGGTTTGAATTCCGGTGCTGACAGCGGTCATCCTGAGTGAAACAACAGCAAAAAAACATTGCTTTTGGTTTCCCCTTACTGATTTTCATCATGGCTGGCTGCGTGGTGTAGCTGTAACGTTCTCATCTGCTGTGCCCAAAGTTGCAGGTTCGAATCCTGGCGCAGTCAGCTGGCATTTGAGCGTGCGCAGATACGAGGGAGCAGTAAATATAGTGACACGTTAAAGATCCCCTTCGGTACAAAATTTCGGCACCTCGGCGTCTCTAAAAGCTTCAGTAGTTAAAAGGGACGTAAAACCAATAATATTATTGTTATTTCACCGTAACACAGGTTATCAGACAAGTGTTACACACACCCAAGTTCATGATGAGGATGATGATGATGATGATAATTGTTGTTTTAAGGGGCCTAACATCTGGGTCATCGGCCCCTAATGGTCTGGGTGATAGCGAAAAAGTCAATGAAATGGAAACCATAACAAAAATCAAGCTGGACTGAAAATACTTACAAAATGGAACTCAGGTTGAAATGGCTCACACAATGTAGAGTGGAAATACTGACAAAAGGTAAAGGTAATTTAGAAGGAAAATACTCATAAAAGGAATTTAGATTGAAAATTACGCACAAAATGTAGTTCAGGTTCAAATTACTTACAAAATGCATTGTAGATTCGAAATACTCAACAAAATGCAATTGGAATTCAAAATATTTACAAAATGCAATTGAAATTGAAAATACGCACAAAATGCAATTGAGGTTCAAAATAGTTACAAAGTGCGATTGAAAATCAAAATACTTACAAAATGCAATTGCATTTGAAAATGCTCACAAAATGTATGGTAGATTCAAAATACTCACAATATGTGGAAACCCGCGATTCAAAATAATGTACTCACAAAATGCAATTGAGAGTGAAAATACTTACAAAATGGAGTGTAGGTCGAAAATACTTACAAAGTGCTATGCAGATTGAGAAAACTTACAAAATGTGGTTGAGTTAAAAAAAACTCACAAAATGTAATTTAGAGATACCGGGAGTCAATTCATAAAAACAGGGCGGGAATCTTAAAGAGAAAATGAACTATAATGAAAAGAAGGCTGATCCCACGAAGAAAGAGGGATCAGGAAAGGTGAGAGAAGGGCCAATGACGACGACAAAGGAAAAGACTCCCGAGGCCTCGGATACCCTAATACCGTCGGGGTCGGAAGAGAACAAGTGTTGACCAAGAGAGGTCGACCGGAAAGAAGAAAGAGAGGAGCCCGGCATAAGTAAGTGGAATAAATGCCGGACTCAGCTGGAGTCCCGTGGTCGCCAAACCACGTCCCACTAGATGTGAGCTCCTGGGGGAACACCCAAGTTCAAGGAGCTATATGACCACTAATGAACCATTATCAACAACATGTTCTACCATGATCATGACAGAGCATGAGTTACTAGCAATAGGATAATCAGTACTTGGGTCTGCTTCTGTAGTTTGCCCAGGGCAGGGATAGAGCGATAGTTAAGGTTGGTTAATGGATAGCGCTATAAACCATTTTTAAGGCTTTATTTAAAGCCGACTGCTATTGATCTCGGTAGGAAAGTCCGTAATTTCAGCGACACGGCCTGTGACCCGGAATGGGCAAGAAACGGAGCGTGTGGGCTTGTGGTGACGGGATAATTTATAAAGTATTTCCACTTTCTGTGGATGAAAACCATCGGTATCATTTCTAGTATAGATTCGGCCAAACAAGGACCTCATCAACACTATGGTGACAGTTCGAAACGGTCTGTAGGCTCCTCCTTGAAGACTCAACTTTCTCTCGTGCAGCTATGTCTTTCTTGTGCCTTCTATTTTAGCAGAATATACAGTGTTGCTCCTTATTTATTTACAGATGATTATAATTGATTTTTACGTCATATATTCAGCAACTATTGCTGATTCATTCATTGATTTATTTATTTATTTTCCTCAGAAATATTCTGAGGGGTATTTCTCATACTATCTGTACCATTTGACAAGTCATTAATGAACGATTTTATCAAATACTAGCAGTAGTGCCCGGCTTCGCCGGTGGATTTATTTCTTTTATGAATGATAATGAATACTGCCACAGAACTGGAGCGCTCAAGGATAAGGATCGGAAAGCACCATCGCTTATTGCAGCTGATAACCTCAGTATACTGCACCAACACAATCGCCGTTATACAGAGGCATACTATTGTCATGATGGTAACTGTTTTAAGGGGCCTAAGAAATCTTTTTGCACTAATTACTCCCGTGACTGCAATTTATAAGCAGCTCGCAATTCTGCACCAGAACACTGGTAGGGGCGACGTGATGCAGCCCGCATTGCCAGGCAACAATATACTTCGGTATTATTGAAGCTGTTCTGGAGCACTTGTTCTTTCGACTTACAGTACAAAAATCAATCTTTAAGGTTACCTGAGAGGTGTAGCCCAATGCTACATAGCCTAACTATTCCTCTTGAATCAGGCTATCAAATACAAAAACAAGAAGTTCCGTGACGAACTAAAGAGCCTACTTTTCTTAAAATTTAAGATTCATGCCAATGATTAATCTATATGGATCTATCTAGAATAATGACGAAATTAAGTTGCTAATATCGAAATTTCTAATTAGTTCGAAATACTGTATACCTGGCAAAATGTAGCCTAATAGAGCACTACAGTTGGCAGCCCTGGTGACTGAATATATTCTTAGTTCCATCTCTTAAGGTACATAATACAAAATTTGGTTGAAGTCCAATGAATAGCATGGACGTTACATGCAGTTAAACATTGGATCTAACAGCGCGCGTAAAATCATGTTGGCAACAGTGTCATGCATGTAATGGTCAGAAATAATCTGAAATAATATGATCTATTGTTGTGCCAATTTTGAATGAAATCCACTAGTTAGTATAGAAGTTACATGCATTTTAAAATTGGACCTATCAGCAGGCTTAGAATCATGTTGGCAGCACTGACGTATATTAGTTACTCCAAATTCATCTAGAATGCCAGGTACTATACGTGTGCAAAGTTTAGAGCTATTGGCTTGCATACTATCTGATATATCGATGTTAGGGTAACAAAAATAGAGATAGCACATATTAACAGTTGGCAGCCCTGGTTGCTCTTAAGAATACGCATAGTCATATCTGTTATCGTACACATAGCACATACGAAATTTGGTTGAAATCCAAATGATAGTATGGAAGTTACATGTATTTAAAGTCTCAGCAGGCTTAGGATCATGTTGGTAGCACTGACGTATTTATGTTACTCCAAATTAATATAGAATGTCAGGTACTATACGTGTGCGTAGTTTAAAGCTGTCGGCTTGCATACTTTCTGATATATTGGTATTTTGGATAAAATAAATTAAGAGCAGTTATTAACAGTTGGCAGCCCTAGTGGGTCTTAAGAATGCGCTCAGTCATATCTGGTTATGTACACATACAATATACGAAATTTGGTTGAATTCCAATTGAAAGTGTATAAGTTATATGCATTTAAAAATTGGACCTATCAGCAGGCTTGTAATCATTTTGGCAACACTGCCTGGAAATTAAACTGCAATATTATTATCTATACGAGTGCCAATTTTGAAATAGCTCCCATTCATACCTTCCAAGATATCCAACATGGAGCTCAAATTTCAATTGCGATTTTTAGCAGTTGGTAGCACTGACATCATTTTCAAATAAGGCCGTGAGATATTCAGGTATAGATCTTTACTCCTACCAAATTTTGTTTCGATTGCTCCAGCCGTTTAGGAGTTGATAGGGGGGGGGGGGGGCACACACAGCCAGACAGACAGAGAGACACACATTTGCCCGATCTCATAAGACTACTTTTTCCTCATTTTTGCAAAATATGAAAAGTAGGCTAATAATTTTTCTAATACGACTGGTAGTTGCAGATATTAGCGCGTTTTAACACACAAACAAACTCTTCAGCTTTATTATATTGGTATAGATCAAGGCGTGTTCCGGGAAATACTGTTGGTTATCATCATACTAATATATAACAAGATGTTCAGTAAAGAACATATAGCCTATTTTCTCCTAAATGCATGGGTATTGTTATAACTCTTTGTCCTTTTCAACGAGTATGATTGAATGTTGGCTGTAGTAGCTTGTTGAAATACAACGTGCTATAGGGATATTAAACATGAATATGAGGTGCCCTTTGCTAGTGCTACCTCTGTACCAAATTTCGTTCAATTCGGTTCCACCGTGTTTGAATTGATAGGGGGAATCGATTTGCACACATACTTGGCCACCATCTGCAAACTATTGGGCTGATGATCTTGCAGTTTGGTCTGAATATGTTTCCCACATAAAGATATGGTGTTGCAAAATTTGGTAGAGACTAGATTATTAGGTTGGTCGTAATTACATTTTAGCTTTTAACATTTGGGTGGCCGCGATTACGTTTACATCAACATAGCGGTGATATAAAACGTGACACTGAGGTGCCCTTTGCTAGTGCTACCTCTGTACCAAATTTCGTTCCATTCGGTTTTCACCGTGTTCGAATTGATAAGGGAATCGATTTTCACACAAAGATGGCCGCCATCCGCAAACTAATAGGCTAATGACCTATTCATTTGGTCAAAGGATGCTCCCTCCATAAAGGTATGTTGTTGCTAAATTTGCTAGAGATCGGATGATTACGCTAATCGTAATTTGATTTAAGCTTTGAACATTTGTGTGGCCGCCATTACGTTTTCGTCAAGATGGCGGCGATATAAAACATGACACTGAGGTGCCCTTTGCTAGTGCTACCTCTGTACCAAATTTCGTTCATTCGGTTCCACCGTGTTCGAATTAATAGGGGGAATCAATTTTGACATAAAGATGGCCACCATCCGCAAACTATTAGGCTAATGGCCTATTAGATAAGTCAAAGGATGCTCCCTCCATAAAGGTATGTTGTTGCAAAGTTTGGTAGAGATCGGATGGTTATGTTAGTCGTAATTTGATTTAAGCTTTAAACATTTGTGTGGCCACCATTACGTTTCTGTCAATATGGCGGCGATATAAATCGTGACACTGAGATGCCCTTTGCTAGTGCTATCTCTGTACCAAATTTCGTTCCATTCGGTTTCACCGTGTTTGAATTAATTGGGGGAATCGATTTTGACACAAAGATGGCCGCCATCCGCAAACTATTAGGCGAATGACCTATTAGATTGGTCAAAGGATGCTCCCTCCATAAAGGTATGTAGTTGCAAAATTTGGTAGAGATCGGATGATTAGGTTAATCGTAATTTGATTTAAGCTTTGAATATTTGTGTGGCCGCCATTACGTTTCAGTCAAGATGGCGGCGATATAAAACATGACACTAAGGTGCCCTTTTCTAGTGCTACCTCTGTACCAAATTTCGTTCCATTCGGTTCCACCGTGTTCGAATTAATAGGGGGAATCAATTTTGACATAAAGATGGCCGCCATCCGCAAACTATTAGGCTAAAGGCCTATTAGATTGGTCAAAGGATGCTCCCTCCATAAAGGTATGTTGTTGCAAAGTTTGGTAGAGATCGGATGGTTATGTTAGTCGTAATTTGATTTTAGCTTTAAACATTTGTGTGGCCGCCATTACGTTTCTGTCAATATGGCGGCGATATAAATCGTGACACTGAGATGCCCTTTGCTAGTGCTACCTCTGTACCTAATTTCGTTCATTCGGTTCCACTGTGTTCGAATTAATAGGGGGAATCAATTTTGACATAAAGATGGCCGCCATCCGCAAACTATTAGGCTAATGACCTAGTCATTTGGTCAAAGGATGCTTCCTCTATAAAGGTATGTTGTTGCAAAATTTGGTAGAGATCGGATGATTAGGTTAATCGTAATTTGATTTAAGCTTTGAACATTTGTGTGGCCGCCATTACGTTTCCGTCAAGATGGCGGCGATATAAAACATGACACTGAGGTGCCTTTTGTTAGTACTACCTCTGTACCAAATTTCGTTCCATTCGGTTTCACCGTGTTTGAATTAATAGGGGGAATTGATTTTCACACAAAGATGGCCGCCATCCTCAAACTATTAGGCTAATGACCTAGTCATTTGGTCAAAGGATGCTTCCTCTATAAAGGTATGTTGTTGCAAAATTTGGTAGACATAGGATGATTAGGTTAATCGTAATTTGATTTAAGCTTTGAACATTTGTGTGGCCGCCATTACGTTTCCGTCAAGATGGCGGCGATATAAAACATGACACTGAGGTGCCTTTTGTTAGTACTACCTCTGTACCAAATTTCGTTCCATTCGGTTGCACCGTGTTCGAATTAATATGGGGAATCGATTTTCACACAAAGATGGCCGCCATCCGCAAACTATTACGCTGATGGCCTACTGGTTTGGTCAAAGGATGCTCCCCCCATAAAGGTATATTGTTGCAAAATTTGGTAGAGATCGGATGATTAGGTTAGTCGTAATTTGATTTAAGCTTTGAACATTTGTGTGGCCGCCATTACGTTTCCGTCAAGATGGCGGCGATATAAAACATGGCACTGAGGTGTCCTTTGCTAGTGCTACCTTTGTACCAAATTTCGTTCAATTCGCATTCACCGTGTTCGAATTGATAGGGGGGGGGGGGACAGACATTCAGAGTACACACACTCACACACACACAGACACACACACACACAGACTCACACACACACATACACACACACACACAGACTCACACACACACATACACACACACAGACAGACACACTTTTTTCGCCCTGTGTTGATCTCATAAGTCTACTTTCATTTTTTGCAAAAATCGAAAGTAGGCTAAAAATGAGATGTGTGTGTCTGTCTGTCTGTCTGTCTGTCTGTTACTCAATAACTCAAGAACCACTCGTCCGATTTAAATGAAATTTTGCATGGATGTAGCTGATTTACCAGGTTTACATATAGGATACTTTTATTTTCGATATCTTGCACTATTAAGAAATGGCGACCATTTTAGTGACGTCACTACACCCTTTGGTTTCAAAATTTCATATTTCCATATCAAATAAAAAGAGAACGGTAGGAAATAGCAAACTTTTGATGGCACATACGAGCTTCAAAATTTAATTTTCTATCCGAAAGGTCTTTATCACTTTTCGTGTATCTCCAACGGTTTGCGAGTAAAACCTACTTTTGTGACGTCACTACACCCTTTGGTTTCAAAATTTCATATTTCCATTTCAAATAAAAAGAGAACGCTAAGAAATAGAAAACTTTTGATGGTATACACGAGCTTTAGCATTTAATTTTCTATCCAAAAGGTTCTTATCACTTTTCGTGTATCTCCGACGGTTAGCGAGTAAACCCTAAATTTGTGCAATAAAACACGGTCACATCGAGCGGTGCAGTATATCTCTACATATATAAAAAAGAAAATTTGTCTGTTTTTTTCTGAATTTCTACGGAAATTTGAGTTATTTACACGTTTCAGACTGTTTTATGGTAGATGCGCGCGAAAATAATGTTTTGGTCTGTCTGTCTGTCTGTCTGTTTGCTTGATTGTCTGTGGACAACTTTGTTCCCTTATAACTCGAGAACGGCTGGGTGTATCAACGTAAAATTTGGTACAGATATCCATCAGAGGCACGACACTAATCATTGATGTAACTCTTCTCTATACCTCTCATAAAAGGGGGCATACCCCCTTAAAATACATGCTGAAATAGGAGTAGAAGGACGAGACAAAGCTCATTTTCAGCCCCTCAATGTGAGAGACAAAACTCGGGTCCCCGAAAACCACATTTTAAGGACCGAAGACCAACCGTTTTTGAGATATTCCCAGAAAGCTAATTTAATTTAATAAACTAATGAACGAATGCAAGCCAGTAACCATGCCAACGGATTCCCAGAGGTCCATATATTGCTGTAAGATGCAATGCAATTCCATTAATTACATTAGTGTGAAAGTTTGCAAACGGCTAGAAGGTTATCACGGAACCAAATTAAGCCGTAAAATTCATCAATACGTATAATTCGCTTAAGGGGATCAAGGGGTACTCTAGAATTTTTTCACGCGATTTACACCTGCAGGTGTGGTAAGGCAGGTCTATTATATTCCTATCCCCATATTATTCATTCATTCATTCATTTCGTATAGGCCATCTATGGACCGCGTCATTCCAACTGTCTCCTACTGGCTTTGATGTTTGCCCTGTACGCCCGCATTCGTTCTCGGTGGACTTCCTTCCGTTCCTGGGTCCAAATCTTTCCCGTTTTCAGCTTCGGTTTTTCTTGGAAACCTTTACAAGCTTGAAGTTTCCCTTTGAGTGGGACGCGCTCCTGAATGTCTGTTGGTGTAATCCCCACTTCTTTCAGATCTTTATCCAGTTCAATGAACCAGACCCATTTTGTTTTCCTCTCCTGAAAGTAATTTATGTTGCGGTTGGTCAGTCTCGCTGGGCTCATTCGTTTCACATGCCCAAAAATGGTAACCTTCTCTTCCGGATGACGTTGCTTATCTTCTCCACATGAGTTTATAGGTCATGGTTATGTCGTATTCTGTATTCCCCATTGTCTTTGATGGAACCCAATATCTTTCTCAACATTTTCCTGTCCTTGGCCTCCAGTTTCTCGACCAAGCCTTTTTTGTTCATCGTGAGGCATTCAGAAGCATGCAAGACCTCCGGACGGATGACACTGCAGTAATGTTTAGTTATGCGTTGAAGGATATTGACCCTTTCTTATAGATGTCCTTAGTTAAATGGTAGGCCATTTCCATTTTGCTCATGCGTGATGTGAATGCTTTTTTCTCAGATAATATCCCTTTCCTGACCCGTCCTGAAAAGAAAAGTACATGGCCATTGGCTGAATTAAAAATAAAATAAAAATAGGTGTTATAATTTCTCCCTATATTATATTATTATTAGTATTATATTATGGCGTACAACGACGAGACAAATCCTCTCGGTGCCAGCAACAAAACTCGGGGGCCCTAAATGGTCCTCGAAAACTATATTATAAGGCTCTAAATCCAACAGTTTCTGAAATATTCCCAGAAAACTAATTTAATTTAACAAACTAATGAAAGAATGCAAATCTGTAACCATGAGAACATTATCTCAAGGGGTGGCATACAATTTTCCATCTATTTCTGTAAGAAGCAATGTCACTCCATTTATTACATTTCTGTGAAAGTTTGCAAATGGCTATAATGTTATCACGGAACTAACGTAGACCGTATAATTCATCAATGCAATTAAGGGGGTGAAGGGGTAACCTAGAATTTTTTCATGCTATTTTCACGTTGGACATATAGTACAGAAGGTCTATTATATCTCCAAACAGAAACATTATTTTCAAAAATTCCTGAATTGATCCAGCATTTTTTGCGGCTTGTAGGAATTTGGGCAATTTGAGGCTAAAGAACCTGAATTTTCATGCACCACAAGCCTTTATAATTTATGAAAGGGGTCTTCCTGTGTATGGGCACCTAGCACAACGTAGAGGGTCAGTTTTTATGTGACGTGTATTGCGTTTCGTCTACAAGGCTTTCAATTGTATTTCACGTCAGGAAGTACACGTTAGGTGAATTTAGTCCGAGAGCACATTTTAACTATTATTATTTTTTTGTCGACATACGGGTTCATCGTAAGGTTGATTTTATTTGATACTGTGTGGTAGATATACCCATATTTTGGATATCTGGGTAATATGTTGTAGACAATAGAATTGTCTGTATGTCTTTCTGTGTATCTTTATGTACGCCTATAACTCGTGTTCGGATGCTTGGTGTATCGTAAAATTAGGTAAGGCAACCATGAGAGTCAATACACCAATCATTTATAAAACTCTTCACCGTACTTTTCATACAGTAGAAGGGTGGATATAGAGAAAAACGTCTCAATATATGCTAAAATAGGCGAAATATAAAAATTATCCTAGAAGGACGACCAAAGCATATGTTGCGCTTCTCAATGTGAGACACAAAATTCGGGAATCTATAAAGGGTCTCCGAAAACTACATTTTAAAGGGCCTTAAATTAAGTGTGTGTGATATTCCCAGTAAACTAACTTCGTTCTGATAAACTTGAAAGAATGACAAACCGCTAACCATTGCAACAGTAGCTCAATTGATAATGTCTGCTGTTAACAACGAACACCGTTCGAAGAACGGGTACTTCCGCTAGTTTATCAATAAAGCATTGGAATGTAATAAAAGCTCATTCAAAACAAAAATAGGCAAATGTTATCTAACACCCATACCACAAAGAATATCACAATTTATTTCTCTTAACATGAAGTGTCCACCTCCTTGCGTAGTGGCTAGCATTCTTTGCTGTCACAGCGAAGGCCCGGGTTTGATTCCCGGCTCTGAGAAGAAATTGAATTCTGGTCTGAGGGTTGGAACAGGGTACACTCAGCCTAGTGAGGTAAAACTGAGAAGAGGCCGATTCGATTCCTATCTCAGCCTTCCTGGAAGTAACTTTCCGTGGTTTCCCACTACTCCCTCAGGCAAGTGCCGGGATGGTATCTAACTTAACACGTGAGAACTGGCGTGAAAAAATATAACACGAGGACTGGCGCCATGGGTAAATCTGACCCATAGTGTGTCACTCCCTTTTTGTCGCAGTCGTACGAATTTTAATGAAGTAATTTTACACCTGGTGTCTTCCTATGGACTATTCCTAATATAAAAATTCCTCTCGGCACGCCGGAAGGCGGAGGTAGATTTCACCGGGCAAACTAGGGGATAGGCAAAATATGCAGGTTTTCGTAGGAGGATCAGACCTCATTTATTGCGAGAAAGTATTTTACAATTGGAGGTTAGTTAACATTTTTTCGTCTTTCTATGCATACTTTTAACATTTTACTGTCGTATGGGGATGGTAACCTTCTTGTCATTTGGGGTTAATTTTTATACTTGTGATCACACTGTCCTTATGCAAGGTTTGGAACTAATGTGTAACTATCTAACAGTCTGTTACTTCTTCACGCAAAATTTTATCTCCCGCAGAGATGTTGGTTGGTTCCTCAGTTTAGGGGCTGCGACAAGGTGGTCATGTAACCCCGTGTACATTGGGTGTGTGTAGAATCTGTCTGATAAACGGTGTTATTTGTGATGACTGTATTAGTCTGTAATTCAGGTAAGGTCTGCAGACGGTCAATTTTAAGTAGTAGTACCTAATTTTGTACCAAATACTAACTTCAACGACACCTAGCTGTGAACTTGGCTGCTAGATGCCACTGCAACCAGCAACGAACGTTGTAACTTCCCCTCCGAAGGAAAGCATGCTGACGGATTTTTAGCGCTCTTAGAAAATCCGGCGACTTTGGCCGGCTTTGAACCAGCACCTTGGGCATAGAAGTTCAGCATGCTACCAGTTAGCCGCTTCCCTCATAGTCAGATGGAACAAGAAGTTCCGTGACGAACTAAAGAGCCTACTTTTCTTAAAATTAAGATTCATGCCATGGATTAATCTACAGTATATGAACCTATCTAGAATAATGGCGAAATTAAGTGGGTAATATCGAAATGTCTTAATTAGTTCGAAATAAGGTATACTAGGAATAATGTAGCCTAATAGAGCAATACAGTTGGCAGCTCTGGTGACTGAATATATTCTTACTTCCATCTCCTAAGGTACAGAATACAAAATGTGGTTGAAGTCCAAAGGACGTTACATGGATTTAGACATTGGATCTATTAGTGCACGTAAAAGCATGTTGGCAACAATGTCATGCGAGTGCTGGTCAGAAATAATCTGAAATATTATATATTTTTGTGCCAATTTTGGATGAAATCCATTTGTTGGTATAGAAGTTACATGTATTTAAAAATTGGTCCTATCAGCAGGCTTAGACTCATGTTGGTAGAACTGACGTATATAAGTTACTCCAAATTAATGTAAAATGTCGGGTAATTTACGTGTGCATAGTTTAAAGCTGTCGGCTTGCATACTTTCTGATATATTTGGATACGAAATAGAGAGCAATCATTAACAGTTGGCAGCCCTGGTGGCTCTTAAGAATACACTTAGTCATATATGTTTATGTACACATATTACATACAAAATTTGGTTGAAATCCAATTGATAGTGTAGAAGTTATATGCATTTAAAAATTGGACTTATCAGAAGGCTTAAAATTATTTTGGCAACGCTGTCATGTACGGCCACCTGGAAATTAAACTGAAATAGTATTATCTACATGTGTGCCAATTTTAGAATAGCTCCCATGTATACCTTCCAAGATATCCCACATGGAGCTCAAATTTCTAGTGCGTTTTTTAGCAGTTGGTAGCACTGGCATCTTTTTTAAATATGGGCCTGAGATATTCCGGTATTCATCTTTACTCATACTAAATTTGGCTTCGATTGCTGCAGCCGTTTAGGAGTTGATAGGGGACACACACACACACACACACACACACAGCCAGACAGACAGAAGGACAGACACATTTTCCCGGATATATCTTATAAGTCTACTTTTTCCTCATTTTTGAAAAGTGTGAAAAGTAGGCTAAAAATGAATGTGATCTCGTCAATGGCGTTGTCTTGGCAACCTCTGATAGATCATCCCTTATCAATTTAAAAGCGTTGTTATGGTAACCTCTGATGGCACTTGGCATTTTTAGCCTATTTTCAATTTTGAAAAAAATAGGCTTATGAGATCACCTTTTGTCCGTGTGTGCGTGCGCGTGTGTGTGTGTGGGAGAGTTGTGTGTGTGTCCCCCCCCTAATAAAATCTAAACGGCTGGAGCGATTTCAATGAAACTCGGTAAGTTCATAGCACTATTCCCGGCGACCTCGACCGTGCCCTTCACATTTTGTTACGTCTCACCAATCCAACATGGCGGCTGTGCGAAATATTTCACGAGCATTCAATATCTCCGAAACTATTACCGATATCGCCCTGAAATTGTGTACGGTGATAAAAGGTACTACTAGAAGTTCACCTATGATACTTTCAAAAACCTGGTGACTATAAAACCAACATGGCGGTCGAAGTAAGTTGAGACTTTTAAATAGACTTTTCTCGCGATTTAACTATTCAAACGTAATGAAACTTGGTACAGCAAATGTTTATACACATTGTAATGCACTGGAGTCTAATTTAGTTCAATTGTTTACATAACCTCAAAATGGCGGCTGTGCGAAATATTTCACTGACATTCTATATCTCCGCAACTATTACAGATATCACCCTGAAATTTCGTACGGTGATAAAAGGTACTGATACAAGTTTACCTATGTATATTTCATAAACCAGTAAAGTACAAAACGAACATGGCGACCAAGCGAATTTGAAATATTTTAATAGACTTTTCTCGTGATTTAACTCTCTGAGCACAGTGAAATGTGGTACAGTAAATGATTTTGCAGACTGTAATGCACTGCCATCTAATTCAATTGTTTACATAACCTCAAGATGGTGGCTGTGCGAAATTTTAAAATTAAGTTTTTATTTCTTGTGTCGTAATCATGCGATCGAAGTGAAAGTTTGAATAATGAACCTAGGCAATAATTGTCCTTGAATGGTGCATAACTCTATGGCCTATACATATAACAATCCTAAATGGCGAACTTCCGAAATATTTAGACGGTTCTCAATATCTATGAATCTCTTACAGCAACCAAACTGAATTTTTTTATGTTCATAGCGACTATGAACATATGTTCACCTATAGGACTTCAGTAACCTGGTGAGCACAAATCCAACATGGCGGCGATGCGAAGTATAAATATTTAAATGGACGTTTCTCGCGAAATAACTATCCAAGTACCGTGAAACGTTGCACGTTAAATGCTTAAATAAATGTTGATCCACTGGCATCTAATTTATTTCAATTGTTTGCATAATCACAAGATGGCTGCTGTGCGTAATTTTAAAATCTCGTTTTTACTTCTTGTGTTCTAATCATGCGATTGAAGTTTGAATACCACATGTACACAATAATATTAATGTAATAGTACAAAAATAAAAATCCAACCTGGCGACAATCTGAAATATTCAGACGGTTCTCAATATCTACGAATCTGTTACAGCAATTAAACTGAAATTTTGTATGTTGATAGTGGCAATTAACATGAGTAGGATATATGAAAATAGGCTGTATAGTTCTTCACGGAACTACTTGTTTAAAATTCCGAAATCATTTTTCTCATCCCTTGGCGTAATGGTGGGTCATATCAAAAATTCTTTCAGACAAACGTTTTAGGTAATTATTAGGGGAATATTTTCCATTTTGTACGGTTTTGATATTGTGCCTATTAAGAGAGATATGATTAATGTTTCCCGAAAAACCCACGTTTTTCCACCCCTTTGGTCAATGGTTGGTGCTATCAAAAAACTTATTTGACATAAAATTTTGGCACTTATCCGACACATATTATGATTTTTGAATGGATTAGATATTTCACGTATTAAGAGAGTTATAGTGAAATGTCACTTTTTCGAAAAAAGACCCCCATTTTCACCCCCTTCGACCGATTTTGCCCATTAACAAACTCGACCGAGATTTTATAGGGATACATATTATGTAAAATATTCAAAGTGATTGGTGCAACATTACGGCAGTTATCGTGTCCACAAGAAACTGATATATAGATAAAAGGAAGCTTGTAGTTTAACGTGACCGTTAATCTCGCGATCATAAGCCACGGGACCTCCGTTTTACGTGGAATCCGAACCACAGGACATGGCATTTCACATCGAAAATCTCACATGCAGTGACCGGGAATCGAACCCGGTCCGCCTTGGTGAGAGGCATACAGCTTGACCGCTGCGCCACCACGCCCCGATATATATAGATAGATAGATACATATATACATAAATTATATATAAACTTTTGAACTGACGGTGGTTTTGGGGTCTGGGGGATGTGAAACGCGAAGATATGTCGAAATTTTCTGGAAGTCGAAACATGGGACCCATTGCAATAGTTAGCTTTCTAATGAAATCTACCTAAAATGAGTTTTATTTATATTTTTCAGATTTAACATGCAGGAAAATGCCAATAATTCTCGTAACAGTATCATTGGCCTTGGTAGGGGCAGCAAAACAGTCATCTCAATTATTCTGAAGAAAAGAGCTGATGACCAAGGTGTCCCTAGACCCTAAATATGGATCAACAAGAACGTGAGCTATGTTATTGTGCTGCATCAAAATAGGTGGATTTTCCCCCTTATTTTTTACAGATTGTTCTGACTAACGTAAGCCGAAAATTGTCACGCGTGGAGTGGCGCCATGGGTAAGTCTGACCCGACCGTAAATAATATAGAAATAACTTGGGTGTTCACAAGGTAATGAGGATGTTACTTTTTCAGGGTGATGTTCAAAGCTAGGAAGGAAGATACAGTAAGCGACAGGAAATGACGGCTGACCATAAACGAAAATATAGAGTATTCAGTATTTAAGCCTCGGGTCAAAAATACCCGCTTCATACCCAAGTGCATCCTCAATTACAAATACACACACTAGTACAGACATCACAGTGATACAGGTTATCAGGCTAATTCTTCACACACCGAAATACACGGGGCTACATGACTACGATATCGCAAAGCCCCTAAAAGAATCAACAACTTAAAATCAACAAATCTTAACATGAATAAATACGGTTCATCTTCAGAAACAATGAACAAAGTGGGGGGGGGGGGGGGGGGGCTTCATTCATTCCATTCCTGACCCGGTCGGAGACTGGAAGCAGGCTGTGGATTTTCATTTTTCATCTTCAGAAACAACCGATTTGCTTGAAATTCCTATTATTGTGTACTACTGAACAGTAAGTGCTTGTCAGTTGTTTATATTTGAAAATTCTCTGTAATGGGGGGAATCTGAATGTGCCTCGAGGGCTGTGTGAAATAATTGGCTGGCTACAGTATAGTATGTCCATATGTGACCTGTGAGCGAAGTGTTGAAGACCTCGCGCACCAGTTTTGCCATTTGTCACAGATTTGGTTACCACTGATTTTGGATTTTCCATGTTAAGATGGACTAAATCAGCCTTACGTCCTTGCTTCACTCTGACGTCAGAGTGGGCATTTGATCTGTTTTCAATGCAACCTCAACACAGTTCATGTACAATACACTGAAAGCGACACAGTACCGTCCGTGCCTTCTACTGGCATGAGCATTTGATAGCATGTAGAATGCACTGTCGGCAGCACGAATGTATACAGTAGGTTCGTGTTACAAAGCAAAAGGTCCTTTTCAGCACACATGGGCTGATCGAATAGGAAAGTGGCCACAATCCCTGGCGGCCACATTCACGTCCAGTTAGTTATTACAATCAACTAGCGGACCCGTGCGAGAAATCTCGCATGTTCATAAGCCACACTTTCCCCAATAGGTTTATAATGAGATACTGAAGGAGAAAGGTTGTTATGTCTTTATTTGCACCAAATGATTATAGAACACTATTTACGTTTCAGGCGTCCCTACGGCCAAAATGCGAACTCAACAGGAATGATGTCGCGTATTTTTCTACAGTAACAGTATTTGCAAATCGCACACTTCTTACAAAAATTGAGATTTATGAAATTAGAATGCAATTCGTCACTGCTAATGTCATTTGTGTGCTGAGTCCATTGATTGACAGCTTAGCCGCAACACTCACCAGTTATTCGATATTTATGAAATTATACGATTTGAGTACGGTACTCATTCCTTTAAATTACTGTTTCTGAAATGATCAGCAAAGACCTCAGAATGTTAAAATGACATGAAACAGGCGTCACAGCGTCAATTATGGAGCGTATAATACAATCATCACAATTAACACCGGTTATCAGACAGATTCTTCTTCCTCTTCTTCTTCTACTACTTTATGTGCCATCTCCTCTCAGGAGGTTGGCAACCATCATAGAGACTCTTGATTTAGATGATGCAGCACGAAACAGCTCAATAGTGGAACAATTGAACCAAGTTTTCAGATTATCGATCCAAGAAATGCGTCTTCTTCCTGGTCTTCTTTTGCCTTGTAACTTCCCTTGAATGACCAGCTTCAGCAGATGATATTTCTCTCCTCTCATCACATGACCCAGCTACTGCAGTTTTCTATTTTTTACAGTATTTAATATTTCCTTTCTCTTTCCCATCCACCTCATCACCTCATCGTTGGTCACCTTTTCTTTTTCCAACTCAGCCTCAGTATCCTTCTGTACGTCCATAGCACAAATGCCTCCAATCTGTCCATTTCTCGTTTCTTTATGGTCCAGGTCTCAACTCCATAGAACAAGGCGGAGAAGATATAACATCTCAGAAGTCTAATTTTTAGATGTAAATTAAGGTCTCTGCTACAGAATACTCTCCTCATTTTATTGAATGCATTTCTGGCTTGACCGATCCTGGACTTTATCTCCACAGTACAGTCAATGTAACAGTTCACATTTGTTCCTAAATACTTGTACTTTGTCACTTGCTGTACTGTCTCCCCATTGATTATCAAGCTCTCTTGATGTTGTGTTCGTGATACTACCATAAAACGTGTCTTACTGACATTAAGTGTTAATCCCCATTGTTCACTTACCTCCACGACTTTGTTAGTCAGTCGCTGTAAATCTTGTAGACCTTCCGCGAATAACAACGTGTCATCTGCAAATCTTAAGTTGTTTATTATTTTTCCATTCTACACACACCCAAAGTACACGGGGCTACATGACCGCGTTGTCGCAGCCCCTAAACTTAAGAACCAACCAACCAACCATCTTCCTGCATCAACAGTATCCGCAAATCGCACACTTCGTACAGTTTTTCGAAAGTCATTTTAAAAGAAATTATAGATATTTATGAAATTAGTGTGCAATGCGTCACTGGTAATGTATATTCTCTTTCATTTGAATGCTCATTTTTCACGATCGATCGCTTGTGAGCGCCGCATGAGGGATCTATACTACTGAAATAATATATATGATGATAAGTTGCAGGTCTTGTGATCACACACCTTATGTCTGAGAAGTACTGTATTATAGGCTACTCATCCCTTCAGAAGTTACAAACCAACAAAGCTCCTCAGACACTGGACAATACCTACCCTCTATCCCTCATACGAGTAGCTATGTTTTTGATTCATTCTGAGTCTTCGTGACACCGTAGTCATGTAGCTCCGTGTATAGTTGCCTCACTTTCCTGGTTAACTTGCGGCTCGCCTTTGAAATCTAGCTGGGCTGATATGTTTACATTCCATGGCACCTGGGGCTAAGGCTTTCCCAGCGTGAGGTCCAGCGTTGTCAAATTTCCACTGTAGCCACTGAGAGCAAGCAGCGAGACTGGGCACAACCATGTGCAGATGTGCAACATTGGACATTGATACCTGTCGGAGACACAAGCTAGCCACCAGGGCGGGACATGGAGTGATAGAGGGAGCATTCTATTGGTCAACAACCGTCAGCTGTTGGTCAGTAGCGAACAATGGTTATTGTCGGCGCGTGCTACTGGCCTTATGTTTGAGTCGCCGCTCGTTAACCAGGAAAGTGAGGGAACTATATTTGGGTGTACACGGACATTAGATTTAGGAACGTACCTTGTATCGGCAAGTGGATTCCACATGCCTTGAGTTTGACTAGTTCTGGTGTGTCCAGCTGTACGATTTTAATCCTAGAAGTAGTGTTAAGTCGATGATAGAAAAATTAGGTTGGGAATCAGTAGACGATAGGACGAAATCCAGACTATACGCTATGTTTAACACTTACACTGATCAGCCAACATGGGGAGAACGAAGCAAACGTCTGGAAAATCCCATCTACCTGAGCAGGCCAGATCATCCTCATGGAATTAAGAGCCGACCGCAGTGCACAAATTATGGGAAATATTATTTCATTAATCGTGGTATTGATAATTGGAACGCTTAACTGCCAAAGTCAAGAACCTTTCTCCAAACTTAGGCCTATTGATGTTTTAAAGGGCAGACTGAAATTTCGAGAAATACTACGATGCAATTACTGAAAAAATTCACAGCCTGCTTCCAGTCGACCGACCGGTTCAGGGAAAGGAATAAATGAAGCCCCCATCTAGCAGCGAGGATATGAACTGTGCCAACTGCCGAAGCCTGTTGCACTCCCCTGGAGCAATGATTAAATGAATGACAGATGAAATGAAATGATAGTGGAGAGTGTCGCTGGAATAAAATTGTGATAGGGAAAACCGGAGTACCCGGAGAAAAACCTGTCCGCCTCCGCTTTGTCCAGCACAAATCTCACATGGAGTGACCGGGATTTGAACCACGGATCCAGTGGTGAGTGGCTGGCGTGCTGCCGCCTAAGCCACGGAGGCTTGTTACGATGCAATTACTACTGTTCCAAAATCGCGAGCTGTGAACTAGGTATATTAAGTGTGTCTGATACAGTAAACCCTGCATAAACCGGACCTTCTATATACCGGAAACTTGGACAAACGGAAAACAAAATTCGTAACGTAGATAGCCTATTTCTAATGTAAAATGACACTGTAAACCGGAAAACAGCCTACCGACGAAACGGAAAAAAATTCCGGAACTGGAGGTGAAAACAACCTAAAACGGATTATCTTATTCATAACACAAAGCTCTGCACTAAATTTTGAGTGCGACTGTTGGTGTATTCTTTGAATACACGGTACGAGAGATATAATGTCTATTGCTCTTTGCATGTTCATTTCTTCCTTCCTCTTTGCCAAACACCAACAGTGATCATCTGTTTTCTCCTTGTTGGGCATGTCTCTTATGTCTTCATAAGTATGTTTCAGATATATAACTTCTGTGATCCACCTAGCGTCATCTAGTAGCGAACCTCTGAAGCTACTCAATTCCTCATCGTGCAAGATGACTTACTTATCCATTTGGCTACCAGATCTCGTTACCATCGTTAGCTACTTTCTCCTTGAGCAAGAGGACTACGTCTACTTCTTTACTCACCATGCTGCGCTAGTATCATCTATCAACTCCTTGAAGACCAGCTCACCAAGAAATCAATTATGTTTTGCTAAGTTGGCAATGCTTATATGTTCTCCTTTTGTCTCCTACCCCCTCTCTTTCCCCCTTTTCTTGGACCCTCTGTGCTCTGCTGAGCTGCTCTCACTTCTCCGTCTGCAGTTGACTCGATCAGTCAAAGCTCCTCTCGAGCTAGCCTCAAACTAAGAGGCACACACTCTCCTACGCCATGATGGCTAAGTAATCATCATCGAAATCTTCGACTTCAACATGAACTCAAGATAAGTACCTTTTTAAAAGTTTTAACCTCATCTTCATGGTTTTAACTTCCAAGTGATTTTAATTATAATTTATAGGCAGTGTGAAACTATTTACTTTGGGGCAATAATCACTCTTCGTGGGATTTGCAATGTTGAGCTTTTTCTTGTATAAGCCAACCTTACTAAAAAGAGCTTTTCTTAAGCTTTAAACGAGAAACCCTCTCGCTACGTGGGATATTATCTAATACCCGCTGTCTATAATTACAAAGTTATTTCCGCCGTTGGATTTTCTCAACCCCATTTTTCTGCTAAGATTGTTCTGGAACTTTCCAGATTCGGTACTCAATCTACGAGTCCTGCCGTCATGTATTTTTCATGTACTTGGGAGAATTCTGTTCAAAACTAAATTACTACAATAGTGAATTTTCGTCCACCGCTGGAACATTTTATGGCGCATTTAATTGTAAATCACAACTTTTTCGAGAAATAGACTTTCACCTACCTAGTGCAATCAGTTATCTCCATAATTGCAATAACTTTTTTTCTCATAAACTTCAGTGTTTCTCTGGTGAACTTTGCATCCATCTTTACAGACTATAGTGATAATCAGTGCTTGCTCCACTTTTCTACCGCGTCGCGATCGTCCGGTTATATTAAATACGGCCATGAACATTGATCCTATATCCCAATGATCTTTCCTTAACCTTCTACTAACAACCATTATTTATAAAATTGTAACTTTCTATAAGGTGTTACTTACGAAGTGCCCTTCCAACTTTGCTAGTTTAACATTAATTAAATTCTGCATAATTTCTTGTGTGATACAAGTTTTAAATTTACATTGTTCCTCCCTTCAAAAGCAGGGAAAACAATTCTCTCAACTCTTGAGTGAGTTATTTTTTGGTCTCGCTAAATGAAAACTGCCTCATTTGACTGGCGAGTCTTATTCAAAGTATAAGAGGTCTAGAACCTTCCTTCTGATTAACTTTTCAGGTTCACAGTAAGTGACCTGCCCTCTTGTTTAATTCTCATATATTAATTCTGTATAAATATAAGAAGTTGTAGGAACTTCTATCTTATTTTCACGTTGTTATTATTGTTATTTTCAAAGTCGTCACTTTCTCTAGAACATTCTCTCCAGAATTTCTTAAGGTGCACTTTTTGTACTTCAATTCACGTTCAAGCTTTAATTATTTCATTGTTTATTGGTTTAACTCTTATAAAGATTTTATAAACATGTAAGGTTTGAAACCTTGTAAATTGTCAATTGCCTGGAGCAACCGTTTAATGTGGAGAGGTCTGCGACCCTATTTGTTAAAAAGTTCAAATGAACTATGTTTATTAAAATTATATTGCATAATTGTTAATTTCCTCAAACTTTTTTCTAATTGTAAAATAAACAAATCTTTTCCCTTTGCTTTTTCATTTTCGAATACAAAGTTTAGGCAAAATCCTGTCTTCCTTGACTCTCCTCACTCAATGATATTAAAATCATTAATAGAGCTTTCACCATTTGTTGCATTTGAGCAAGAACTCTTAATTTTCACCTTAATAAAGTTCTTCTTAGCGATAATAGCTAATTCTAATTGGCCAGTAAGGCAAGTAAAGTTCGCTCAGCCAACTACCTGCTTGTGGAGACCCTCTCCGAAAACTTATGGTCAGTTTTCTAAAAAATAAGTGTTTCTTTTTGTCTAAACTTTTAGCCGGCTCCTCGCTGAGTAAAAGCTTAGCCATTGTCCAATGCAACCATTGGTTCATTTACCAAGATTACCCAATAAGGCATAATTTTTTATCACATTCCTTCTTAGAGACACTTGGTCGCCCTTACAGGAACTCCATAATTTTGGAAATTGAAAATACCAAGCTTGAGTTGAATCATTGGCATTCTTCGAATCACTTTGAAAAGCCTAATTTCTTTGAGAGGACATACAGTGGATTTGTTCCTCTCAGTCTTGCCAGACCATCACCCTTCCCCATAGTACTTTTATACGTGCTTGGGAGGAAATATACTAAAGCCTCTCTCTCGCAAACCTCCCAAGTCCTAGCTGCGGTTCCCGTTAGCCTCGACCAAGCTCGTACCTACTTTAGGTATCCGAGAGTTAATTTCCATTGGCAACTACATTTAAGTGTGTTTTACTCTAAACTTATTACTTTTGTGGGACTCTCCTCCTATTCTTCTATTCTTCTTTTCCAATTCCAAAATCTACTTCCTTCTCTTCATCATCTTCCCTTGGTGGGTGGGTTATTCCCTAACCTATAATCTACCCAACTGTACTTGCACCAAAGTTCTAGAATACATTAACTCTAATTTTTCCTCAAGGACGCAGCAGATTTGCTACATTTCACAACATCCAACCCTCTTGTATACACACAGTTTACTTCTGACAAATGAGAGTAGAAGAAAACAGTAAACTTGAGTGATCTTTAAAGGTGTTCTTTCTACTGTGTACAGCATTGTTTTACGTACTGTAATTCAGTAACATGCCTTCTAAACATAAGACACTTACACTGGAGGAGGGTTATTGAAGAACACGAGAAAAACAAACGTCCAGCTAAAGAATTAATTGAAACGGGACGTGTGAATCGATAGAAAAATGTAGCTTCCAATGTTTAGTTACATATCTCAGAAACTACAGTAGATATTTCCTTGAATGTCCTTTTAGTATATTCAGATTACATTCATCATTATTTGGGTAGAATTTGAAGCTTCTATGTTGAATATTGTGTGTCAGAGAGAGTATTACAAAATCGATATTAAAACATATATATTGTTAAAACTTCCCTTACTCATGTCCCATTTTCTGAGCAAATAGGCCTACTCAAACCAGACCCTACAAACTTTGCCTGCATGATATTTAAACCATTGTTGAGCTACTGAAGTAAAAGTATTGTCCTATTGTTTACAGGAGTTGAGTTTTGTTTTCGTTTTGTATCCTAGTTGAAAACTGAAATTTTCTGTAAAATTGTCAGTGCTTTTCAAGCTGGGCTCCATGAACTAATCAAGATACCTGAATAAATTTACTTCCAGAGCCGGTTAGAATGATAGTGGTGTAAGTCATACGAACATTGTTTTGAGTAATCGAAGGTTTTGTGAAAGTATCTATAAAAAAATCAAGATAGCGATGGATTCGTGTTTGAACATAGTCCCTTTATTAATATGCATTAATGTTAGGGTCTAAACCAGCCTGTAAGTAATTTTTATTGTTATTTAAATGTTATTCCAATGACTTACACCACTGTCATTCTACACCGTAAGTGGGTTCACTGAAAGAAAGTTAAAGTGAAATGTCACATACACATTTATTGTTCGGAAGTTTTTTAGTTTGGTTATTATAACACAGTTTGATACCATTTCAGACAACTTTGAATGGCTATAACTAAACTTACAATCGGATCAATTTGAAAAATATGATATATTGGCTTTCACAGCCAGTGAATTAAAACTCAGCAATATTTCTAGGTTTGTGACGTGTCTTGTGCGGGGTTTCGCCTAGGACACCAAGATAGGCTCATCAGTGGGCTATTGGTGTCCGTGCCCGGTCTCCCACGGGAGTAGCGAATTGCGCAGTAAAGAAGCGTGGGTGCGCTTCATAAGAAGACAGGTAATGCAGGGGTCCGGGCACGAACACCAAGAACCCGCCGATGAGCCTATCTTGGTGTTCCTAGGCGAAACCCCGCACAAGAGACGGTATAAACCTAGAAAATTGCTGAGACGGACATTGATATTATCTGATATTATCTGTTATTATTATTATATTATCTGATATTATCTGTTATAATAAAAATAAATTATTATGGGTCCTTTCAGTTTCCTCCACAATCTGCTTCATCAAGTTAGTAACTCCACGTCTTCATACTGGGGTAAGGGGCCTATGTTGTCTTCAACGTTGGTAGTTTTCAAACTGTTAAAAAACTCATGGTGTATTGGTGGTATGAATGGTAAGAGATCTGTCATGTCTGCCTTCTTTTTTATGGACACTGGCCTGATGTTTGGATACAACAGGTTCTCTGGCAGATTGTTGAAACGTACTGGTCTCCCTTTTCGACCTGTTGGAGTAAGGTCTAGTGTGTCAAAGTCAATGCACTCTTGAAGCGTTTCTTTGTACTTAACGCTGTAAGAAAGTTTTTTTTCGAATCTCATCCATTGTATTTTCAGCCAGTTTACGTCCATTTTGTTTGCGTATCTTTTTCTCCTACTAATATTTCGTTCTAACTGTTTGGTAGAGTAAAACTCTTCACGATTCATTGAGCAAACAATAAACTTTTTGGTACGACGGCATGATGTCATGATACTATACCAATGTTCAGGTACATACACAGGTTTTCCTTTAGCAGCTACTTCCACGCACCCGAAGTCGGAGTCATCAGGGAGAAACGAATGTCCCGACACAAGAAATTTTTGATCTATGATTTCAATGTTCGTCTCGTCACTTTGAAGAAATCTCATTAAAGCAAGGGTTATGTTTATATTACGGTTCTGCCCCGTACAAGTGTCACTGTAGATAGTTACGTCTTTCTTCCTGGAAGCATACATTTTTAAGTGTTTCACTAAACAAGAAGCTAAATCTTGCGTTCCTCGGGATGCTATAGTTTCGTCCCAAACATAAAAATAACCAAGGTCTTTTCCCAAATCATGTACACCGAAATTATAACAATAGCAATTCCGTTTGTAATATGCATCACTTACTGTTAATATGGGAAAAGGAAGAGCTTTCTGTAAATCCATACTACAAGCATAACTGTCCGGATTAATTTTAGCAGATGTTGCATCATTTTTCATAGTGTCCCTGGCTAATTCGGCCCTCCGTAAGTGCAATTCATGATCAGTATGCAACTTGGCCTTTTCAGTACCGTAACACTCAATTCAGGATTAGAATATTGCATCTTAAAAATGTCACATTTTTTACAGGTGTCCATCTTGGGTACATAAAAGTGTAAATTGAATTTGGTATTAAACACATACCTATAGTAATGTTCTTTTACAGGGGTTTTGCCAGATGAAATACACATTTCTTCATAAAGTGCATACATTTTTCTAACGTTGAGAGAATCTCAAAGGTATGTTCTATTTGGATTGTGCTTCCTTGTGTAGTGACTTTCGTAGGACGGAAATGAACGTATATGTTCCATTACCAAGTTGGTATCATCATCAGATATTTTTCTTGATGGACAGCCCTTGTTACCTCTACGATCTTCCCCGGGAGTGTTTCCTTGAACCATCTTTTTCAGGGCTCGGTCAACTCTCCCACCTGACACACCGAACGTGTTTAGAAAATACTTTTTACATACATGCATAGATACGCCCTTTTCGGACTTCAAAAAATATCTGTATGACCCTCCCCTTATTAACCCATCCAGTTTCCTTGGTCTCCTTTGTTTAATTTCATGCTGCTGGATCAGACCACAAATGTATTCATTTTGCCTCCGAAAATCACCTATTTGCCAGAAGTTCTCAAAAATAGATGTATGTTCATCTTTTGAAAAATTGTCATTACACTTCAGTTTGCAGTTGCATTTTGCATCAGTATATTCTTTCTCATGCATAATACTACCTGTTTTGTTGATATATTGTTGACCAGAATTTCTAAGGCGCTTGGCTTCTTTTTGTTTATGATTTGCAAGAACTCTGGTCCACTTTCTAGATTTAATTTTATTATCAGGCCCAATAGACTCGGGGGTATGTTGTGAATTGTCAGGCTCTGAGTCCTCGGAATTTGTTGTAGACGAATAGCTGACAAGTCTTTTTGCACGGGGTACAATATGTGACAGATCTACATTTTAATCGGGATCTTCGTCAGGATCGTCCTCAAACTGAGAATCACTGCTCAAAGGCTCAATCAAACCTGTTACTAGGCCTAGCCATTTTAATATTGTTTTAAGGATAGCACATAGCAAAATAATTTGTTTTTTAAATCAAATGCAATAAGTCTTCACTAGTTTTCAGATACACATTGTCATTAAAGAACTATAAAGAATCGAAACACACACACAACGCTGCTAAACATCGATTACAGTAGCTACAGTAACTAGTAATAAACATCCGTAGCCTTGCAAGTGACTTACGCCAGTGTCATTCTCAACTACACAGCTGTTCAGTTCCATATCCAAAGTTGGTGCTGATCCTAGTGGCCGTTTGTGTACTATTGACTTACATCACTATCACACCAAGTAGAGGAACTAAAATGGAACACACATCCACACATAAGTCAGATTGTGCAATTTACTGACTTACACCACTGTCATTCTAACCGGCTCCTAGTACATCTATATAGTGTCTTAGAGATTACCAAGTTTCAAATACATTGATCAGATAGTTTCTGAGAAAGGTACATCAAGTATCAAAAAATATGATTTACGGAAATCACAAAAAGAATGTTTGGCTAGTAACTACAGCCTTAAAACATTATGTTTAAACCTAATCTTATTGCATCAAATACCACTTCAGCACAATAATTAATACACCAAATTCTTCAGGAATGATGGGAGATTTCTATAAGCTAAAAAAGAAATTGACATTTTTGAGCCTATCACAAGTCCCGGTTCCCTTAACTGTGTTGTTTAAAATGGAGAAAAACTCAAATTATTTCATAGTAATCCTATGCGACAATACAGCATTTCTTTGTAGTGTATTTTGTCTCTACCCTTTGTTAAACGGAAACCTGTGAAAACGGAAAAATAAATCCGGAACTTTGGCGGTCCGCTTTTGGCAGGTTTTTCTGTATTATTGTTGGTAATTTTCTGTAATTGTACAATTTGCCACCGATAAATTACCCCCATTTGCAAATAAAGTAAATGAATTAATGTAGGCTATTTTTACGCAACAGAACTGTCCCTCCCCCTTTCTGTTTGTCTGTGTGCTCTCGCATATCTCTTCTTATAACATTGTAGCCTCTTATGGTAATTTTCTGACCCTATGGTACTAGAGTATCCAAGGTCTAGGGTGTCTTTTGTTGACACCTTCCTTCTTACCATTTTTATATGTTTTAGTCGATTTATACCTGGGACGTTAATAGTACATTATACAACGAGCCTATAATGGCAATAATTAAGACACGAGTATGTTTACAAAACGAGTGAAGCGAGCTTTTTAATTTCCATACGAGTGTCTTAATTACCATTATAAGCGAATTGCAATTATGTACGACGATAATTATAACTTTATTATATATTCTAACATAAATATTCATAAATATCTGCCGAGATTCTGTCGGTTGAATTCTTCTTCTTGGGAATTGTGTGGGCTCAGCATTTGATCTCTACCCAATAACGAATCCCAAAGCTTTGAAACATTGCTTATCCTGAAGTAGCACAAACGGATAACGCACAGATACTATGTTGGATCATTTTGTTATTTTGGTCAAATAACACAAAATAAGCTGTTACAAACGCTTTAAAATTAAAATGTGTCGTATTATCGACTAGTTATTCTTCAAATTCGATGCGTATAGAATGTCAACGGAAGGCTAATCAATTGCGTCCCAAATAGAACAGGTGTGACATCTCGCGGAAAAGTTTCGCGTAGGAATTCCATTTACTGAACAGAGAGCTGGATTATAATTTCCGTGGACCTAATGTCACACGCCTGCTTCCTCCATGACGTTCTGGTGTGTTCATGTCAACAACAACATTCACTAAAATTGTCGGCGAATGTAATGCCCTGTGTAGAAATTGGAGTTGCGGATATTAAGGAACAGTGCTATTTCTTTCGCTATATTGCCCAGTTTGTTGATGGATTCTAACTACAAAGGTTGATCCAATATAGACTACATTGTCAACTTTGAAATCATGTAATTCAAGTCCGACATGTTGCATTTTGAGTGCATGTCCGAAGCTATCCTTTCCTAATTGGTCAATGAATGAAAATATTGAGTTCTCATTGGTTGGAAAAACTGTGTTATAATGAAAAGTAGTTCTTTAATGACCCCCATTATAATTCAGTTTTCTGACATATAATATTTACATATTGACATCGTCGAACATAAAGATATTTCTACGATTCCTCTTTAATTTTTGATACATGAATATGTTCATTTTTACTCGGCTAGTCGTTTCGCGTACACATGAAATTACTTTTTTTTTCCTTTCAGTTGAATCCAACACCAGTTACACTGTAAAGTTAATAAAATGCCTATGGAAGTGAAAGGGAGATGGAAAGAATGCTGATGAAGTGCACATTCCTCGTATTGGTTCCGCTGTACTCAACTCATTGGCTGCTCAATTTATCGTAACTGAATTATTCGCTTTCGATATTTCATTCTCTTTGCTGCTAAACATGATTATGCGGATATCCTGTTTGTCATTGCCTTTAGTTTTGATCATGACAACGTTAGATTATTTGCTATAGTATTACTGGATATTCTGCATTCATGAAATTCTTGGTGGTGATAATCGAATTCTTGATATTGAGTCCATCAACAGGCTACAATACAATACAGAGTAACTTCGTGTGCCGTGTGCCGTACATGGCGACACACTATTATATTTGATGATGATAATATACTAACGCAAATGAGATTCGAGTACCAGGTTACTTCTCTCTAAAGCCAGTTCTTTACCATTGATCTTTTCCCGACCAGACCATATCTGCTTCACTTCACGTATGAACATTGCAGTTAAGAAATACGATACACTGCCGGAAAAAAAAGCCGTAACTTTTAGGAAAATGTAAGTTGTTGAAACTTGTTTCATAATTACGTTTATTATAATGGTTTTCTTTTAAGTCTCGGAGTAAAGGATCATGTTTTGGGAACAGGAATATGAAAATGTATGGTTTTTAAAGGGATTCTGTTGCCTAGGGTTGGATTTGGAATTTTATGTTCGACCCTCACAATTATGTGTCAGAAAACTGTATCATAATGATGGTCATTATAACACTGTTTTTCATTATGATACAGTTTCTCCAGCCAATCAGAGCTCGTTCATTGACCAATTAGATAACGATACCTTCACGCATGCGCTCAAAATCCAACATGTCGGACATAAACACAACATCGAACTATAATAAATTACCGACATGGAATACGCACCGTCCATATGTTCACGTAAATAAACTGGCGAATATGAGACAAGAAATAGCACTGTACCTTAATATCACCAACCCTAATTTCTACACAGCGCATTCATTGCCTTCAAACGACTCCGGTGACAATTTTACTGAGGGACGGCAGATGTAAACATATGGCCTGCATATGGCATTGCAAGCACACAGAGCGCATGCGTCGGTCGTTCAGAGATCTTGAAAGACAGAGATATACCCAGCGCTCGCTCTTCGATCACAAAATTCAAGTGGCTGACTCTCAACAGATATTTATGAATATTTATGTTAAAACATATAATAAAGTTATAATTATCGTCGACCATAAACAGTCGTATGGAACTCGCCTATAATGGTAATTAAGACACTCGTATGGAAATTATAAAACTCGCATACGCTCGTTTTATAAGAATACTCGTGTCTTAATTATAGCCATTATAGGCTCGTTGCATAATGTACTATTATGGGTGTATCTGCATTAACTTGACAGCTTTGCGCTTCCGCTATTATTGGGATGTGAGAATGGCGGTTAGTTGTGGCATTGTTGGGCTCTAATCTATTAATGACTTGTTATTCAGTACTTCCCAGATCGTCAAGAAGTTCGGTTGCAGTAAATATGCGTGAAGACTGAATGTTCAAAGATGTGTTGTGACGATTTAGTGGCAATGATATTGGTTGAAGCACAAAATATTGGAAATAAAGTAGTAACGTCTGTTCATGAAATTTTGTCAAAGATCAAAGAACTTCATTTATACTCATCTGAAAGTAAACCTATACCGTCAAGTCAAAAATGAACTTTCCCTAAATAATAATAATAATAATCATAATAATAATAATAATAATAATATCGTATGACCTCGGTGCCGGGTGCAAGCTTTGTAATTTGACACCCAGAGGGTAGCTTGCATGTCGAATTTCGCTGTTCCTTGAATCACTATGAAAGTCAAGGAGGTTAGATAGCTAAGCTCCTTGAACACTATAGCGATTTCTATTAGAGAAATGTTGGCGGAAACTCCCGAGAATAATTTTGCCATTATGAACACGGCCTACTGAATTCAAATGGGTTATTTGACATGCCAACATCGTATGACATGCGTGTCGTATTTTTGCCGCCTTTCAAAAATCACTTACCACGGCCAGGAGCGAACCTGAAATCTTGGGGTTAGTAGACCGACACGCTATCCACCTGAAAATGAAGTTGCTATTTATCTTCCTTGCATTTAAGTATCAAAAAAATGCTAGTAAAATAATTTAGTGTTCATTCTTTGAAAACTAGCGGACCCATGCGAGAACTCTCGCAAATTCTAATGGCTTGTGTACGCCCCATTTGTACAGACTACCCGCCAGTCTCTAATGCTATGCGGGCTTTACGCGCGACAGTTCTGCCAGGGGCTATCGCCTTGTTTATTTGTTTAATATCACTTTATAAACAAATACATATATTTCCGTTGACTTTTCAAGAAATGCAAGATTTTTCCTGTACTATTGAGACCATTTGGAAGTTTTTGGTACAAACCACACCTTCTAACTCCCTCTGGTTTAGGAGCTTCAGTTTTGTGAAACATACACCTTAGCGTATTATATAATAAGATCCTGCCTTCAACGGAATCAAACGGGACTCGCACATTTTTTCGTTAAATATAGGATTCCTTATAACGGAGGTAAGCCTATATTTATATTTAACGGAAACATGGGCATGTAATGGATATACTGAAGAAATATAATGGTATATATAGCCTAAGTTACCGGTACCTTATTCAATGTTATATTAACATATGTCTGCTGCGAATTAATACAGTACTGAATTGCTTTCTCTCTGTGTTAATCCCCCAGGGGCTCACATCTAGTGGGACGTGGGTTGGCGACCACGGGACCCCAGCTGAGTCCGGCATTGCTTCCACTTACTTGTGACGGGCTCCTCTCTGTCTTCTTTCCTGTCGACCTCCCTTGGTCAACTCTTGTTCTTTTCCGACCCCGACAGTATTAGGGTATCCAAGGCCTAGGGAGTGTTTCACTTTCCCGCCTTAATTGGCCCTTGTCTCATCTTTCCTGATCCCTCCTTCTTCGAGGGGTCAGATCTCTTGTTTTCTTTTCATTATATAACCTTTTCTCTTTAAGTTTCCCGCACTGTTTTTGTTAATTGGCTCCCCGTGTATCTAAATTTCCTTTAGCGATTTTTTTTCTTTTCGCCTCTACACTCCATTTTGTATGTATTTTCCATCTACGTTGCATTTTGTAAGTTTTTTCGATCTAAATTGCATTTTGCGAGTGTTTTCAACCTCAATTGCATTTTGTAAGGATTGACAATCTAAATAGCTTTTTAGTAAGTCTTTCAATAGAGGGGGCGGAATTTTTGCGAGTATTTTGAATTTCAATTGCATTTTGTATTTTCAACCTAAACTGCTTTTCGCAAGTATTTTCAATTTAAATTGCATTTTGTACGGTGCGCATTGTGCAAGTATTTTGATTATCAATTGCATTTTGTGAGTATTTTCGTTCTAAATTCCCTTTTGTCAGTATTACCGCTCTCCATTTTGTGAGTACTGTAGTTTCAATCTGAGTTCCTTTTTGTAAGTATTTTCCTTCTCACTTAATTTTCGTTCTGGTTTCCACTTCATTGACATTTTCGCTATCACCCAGACCATTAGGGGCCGATAACCTAGATGTTAGGCCCCTTAAAACATCAATTATCATTATCATCATCTCTGTGTTAATATCAAGCACAAATCTTGCTTTAGAAGCCATAATGACTGCTGTTGAACTATGTCAGTAATGTATTTTGAGAAGTGCTCAATTAGAGTTCTAAGCTGATTGTCAAGGGCCGAGACAAAGACAGAAATTTGTTGATGACATCTCATGAAAACGAGCATTGGGAAAGGTTTTGGGATCAGGAGGCAGGCAATTAGCTGTTCACAGTGACGTGTCGGTTGGAGAACATAAGAAGGAAGACCTATTTGCACATTTCATTGTTAGCTACAGAATCAACTGTTACAGCAGACGAGGTAGACTCACACATGGTTCCTGAAAATTTTCTAACCACTGCATTCCGGAACTTGGAAATTTTCCGTTTAATGAAAGACATTTAACACGTCTTTCACTCCTAAGTTTCCGTTTAACAGAAGGTACGTTTTACTGTAAAACGTATATTAAATATTTGTCTGTAAATGTTAAAGTTTCCAACTGTCCAGACGACCATGATCTGCATTTTTAGCCTATTTTCATTTTATGAAAAAGTAGGCTTATGAGATCACCTTTTGTCCGTGTGTCTGTGTGTGCGTGCGTGCGTGTTTGTTGTGTGTGTGTGTGTGCCCCCCCCCCCACCCCTAATAAATTCTAAACGGCTGGAGCGATTTCAGTGAAACTTGGGAATATAATAGAACCTTTCTGGCCGACCCCGACCGTGCCCTTTAAATGTTATTGTGTCTCACCAATCCAACATGTCGGCTGTGCGAAATATTTCACCAGCATTCAGTATCTCCGAAACTATTACCGATATCTCCCTGAAATTTTGTACGGTGATAAAGGGAACTACTAGTAGTTCACCTATGAGATTTTCGAAAAGCTGGTAACTACAAAACCTACATGGCGGCCACGAGAAATTGAGACATTTAAATAAACTTTTCTCGCGATTTAACCATCCAAACGTAATTAAACATGGTACAGCAAATGTTTATACACATTGTAATGCACTGACGTCTAATTTTGTTCAATTGTTTACATTACCTCAAGATGGCGGCTGTGCGAAATATTTCACTGGCATTCAATATCTCCGAAACTATTTATGATATCACCCCGAAATTTTTTACGGTGATAAAGGGCACTGCTACAAGATTAACTATGTATCTTTCAAAAACCTGTAAAGTACAAAACGAACATGGCGGCCAAGCGAAGTTGAAACATTTTAATACACTTTTCTTGTGATTTAACCATCTGAGCACAGTGAAATGTGGTACAGTAAATGATTTTACATTTAGTAATGCACTGGCATCTAATTTAGTTCAATTGCTTACATAACCTCAAGATGGCGGCTGTGCGAAATTTTAAAATTAAGATTGTATTTCTCGTGTCGTAATCATGCGATCGAAGTGAAAGTTTGAATAATGGAGCTAAGCAATAATTTTCCTTTAATGGTACATAACTCTATTGCCTATACATATAACAATCCAAAATGGCGAGCATCCGAAATATTTTTCCAGTTCTCAATATCTACGAATATTTTACAGCAATCAAAATGGTTTTTTTTTAATGTTCATAGAGGCTATGAAGTTCTTCTATATGACTTTCAGTAACCTGGTGAGCACAAATCCAACATGGCGGCGACTTGAAGTAGACTATAAATATTTAAATCGACGTTTCTCGCGTTTTAACCATCCGAGTGCAGTGAAACTTCGTACGTTAAATGCTTTTACAAATGTTAATCCACTGGAATCTAATTTATTTCAATTGTTTTCATAACCACAAAATGGCAGCTCTGCGAAATTTTAAAATCTCGTTTTTACTTCTTGTGTCCGTCCCAATCATGCGATTGAAGTCTGAATACCACACGTAGGCTACTCAATAATCTTTGTGTAATAAGTTAGTACATAAATAAAAATCCAACCAGGCGACCATCTGAAATATTTAGATGGTTCTCAATATCTACGAATCTATCTCAACAATCAAACTGAAATGTTGTATGTTAGGGCAATTGTAGGATATATGAAAATAGGCTGTATAGTTCTTCACGGAACTACTTGTTTCCTTTTAAGATCCCCTTAATGCGAGCACACAACGTCACACATAACGTATGCTGTTTTTTAAACACTAACAAGTGATTCAGTTCATTCATAACGCAGTGTTACTTAGAAAACGTTATTCTTTTAATTTTTTCCATTCAAATATTCATTACAATTTTTAAGAGAGCTCCTGTAGTTTAAGATGATAATAAACAATAATGTTATGGGTTTTAGGTCCCTTTTAGAGACGCCATGATTTCGGAATTTTGCCCCGAAGGGGATCTTTAACGTGCCAGTCTATCTACTGACCTGGCTCGCTCTTATTTAAGCTCCCTCAAATGCCAACTGACAGTGCGATCAAACCCCAACACAATCTTGTAATCCCACTATTTTGGGATCAGTAGACGAGAACGTTACAGCTAAGCCACGCAGTCAGTCTATAGTTTAAGAGGTTGTGTTGTAGCCTGCAACACATTATTTTGGACCAGGATATAACATGTTTAAAATTGTATAATATGATTATACACAGCTAAGGCTACACACATGGAAAAGTCCGCCTCGTTGCGCAGTGGCTAGCATTCTTGGCTGTCACTGCGGAGGCCTGGATTCAATTCTCGGCTCTCCCAAGAGGCAAAACTGAGAAGAGGCAGGTTCGATTTCTACCACAGCCATCCTGGGAGTGGTTTTCTCATGGTTTCCTCACTTAACCCTAGGCAAATGCAGGGATAGTTCCTTACTTCAAATTCCGGGGCACCTGATACCTCATCCCTGACCCTAATGCACGTTACAAACACTACACTCATCACGGAAATACAGGGTTTCAGACTGGTTCAGTACACAAACCCACTTACATGAGGATGATGACCAAGATGTCCCATGCCCTTAAATTGAATATTAACAAAATATGTCTCACAGTTTGTTCTGTAGGACTGTTAGTACCAGTTATTCCATATCCTCATCCCTTTGAATTATATAAATATGTTTTGATAGTTTATTTTCAGGATGCCTTCCTTCTACTTACATAGGAAATTTCGTCTCATTTGCTCCAGTTGATTTGACGTCAACTCATATCAAACACAAACAGACCATAAATAAACTGAGGGTATATTATTTTGTTCTTTGTTCATTTCATCCAGGAAATTCAAAACATTCCGGCAGATGACTAACTTTTTTTTATTGAAGTATGGAGTTTAAAGTTAAATTGTAATGATCAAATACATTATACACGAGGAACAAAACATTATTAATTGACTTATGTTCTACGATGTCGAAATGTAAATATTAAATGTCAGAAAATAATGACAGTCATTAAAGTAAAACTTTTCATTATGATACAGTTTCTTCAACCAATCAGAGCTCAAGATTTTCATTCACTGACCAATTAGGTAAGGATAGCTTCGCACATGCACTCAAAATCCGACATGTTGGACATGAATTACATCATTTGAAAGTTGACTACGTAAGAAATATCCGATCAACCATTGTAGTTACAATGCCTAACACAAAATCAGCATGAACCTTTACGGTATCAGTAAACATACAATGAAATATGCAGGAAATGTAGCAATCTACGTCCAGAAGTTTGCAACACCGTCCTTCTAGCCATTACCGACATGGAAAGTGTGCACCGTCCCTAATGTTTGCATAAACAAACTGGGCAATGTTGCTAGAGAAATAGCAGTGTGCCTTAATATCCACAACTCCAATTTCTACACAGGGCATTGCATTCGTACGATTTTGCCGACAATTTTAGTGAATGCTGTTGTTGACATAACTACACCACGTCGTCATGGAGGAAGCAGGCGTTTGCCATTAGATCCACGGAAATCAATCAATATCCCAGGTGTATTCTGTAAAGGGATCTCTTATGCGAAACTTTTCCACCAAATGTTATGACTGTTCTACTTATTATTTATTGATTTACCTTTCGTTGACATTCCATACGCATCGAATTTGACGAATAACTAGTTGATAATACGATACATTTTAATTTTAAAGCGTTTGTAACAGCCTATTGTGTGTTATTTGACCGAAAAAATCTGTTGGTTCTAGTTCAGGATAAACAATGTTTCAAACCTTTCTAATTTGTTATTGGGTAGAGAGCAAATGCTGAGCCCACACAATCCCGAAGTAGAATGAGAACAAAGCTTTGGAAGTAATTTGATCCTTAGTGGGAATCCAGCGCATGCGCTCTTCACTTCAGTCAGCTGACAGAATCTCGACAGATATGTTTGATGTGAGAACATATTATAAAATTATAATTATCGTCGAACATAAACAGTCGTATGCAACTTGCCTATAATGGTAATTCATTATTTCCGTTAAAGTCTCGTTGCATAATGTACTATTATGTTCGACCTTGACTATTATCTGTCAGAAAACTGTACTATAATGAGGCTCATTATAACACTATTTTTCATTATGAAACAGTTTCTCCCACCAATCAGAGCTTAAGAAACAGTTGTTTGACCAATTAGATAATTACATGCGCTGAGTTCCACGGCCTTCTAATGTAAATTTCACTGCCTGGCCTAGTGTCATAGTAGGGTAATCGAGGGGGCCATGGCCAAATACAAGGCATTCTCTGCGTTTCATGCGCTCTGTTCAGTACATAAAACTGGCGAAATCTCGACAGATATTTATGAATATTTATGTTCGAACATAAAATAGTTATAATAATTATCGTCGAACATAAACAGTCGTATGCAATTCGCCTATAATGGTAATTAAGACACTCGTATGGAAATTATAAAACTCGCGTACGCTCGTTTTATAAACATACTTGTGTCTTAATTATTGCTATTATAGGCTTGTTGCATATTGTACTATTAATTAGCAAGAACAACAGTGTGCCCAATAATGTGCACAGCCGTTTTGATAAAATTCGAATGCAAAGAGATGATGATGATGATGATAATTGTTGTTTTAAGGGGCCTAACATCTAGGTTATCGGCCCCTAATGCAAAGAGAACGAACCGATGATGATGATGATGATTATGATGATGATGATCATGGTGGCCACTACTCCTGGAAAACCTGGAAATCCTGAAATACTCCTGGATTTTATTAATTCTGGAAAACTCCTGGAAAACTCCTGGCAAATTGTGAAAAATTTGAAAACTCCTGAAAAATAGCCACTGTTAATTAATTATAAAAATCTTCCCATCTTAAATCATACTCCCGCTGCGGTTCTGGGTGAGCACTCTATCGTTAACGAAAGGAATTTCCTCAGGCTACCTGTTTCTGTGTGTGAGAACACGCGATAGTATTTTTTGTGAAACATATTGAGTATAGACAACTTTACCGCAGTAAAATTGCAGACGGCATCCTTTTCTCTTCTTTTTTCAAGCGGTTATTTCAGTCACAAAGGCTTTTTTAAAACAACAATTAAATCATTTGTGTATAGGCTTGCGTATCAATAACGCAATCACCACTAATTTTTGTCAACATCTGTCGGCCTCCCCCGCCCCCCCGCCCCGACTCGCGCTTATTTTTAAGTCAGGAAAAATGAGAATTACGCCTGGAAAATTCCTGGAAAACTCATGGAAAATTGTTGACCGATTTGAGTGGCCACCATGGATGATGATGATGATGGTAAGATACATTTATGTATGGACAGTCGAGTCGAATCAGCATATTTCACGATGTCCAATTTTTTACTGTAGATTAAAAATTCCGGTAAACCTACTATTTAAAAAAATATAACATATCTGATTTTCAAAACATGTGAAGAAAACACTATTATCCCGGTTTGTGCACCAGAATTTGATTTGAAGAATTAATCTCAGGATGACTAGTATACGCGAGCACTTTTTGGCTCGTATAACGAGAGAACCAAATTTCATTTAATGGGCTCAGTGGGGCTCGCGAGCACCTGGTTGAGAACGTCTGCAGTTTAGATAATCCATCACAGCTAATTAAGGGTTCACGATTCTATTCCATACGAAGTATTCTCCACAAATAACACTTTATAATCGATAGACACACCCTTAATCAAGTTTAGCGTCTCAGTATAACTGTTTTACTCCCATAAATCTGCTTCACGCAGATACAATTATAATTCTAGTCCTGATTTATGTGTCTGGTCTAGCCAGCACTTAAATCTATTTACTGTTTCGAGCAATTCGCCATTAATAGCGCCTGGGAACGGTGTGTTTTTATTCCTGCTAATAACTTTCTTAACGATTTCCACGCCCGAGTGCAAACAATAGGTTCAAGACATGCTAGAGTGAGGGCCTTCTCTATAGAACGGAACCTCGCCGGGGCCGTGTGGCGGATAGAGAGCGATTAGTCACCGAAAGTTGAATAGCATCTACTGTTACACAACTGTGGGTCGAGAAGCACCGGATGCGGTCACAGTTAGATTACATTCCCAGCCAGCAAAGTACCTTAGTTGGAAGAGTTAAGGCTTGTGATGAAGTACTGTAGCCTATCCCGTATCCTGTGAACATGGTTAGGTATTGAACAAAATATCGAATTTTCCTAGTGAAAACTTATCTTATCAAGAAGAAGCCAAGAAGTTATTTTCGCTATCATTTTGCCCTTCAGGATCGGCTTTTCCCACGGACTAAGCGAGGGATCCCACCTCTAACGCCACTGAGGGCAGTGTCCTGGAGCTTGAGACTATGGATCGGGGATACAACTGGGGTGTGTGACCAGCACGACGCCCAGGCGGCCTCACCTGCAAGCCGAACAGGGGCCTGATGAAGGGATAGGAATAGTGGGAGGGTTTGGCAAGGTAGTGGGAAGGAGGCAGCCGTGGCCTTACGGTAGGTACCATCCCGCATTTGCCCGAAGACGAAGTGGGAAACCACGGATATCCTTTTCGAGGATGGCTGAGGTGGGATCGAACCCCCTCTACTCATTTGGCCCACCCGAGGCTGAGTAGACCCCGCGACAGTCCTCGTACCACTTTTCAAATTTCGTGGCAGAGCCGGGAATCGAACCCAGGAACTCCGGGGCGGCAGCTAATCATTCTGACCGCTACGCTACGGAGGCGACTAGAAGTCAAGAAGCGCCGTGCGATTTTAACATGTTGGAGAACAAAAGGTAGGCCTATACAGAAACATAATTATACTCTGGATTATTATTTATTTATCGTATGGCTTTTAGTGCCGGGAGTGTCCGAGGACATGCTCGGCTCGCCAGAGTCTGTAGCTGCTTCCAGCGGAAGCTCTGAGGGAGAGTTACACGTTCCGTTCAATTTCAAGTAGTTCCAACTTTCTCTACCAGATATCAATGATACCTAGTGGTGAAGGTTGGAACTTTAATAGAGCGTTCCAACGAAATATAACCTAGAAATTTTGCTCCACACAACTTTAGTCTGCGGAAGGATCATTTACATGCTGGGTAGTTTATTGGCTGAGGAATAACCCACCCACCAAGGGAAGATGATTAAGAGAAGGAAGTAGATTTTGGATTGGAGAAAAAGGATAGAAAAATAGGAGGAGAGTCCCACAAAAGTTATGAATTTGACTTTCAATACATTTAGAAGCGGTTGCCACCGCAAATCCGTGCTCGGATACCTAAAGTGGGTACGAGCTTGGTCGAAGCTGACGGGAACCGCAGCTAAGACTTGGGCAGTTTGCCAGAGAAAGGCTTTAGTGTATTTCCTTCCAAGCACGAATAAAAGTACTATAGGGAAGGGTGATGGTCTGGCCAGACAGATAGTAAAAGCTTTATTGAGTATGAACGAGAGCATAAACCTAGGAAGAGCTAGGAAAGCCAGGATCCTGCCTAACTGTAGTATCAGAGAAATGATGAATCCAAAAACAAATATTTAATTTATATAACAATTCAGGAGAAATTAATATTTTTGACAATTAAATATTTTGCAATCTTGTTAACAATTTGGGGTCGCAGACCTCCAACAACATTCAGAAATTGCTCCAGGCAAATAACAATTTACAAGGTTTCACACCTTACATGTTTCTAAAATCTTTATAAGATTTAAACAAATAAACAGTGAAGTAATTAAAGTTTGCACGTGAATTGGAGTACAAAGAGTGCCCCTTAAGAAATTCTTGAAAGAATGTTCTAGAGAAAGTGACAACTTCGAAAATAACAATAATAAAAACATGAAAAATAAGATAGAAGTTCCTACAACTTCTTATATTTATACAGAATTAATATATGAGAATTATACAAAGAGGGCAGGTCACTTACTGTGAAACCTGAAGAAAGTGAAAAGGAAAGTTCTAGACTTCCCAAGTTTGAGCAGGAATCACTCGCCAAATGGGACAGTTTCCATTTCGTGAAACCTGAACATGACTCGCTCAAGAGTTTAAAGAAATGTTTTCCCTGATTATAGGAAAGGAACAATGTGATTTGAAACTTGTATCACACAAGCAATTATGCAGAATTTAATTAATGTTAAACTAGCAAAGTTGAAAGGGCACCTCGTGAGTGACACCTTATAGAAAGTTACAATTTTATTAATAATGGTTGTTAGTAGAAGGTTGAGGAAAGATCATTGGGATATAGGATCAATATTCATGGCCGTATTTAATGTAAACGGACGAGCGCGACGCGGTAGAAACGTGGAGCAAGCACTGGTTATCACTGTAGTCTATAAAGATGGATGCAAAGTTCACTATAGAAACACTGAAGTTTATGAGAAAGAAAGTTATTGCAATTATGGAAATAACTGATTGCACTATATAGGTGAGAGTCTATTTCTTGAAAAAGTTGTGATTTACAATTAAATGCGCCATAGAATGTTCCAACGGGGGAAGAAAGTTCGCTATTGCAGTAATTTAAGGAAGATTCCTCATTTTAACTAGTATTTTCACAAGTGCGTGAAAAATACTTGACGGCAAGACTCGCAGATAGAGTACAAGATCTCGAAGGTTCCAGAACGACCTTAGCAGAAAATGGGGTTGAGAAAATCCAACGGAGGAACTAGCTTTATAATTATAGACAGCGGGTATTAGATAATATCCCACGTGGTGAGAAGATTTCTCGTTTGAATAGCTTAAGAAAAGCTCTTTTTTAGTAAGGTTGGCTTATACAAGCAAAAGCTCAACATGGCAAATCCCACGAAGAATGATTTTTGCCCCAAAGTAAATAATTTCACACTGTCTATAAATTATAATTAAAAGCACGTGGAAGTTAAAACCATGAAGATGAGGTTAAAACTTTTAAAATGGTACTTATCTTGATTTCATGTTGAAGTCGAAGTTTCCGTTGATGACTACTTAGCCAACATGGCGTAGAAGAGGGTGAGCCTCTTGGTTTGAGGAGGCTAGCTCGAGCGGAGCTTTGACTGACCGAGTCAACTGCAGACTGAGAAGTGAGAGCTGCTCAACGGAGCACGGAGGGACCGAGGAAGGGGAAAAGAGTGGGGGGTAGGAGACAAAAGGAGAACATATAAGTATTGCCAACTTTGTAACAAAAAAATGATCTCTTGCTGAGCTGGTCTTCAAAGAGTTGATAACAGTTGATACTAGCGCAGCATGGTGAGTAAAGAAGTGGACGTAGTCCTCTTGCTCAAGGAGAAAATAGCTGGCGATGGTAACAGGATCTGGTAACCAAATGGATATGGAATTCCTCTTGCGCGAGGAAGAGTTGAAGAGCTTCAGAGATTCGTTGTTATATGACGCTAGGTAGGTCACAGAATATATATCTGGAACAGACTCATACAAAATATAAGCGACCTGAACCCCTAAGAGAGAACAGAAGATCACTGTTGGTGTCTGACAAAGAGGAAGGAAAGAACATGCAAAAACATTGAAAATTATAATCTCAGGTACCGTGTATTCCAAGAATGCACCACATGCCATAAATCTATGACATCGGACCGCCGGCTTTACTGAAGGATTTTTAACGCTCTTAAAAAATCCGACGACTTCGGCCGGGTTTGAACCAGCTCTCTTGGGTACAGCAGTTCAGCATGCTACCAACTACGCCACCGAAGCCGCTATATACTCTGGAGACTCTGGAGAACGAAACGAAATACCGTAACTGCACTGATACAAAATATCAGTGAGGGTGAATTACAGTGAGTGTACCAAAACTTTCTACGTTGGTGCAACGTGTGTTTACAAAATGGAGGACAGCATTTCCAGCAACTACTCTGAAATTCATGTACAAGGGTTGTTCAAATGAAAAGGTACAAAACGATACTGTGGGTACAACTTATTCGTGCACAGGCCTGTGCACAGGTGTCCCATTGCTTAACTAGCCGCGGGATTCCCTGTTCCCATAAGTCTTGTGGTTGTGACAGGAGCCAATCCTGTACGGTGTGCTTTAGTTCGTCATCCGATGGGAAACGTTTTCCCTTGAGTTTTTTTAACGGACCAAACAGATGGAAGTCACATGGTGACAAGTCCGGGCTGTAGGGTGGATGCTCAAGTTGCTCCCACGTTAACGTGGCCAATACACCTTGTGTGACGTTAGAGACATATGGGCGAGCGTTATCATGGAGCAGAATCACTCCCTTCGTGAGCAGTCCAGTCCGTTTGTGCTTGATGGACTTGCGTAGGCTACGGAGTGTCGCACAATACACGTCACTGTTAATGGTCGTCTCAAGGGAAAACGTTTCCAATTGGAAGACGAACTAAAGGACACTGTACAGGATTGGCTCCTGTCACAACCACAAGACTTCTGGGAATAGGGAATCCTGCGGCTAGTGAAGCAATGGAACACCTGTGCACAGGCCTGTGGTGATTACTTTTGAATAACGAATAAATTGTACCCACAGTATCGTTTCGAACCTTTCCATTTGAACACCCCTCATAAGTAATGATGATTATTGAATACTTTAAAAAGTGTAAATGTTTTGAACTAGTTGGGTGCTACGCTGCTGCTAACGCCAATGCCTTGCTCGACAGACGGCTACACACAGTGGAACCTCTCCGTGGTTGCGTCCTGTAAGAGAAGACCTCACTCTAGCATGCTAGTCTGAATACGTAAGAATAGCCTTACCGTTGTAATTTCATTGAAGGCCCACAAGGCTCACAACTAGTGGGATGTGGGTTGTAGACCACGGGACCCCAGCTGAGTCCGGCATTACTTCAACATCATGTGCCAGGCTCCTCCCTATTAGCCTATCTTTCCTGTCAACTTCCGACAGTGTTAGCGTATCTAAGATTTAGGTGTCTTTTCCATTTTCCCGCCTTAATTTGCCCTTGTCACATCTTCCCTGATACCCTGATTTTCGTGGCGTCACACCTGTTTTCTTTACCTGGTATCTCCTGCCTTCTGCACAAGGCCCTTAAGGAAACAGGGTGCATGCACCTTTGGTGCACCCTAGATAGTGGTATGCCGTCAAGGGCTCACGTGTGGTGAGCTTGGGTCTTCGCGACCCCGAGGAATTTCTGAACTGAGACCTTTTTCTCCTTATTCCATTGCTTTTGGGGCGATTTTTCTCCTCTTTCCCTTCCCTATCTACTTACAACTTCTTTCCGAATCTTTCAATCTCCATTCTTCGAGGGTGGAGGTCATTTCTTCTGTCGTTTATGGCTAGCATTCCCAGAGTTCCGGGTTCGATTCCCGGCTCTGCCTAGAAATTTAATTCTGGTGTGAGGGTTGGATCATGGTACGCTAAGCCGCGTGTGGCAAAACTTAGAAAAGCTGGGTTCAGTTCCTTCCTCAGCCATCCTAGAAATGGTTTTCCGTGGTTTTCCCACTTCTACTCCAGGGAAATGCCGTTATGTTTACTAACTTAGGGCAACGCCCGTTTCTTTTCATACTAACATTTATTTATGTATTTATTTTAATTTTAATTCACAAAGATTAAGAATTGAATGCGGAGATAGTTTTGATACGTAAAAGTATTATTAACTTAGATCTAAATTTTTGGTGTGACTTACTAAAGGTCTAGCCTTTCATGTAGCTTGATATTCATTTACCATCAAGTTCATTTCGGGTTATTGTAAGTTACATTTACTTTTAAAACCAACCATGAATTAATTTTTATCACGCCCTTCCTTATCACCCCCGACCGCATCTTACAACGGCTTTACATCAACTTTATATGAAGCTTAATTTTAAAGCTTGCTCTTTCCTACATAGCATCCTCTGGATTATCTTTATTGTGTTCAGTTTATGGCGTCACATATTTTATTTACGGTGCATATAAAGCCCGTTTATCGCCAGGAATCTGACCGTGGTATTCTAAATGGTTGCATTTTTGTATTTTTCAAACGCGCGATATATTCCGCCACGCCAATCAAATACGGTGTCAATGGCTAACCGAATCGTTATTCTCGCTCGGGTTACACGTGACCACATTTCACACATTTGTTTGCTCACACATTTTTGTTGGAGTTGTGAAATGGATAATTCTCGTGGGAAATTCTGTTATCAGTCGTGTTACGTTTAGTAAGTTAATTTGAGAGTTTTGTGGGTAAGAGGCGATGATGTTACCTTTCCTTCTGTCTGATACTGAAGTACGGAATGTTAAGACAAAATTCGACATCATTTACGTATTTATCTAGCGTTGTTTTTAATTTTAAAAATTGAGCCACTGGTGCGTAAATCGCTGTATTAATGTCGGATGGTATTTGTCACCGATAACGTATATATTAGGCTCCTTAACACAACAATTATTATCATCATCACTGTAGTCATCATCATCGTCTTTGAGAAAGTAGGCTACTGTCTGAAGCAAAGTGCCCTGATATTGAACAAGGTCTATACAAACCATGGCATGCTGATTCTGGTCATATTAATTTTCCTTTGGGAAAGCAAGCAAAATGAAGACTAAAAGCTGCTGAAATGTGGTTCTGGAGGAGACTGCCAAGGACGAGTTGGAGGGAAAAGAAGAGTTTTGAACAAATCTTGGATGACGTTGAGGAGAAACGGACCTTACTTTATTCATTAGAGTAGAGAAAAACTAAGTTTCTTGGACACGTCTTACGGCATGACACCCTTCTCCCGTAGTTCCGCCCCTTAAAACAACAATAACTAACTAACTAACTCTTCTCCAGTTTGTCCTCGAAGGCAAGATCCTAGGGAAGAAATCGAGAGGAAGACCGCGTCTCTCAAACCATAGGAACACAATCGAGGTTTTCTTCCTACGTCACGATGAAGAGAGCTGCTGAAGATCCTGGTCTGTGACTGCAGCGACAAGGCATATCATTTAGTAATGATGACGATTAAATGAATAGATACTCATGCTTTGCATTCTGTGTGCTGGGGTTATACACCCTCTGTCTGAAATGTTCGGTGAATGGGTCTATATTACGAACGGATTGTTGACTTTCCTGAAACAGCCGTTACTGTCCTTCGAAGTAATCCCCGTGGATGGTTATGCGCTTCTTAGAACGGCTGTACAAGTCCTGGCATAGTCTTCCTGAGGGATAGCCTTCTGTTGGGTCATCACATTACGTTGGATGTCCGAAATGTCCGAAAACCTCTGGCCCTTCAGGGCTTTACGGTGACCCTGGACCCCTATCCTCCATACTTTGACGCTTGCCTTCGAGGTCGTACCTCAGGCACCAGGTCTCGACACCCGTGACGATGGTTTTCAGGACCATTCCATTCCACGGTATATTCACCCTTCTCACTGCCACCCGTCGAACAGGTGTGCACGTTAGTTTGCATAAATTCACCCTTCACACTGCCGCCCGTCTATCAGGTGTGCAAGGCTGGTTGCATACATTCACGCTTCTCTCTTGCTTTCAATTTAGAGTTTTGACGACCCAAACTGAAGGCTATCCCTAAAGAAGACTATGCCAGGAGTTTCCAGGACTTGTTCAGTCGTTCTCAGAAGTGCATAACCATTCACGGGGATTACTTCGAAGGACAGAACGGCTGTTTCAGGTAAGCCAACAATCCGTTCGTATTATAGACACATTCACCGAACTTTTCAGACAGAGGGTGTAGCCTATTTACTCCCGAGCAGACGCGGCTGGTGATTCAAGAGGTGGAGCCTCTCTTGAAAGATTCTATTATTATATCTCTTTAATAAAGGAATTTATAATTTAAATTAATTAGAAGCATTTGTAAATTTCACTCAGTCCATTCAGACACAACAGTCAACATATTTGAAACTGTTGAGAAAACATGTTTTTCTGATGGGTAGTAGTGCTGTTAGGCGTTGCCTTCAATTTCTCATTACTTCCTATGCAACAGGGTAGCTTTGAAGACTCAGGCGTATATGCGTGTCGTATAAGAAATGCATTTTACCAACATTTGCAAATACGCGCTGAGCTGATCTGGGCAGTTACTACCTAGCAATAAACAATAACACCACGCCGAAGCTCCAAACTACCTTCAGATTTTGGCTCACTTGCAGCCTTTCCAAACTCCCAACACCACGAGTCGTGACTGCTCCCTAGTAACACCTTCCTGCAGTATGAGGGAAACTTGCTTTAAACTCTCAAGCTCAAGGATGGTCATCGAAAACCAGGAGGACAACAAAAACGATTCAAAGATTTTCTGAAGTTCTCCACGAAGAAACTCCAAACCGACTGTGACAACAGCTGATTAACTACAGCCTCTTACCGACTAGCATGGCGTTGTCTAGTCTTCGAAGGCAACAAGAACATTGCACTCCAAAGACGAAGAGTAGAATCCGAGAAGCTACATGCTAGAAAGGAACTAGGAAACCTTAATAAAATCAATCGCCAACAACCTGCGGATAACACCAATTTGTGTCAATACTGTGGAGCAGGGGTTCCCAACCTGGGGGGGGGGGCGTAAAGTGATTTCCGAATTAGGTATTTTTAACTCGAATATTTCAATTTTGTAAAATAAACAGTTTTAGAATCTCTCCAGGTGTTTGTTGCACCAAGTCAATCGTTCAGAAGCAATGGTAATTGCCAACTGTGGGCACAAACCTCTGCGGAGCCGCGAGGTTGGAGGTGAAATAAGGAATTTGCTGTGTTGTAAGGAACAAAATTATTCCAATTTTATCGTCTCGTTGGCTTATCTTTGTGATTTCTTTGAAGCTTTCAACAGTTTGAACTTACATTTTCAAAGACATATTTATGTGAGTCATGATTTTCAACGCTGAGTGTCATAGAAACAAAGCAGCGCTGTCGGCTTGATGTTGCAAGTGATCTCCTCTGTGCTCTGTCAAATATCAAAACCAAACATACCGAATCTTACCAAGAGAAAACAGTGTCAACGCTCTCACTGACATTTGTTGACTAATTTAAGGATTTGTTGTAAAAGAATTGTCTTTGTATTGTGCTAAAATGAAGTTAGTATGTAATAGATAGGTCTATTCCATTATGTACTGTAGTGTTATTATGTTAGGTCTATATCCTCCGCGTCAATCGAAGAGGTTATATAAGCGATGAGTGGTGGGTAGGGGGGGGGGGGAGGGGGGGGGGGGCGATGAACTCCCGTATCTGAAAAGGGGGGCGCCAGCTGACAAAGGTTGGGAACTACTGCTGTGGAAGAACCTGTCATTCCAGAATTGGACTTCACGGCCAGCTACAAATCCACCATCATTAATAATGATGTCCATGGAAGACCATCATATGAGTGAGTGATAGCCTATGATGACGATTTTGATGATGGTAATGATCAAGAAGAGGATAATAATAGATTAGGATGGATTACACCCTGTGTCGCACGAAGTACCGTAGCCTATAGAACACTTAACGTACAATGGAAACTCCATGTACTTGGATGTGTGTAATAACGTGCTATTGTGGTAAATGTACAAAGGCTTGTGTAATAATACTTTTATGGGTTTTATATCCCATTGAACTACTGCAGCTTTAGAGACATCGCTGTGGCAGCACTTTCGCCCCAAAGGTGATCTTAATGGGAGTCAGCTAACTCTTTACCGCCCAAGTTAAAACATATTAAAGCATGCCCATTATCTCAGCAACTAATAATCACATTAAAATGAAACTTTTACAGGTGTTAGCATCTATCTATTTCCATTCACCCTAATAAAATATTTAATCTACAACTTATAGTTACACTACTATAATTATTAGAATTTAGGTGATTTTTATGGGAAAATGGTTTGGCTCTTAAATTATATGTTAAACGACGTTTCACACTTGTCTGAATAATTTTCCTACTAAACAATAGATACAGCATGATAAACGCATGGTGAAAAGGTCAACTCTCTACCTTAATTAATTCCCGAGAAGCTAGGTCAAATGTGCAGAAAAAATATATTCTTCAGAAATTAAACAATTGGAGATTCGAGTTCTTGACCTGGCCGGAAATATGCTATTTACTATCACAGCACAAGCCTCCGTGGCTTAGGCGGCAGCACGCCGGCCCCTCACCGCTGCACAGTGGGTCAAAATCGAAATCTAGGGGGACAACATTATTTTTACGTTTTAATCATGAATTTAGACTGAAAGCAACGTATATAATTCGTTTAATGCATAATAAACATCAGTTAAGACCTTTTTTAAGCTACATCTACACATGCAAGAAATTATATATGACTAGGAGTTGGATAGAGCATTCAGTTATCTCTTCAGATCAATTTTCTACCCATAATTTACTTCTAACAAAGTCACAAAGTTCCACTTTTGACATAATCGTTGAACCCAGTGCTTCAAACAGTTGTAAACGGCTGAGAATTGGTTGCGAGGCATCTTCTAAAACGTAAAATAACTAAGTAGGTTGCAAAACGATGCAAAAAATCTTATAACAGGCGTAAACTACAAGACTTCATCTACATTTTAACATTAAGTAGAAAGTGACGCAGAGTGACGCAACATTCTAAAAATCTAAGTGAAAATATAATTTTAAAAATAATAGTTAAATATTATATAATGCAAATATAGCTAAAATTACGTAATAATCATGCCCGTTAATAACTGAAACATGTTACAAAGATCATACCTTCAGCTGCATGTTCCATCTTAAAGCATCACACTAACCACAAAGACAACCAAACCACAGCCACTTACATTCACCCTCCAATTCAGACTGCTCGAACAGTGGTGACAGATTTACACTAAGATGCGTTTATATCCCAGAATAGTGAGCGGCAATTAAATGAGAATGCTGTAGAAGTAATAAATTTTGAATTTTAATTATGAAAATAAATAATTTTGTCCTAGATTTTGATTTTGACCCACTGTGCGCTGGGTCCGTGGTTCAAATTCTGGTCTCTCCATGGGAGATTTGTGCTGGACAAAGCGGAGGCGGACAGGTTTTTCTCCGGGAACTCTGGTTTTCCCTGTCACAATTTCATTCCAGTCACGCCCTCCACTATAATTTTATTTAATCTGTCCTTCATTTAATCATTTCCCCAGGGGAGTGTGGCAGGCTTCGACAGCCGGCAGAGTTCATATCCTCGCCGCTAGATGGGGGCTTCATTCATTCCATTCCCTGAACCGGTCGGTCGACTGGAAGCAGGCTGTGGATTTTCATTTTCACTATCACAGCACACACATGTACACTTTCTTTATGCTTCTGATGACGCCATTAGTTTTATACCAACATATGAAACGGAGTTTCCTCTACAAAATTAAACAAAATATCCCCAGTTCTCTACATTGCAGTAAATAGTTTTGAATTATAATTTTTAATGTACAGTGAAGCCTCCGTGGCTTAGGCGGCAGCACGCCGGCCTCTCACCGCTGGGTCCGTGGTTCAAATCCCGGTCACTCCATGTGAGATCTGTGCTGGACAAAACGGAGGCAGACAGGTTTTTCTCCGGGTACTCCGGTTTTCCCTGTCAACATTTCATTCCAGCAACACTCTCCACTATCATTTCATCTCATCTGTCATTCATTTATTCATTGCCCCAGAGGAGTGAGTCAGGCCTTGGCAGCCGGCACAGTCCATATCCTCGCCGCTAGATGGGGACTTCATTCATTCCATTCCTGACCCGGTCGGAGACTGGAAGCAGGCTGTGGATTTTCATTTTCAATGTACTGTAAAAGAGTGCGATTCTCTCATAATAAAGTGAAACATCACGTATACATCCAAACCAGTTTTTAATGTCCTAAAACTACAATAGACCGATATAAAGTACACCATTTTGTTCAGAGAACTTCACATAATTTCTCTATCAACTTATCGCATTTAAGCACCCTCAAATACTAACTGACTGCACTGGAATTCGATCGAGCGATAATGGACAGAAATGCGAGAAAGTTACCGCTGCGCCACGCAAGGCAGTCTCTTATTATTCTTGAGTGAGAAACAAGTATGCATATTTACACCGTTTCAAACATTATAAAACATTTGAACATAACTTGGCCACTGCCAGTGCTTTCCTCTCTCCGAGGTAGGATGTAGCGTGCAGGATATTGGACACAGTCCACATTGGAGAGCATTTGTTGAGCAGCTATTCTTCTCCACAATCAAACTGTGTATTATCTTCGGTGTTTGTTCCGAAGTGGTGAACCTGGATTCTAGACTTGGACTTGGATAATATACCTAGGTATGTCATTTTCATGATTTCCATACCTTATTCATACCTGCCAACTCTCCCGATTTAGCCGGAAGACTCCCGATTTTCCATAGTTTTTCCCGCCTCACGATTACTCATATTCTTCTCTCAATATTAGCTATTTATTGTCGAACATCGACCATTTTCTAGTACTTTATGTTGTGTTTATAGTGGGCAAGTAATGAATGTTAAATGGTACCTGAATTCGTAAAGTGTTTTGATTTAGAGTAAGCGATTTTTTATTGATCTTGCTGCAACATTTTCGTTACATTCTAGTGTTTTCTAGTTTCTTTACTATGGAGAAAAATATATTTTTAGCCTACTTTCGATTTTTGCAAAAATGAAAGTAGACTTATGAGATCAACACAGGGCGAAATATTGTGTGTGTGTGTGTGTGAGTCTGTGTGTCTGTGAGTGTGTGTACTCTGAATGTCTGCCCCCCTCCCCCGTCCTATCAATTCGAACACGGTGACACCGAATTGAACTGAATTGTATACAGAGGTACCTCAGTGTCGTGTTTTATATCGCCGCCATCTTGACGGAAACGTAATGGCGGCCATCCAAATGTTCAAAGCTTAAATCAAATTACGACTAACCTATTCAGCCGATCTCTACCAAATTTTGTAACAACATACCTTTATGTGAGAAGCGTTCTTTGACCAAGCTACAAGGTCATCAGCCCCGTACTTTGCGGATGGCGGCCATGTATGTGTGCAAAACGATTCCCCCTATCAATTCAAACACGGTGAAACCGAATTGAATGAAATTTGGTGCTGAGGTAGCACTAGCAAAGGGCACCTCAGTGTCATGTTTTATATCGCCGCCTTATTGACGAAAACGTAATGGCGGCCACCCAAATGTTAAAAGATTAAATCAAATTACGCCCATCATAATAATCTGATCTCTACCAAATTTTGCAACAACATACCTTTGTGTGAGAAACATATTTTTTACCAGCAGCTCAATAGTTTGCACATAGTGGCCATGCATGTGTGCAAATGATTCCCCCTATCAATTCAAACCGAATTGAACGAAATTTGGTACAGAGGTAGCACACGCAAAAGGCAAGTCAGTGTCATGTTTTATATCTTCACCATCTTGACGGAAACGTAATGGCGGCCACCCAAATGTTAAAAGCTTAAATCAAATTACGACCAAACTAATCATCTGATCGCTACCAAATTTTGCAACAACATACCTTTTTGTGGGAAGCATCGTTTGACTGAACTACAAGGTCATCAACCCAATGGTTTGCGGCCATGTATGTGAACAAATCGATTCACCATATAAATTCAAACATGGTGAAACCGAATTGAATGAAATTTTGTACAGAGGTAGCATTAGCAAAGGACACCTAATATTCATGTTTAGTATCCGTATAACACGTATTTCAACAAGCTACTACAACCAACATTCAATTGTCTGCTCCTTGAAAAGGACAAAGAGTTAGAACAATACCCATGCATTTAGAAGAAAGTAGGCTAAATGTTCTTTACTGAACATCTTGTTGTTTCCTTGAAACAGTTTTTGGAACAATTTCCGTGCATTGGTGATTCCAACAAATGTCATTTTTTTGCATTTTATGCTGTTCGTCGATGTAATGTTTTTATATCACATTGTCGAAAAAGGGATGTTTCAAAATACGTGGCAAGAACGTGAAAGCAACAAAAAGTAGATTTTAGTGTTAAATGTGAAAATGACGGGGTAATAAATGCCGAATACTCATTTATATAATTAAATTTGAAGCTTAATTTGCCAATTCAGTTAATTGTGCTGATATGCACTGTTTGTATCTCCTGATTTTCATATAAAATCTCCGGATTTTTAGCTTCGAAAGGTTGGCAGGTATGCTTATTTCGTATTCTGAGAGTCATTACCAATTGCAATCGCTGTCCATTATCACAATTGTACTGGAAATATGTGCTCAATTACGTAAATAGATTTTTGTTTGTTTCTTGCTCATTCAAGGACCGAATCTCGCTCTGCCTGGGTCGGCAAGTAGATCAGCTTACCCCTAGATCTCAAAGGTGGTTTCTCAACTTGTGATACGCTCTGGATTGGTCCATGGAACGCCAGGTATTTTAGGGAAGCGTCCTGCCCCTACCCTTCGTCACCGTGCTCGAGAGACATCCTAGTTAGTGGAATTCCACAAATACGTAGTACAAATGCTTTGTGTCTTTACTGCGTGTTCGCTGCAGGAATATTTGAATGCAGTCACTCAATAATGATGTCGGATATAATTAATCTTTAATGCGGGATTCTGTGCGTTTAGTAAGTGCACATGCTGACACTGTCTTCGACTCCCAACTGCCCCGAATTGATGTAGTCTTTCATGAAGAGTTGCAGCTAGGAGCAACGAGAGTGGCAAAGAGCGAACACCACTCCAGAACGTTCGCAAGTTTGTGACGTACAGTCTATTCTAAGAGGCGTAGTGATAATAATAATAATAATAATATCGTATGGCCTCTGGTAACGGGTGCAAACTTTGTTATTTGGCGTCCAGAGGGCAGCTTGCATGTCGAATTTTGATGTTCCTTGGAGCGCTATGGAAGTCAAGGAGGTTAGATACCGGTATCTAAGCTCCTTGACACTATAGCGCTTTCTAGTAGAGAAGGGAGGAACTTTTGTGTTGGCAGAAAATCCCAAACTTAATTTTGCCATTATGACCACGGCCTATTGAATTCAAATGGGTTATTTAACATGCCAACAACGTATGACATGAGTGTCGTGATTTTTGTCGCGTTTCAAAAATCACTTACCATGGCCTGCAAGCTTGGGGTTGGTAGTCCGACAAGATAACCACTCGCCCACGGTGGCAAGCAGGTGTAGTGATATTGGGCACCTACTGAATACAAAATGCCTGAGAATACGTTACGGAGATTGTAAGGGAGCAGACTGTTGTGAACTAAAAAGGGCTCTCCAGCCTATTTTATGTCCTTTGAGCAAGTGCTCACCAGAAACTCTACATAAAGGTAGATCACTTGCAGAAAATACAATCGAGAGCATTGCGTGGCAACTGCTCAACACAGTGAAAACAGCCGATACCGTGCGGTCTTCAGTCGTGCACCCATGTCTGCTCTCCGTTCACTAGTAAAGGTTGTGGCCATTTCTTTATACTCTCTGCATTTTCCGTGGTAATATTTAAATGCTAACATTAATACAGAGCGTCCGCAAAGTCTCTCCGCAGTGGCGAGCTACTCGGGTCTCGCCTTGTGGGACGTGTTAGGTACGTAAATCGTCGTTTTAATTAGTTTTTTTTAACATATCTACATTTTACGAAAAGAGAAGTCAATATTATTCGAGATGTTAATAGAATATCAAAATAGCATTTTAAGGTATTTTTCCATTTGCATGTCATTTGTTATATTTGAATGCTTTCATTATTTTAAATTTAAAACTGTTTGTAAGGACATCCATTTTCTTGATACTGTTAATTAGTTTTTAAGGTCCACTATTTTTTCACGCTGTTGATGGAATCATTGATATTCCGAAACATGTACGTTTAATACTGTAATTAAACCACATTCTTTAGTGTTTGACAAGGCGGTTATGAGTCACATGATACTGTACTATCAGTGAACACGGATATTAATTATTACCATTGTCATAATGTTGAATGTTTACGCATTTTAGAAACATAGCGGACCCGAGCGAGAAATCTCGCATGTTCATAAACGACACTTTCCCCGATAGGTTTATAATGATAATACAGTAATTATTGCAGCATGCTAGAGCATCAGTAGGGGTCTATTTGCCAAACGCACACTTCTTACAAAAATTGATATTTATGAAAAGGAAGGAAGGAAGATTGTAGTTTTACGTGACCGTGAATCTTGTGATTATGACCCACGGGACCTCCTTTTTACGTGGAATCCGAACCACAGGACATGGCATTTCACTTCAAAATTATATTTATGAAATTAGAATGCAATTCGTCACTGCCAATGTAATTTGTGTGCTGAGTCCATTGATTGACAGCTTAGCTGTAACACTCACCGGTTATTCGTTATTTATAAAATTATACGGTTTCAGTACTCATTCCTTTCATTTACTGTTTCTGAAATCCATGCAAAATGATAAAGGAAAGACCTCAAAATGTTAAAATGACATGAAACAGGCTTCACAGCGGCCAAATTTGAAGTGGACAGCAATTATGGAGCGTATTTTCCTACAACAATAGTATCTGAAAATCGCATACTTCGTACTTTTTTTAAAGTCATTTTTTAAAGAAATTATGGATATTTATGAGATTAGGGTGCAATTAGTCTCTGCTATTGTCTATTCTCTTTCACTTGAATGCTCATTTGTCACGATCGGTCGCTTGTGAGCGTCGCAGGAGGGATCTGTACTACTGAAATAATATATGATGATGATGATGATCTTGCTTTGAAACGCAGGCTGATGTGAAGACAACTCCCAGACTTTGAAGGTATATTTCTGTATGGAGGAGGTAAATTGTAAGTTACGACATGCCGGTAGCAGCGAGTTTCACCCCACTTGAGATGGGTTTGTAAACATTATTTCATTTCTTCACGTATGTGTGTTTATGCGCTGAGTCGTTTAATTCAGTGAAGCGATATATCTGCTGTTATCGTGCGGCTGAGGCTATTATTCTTACATCATCGTTCTTTTCGTTCCTGTTCGGCTATGATTCATATTTATTACAGTACACATATCATTCTTTGTGAATGAGTACTGCTTCTGTTCCTGTGGTTTGAGGGTTTAGAAAGATATGGTGAAGCGTTGGAAATTTTATGGTTAGGGATGCTAAGGTTTAATAAAGTTCGGAAGTAATGAATATGCTGAACGACGCAATAGTCCTTCGCGTATTTTTTTTTTTAAATCGTTTCGGTCGTCTATGGACCACGTTATTTCAACTGCCTTTTCCCTCGTTCTTTCACATTGGCCCAGTATTCGCGCATTCTTCTTCGGTGAGCTTCCCTTCGTTCTTCGGTCCACTTCTTGCCAGTTTTCACTATAGGTTTTTGCTGAAAACTCCGTATCTCCCCAAGTTTCTTCTTCAAAGAGTCACGTTCCAAGATGTCCTCATGTGATATCCCCAGTTCTTGTAGGTCTTTTTCCACCTCTGTAAACCAGATCCCTTTGGTTTTCTTTCCCACAAAGTAGGCACAGATTCGATTGGACAATCTTCCGGAGTTAATTGGTGTTAAATGGCCATAAAAGGAGAGTCTTCTTTTGCGAATGGTGTCCGTTATTTTCTCCACATGTAGATAGAGTTCATCGTTGTGTCGTCTTCTACACTCTCCTCGTTCCTTGACCGGGCCCAAGATCTTTCTCAGAATCTTCCTCTCTTTGGCTTCGAGTTGTTCTGCCAGGCCTTTCTTATTCATCGCCAGACATTCTGATGCATATAACGCCTCCGGGCGAATAACGGTAACGAAGTGCCTCAGTTTGGCCTTGAAAGACATTGATCGTGATTTGTAAATGTCTTTGGTTAAATGGTAAGCCATTTCCATTTTGTTAATCCGTGCCACGAAGGCTTCCTTTTCACGAATGTTGGGCTCAATCCATTCACCCAGGTATCTGAATTTCTCTACCTGTTTTATTTGTCCTCCATTCACCGTAAGTTCTCTGGGTTCCGACTTGATGTTCGTTATGAACTGCGTTTTCTCAAACGAAATCTGAAGACCTGCCTTTGCTGCTTGCACCTGTAATTGATTGATTTGTTGTGTGGCTGTGTCAAGAGAATTAGAGAAAATTGCAACATCATCTGCGAAAGCTAAACAGTCGATTGTCAGGTTTTTGTTCTTACAACCTAGTCTGACCCCATTCTCTATACCATCCTTACACAATTTTTTACGCCATTCTCGAATAACTTTCTCAAGAACACAGTTGAATAAAAGAGGCGAGAGCCCATCTCCCTGTCTCACCCCTGTCCGTATTGCGAAGGATTCAGAAATCTCTCCCCTGAATTTCACTTTGGAAGCCGTATCCAATAGGGATTGGTGAATGATTGCTCTTGTCTTATTATCTAAACCAAATTCTCTTAAAACCTGGATCAGGGTACTTCGATCCAGCGAGTCGTAAGTCTTCTTGAAATCAACAAAAGTCACAACAAATTTCTTACTTCTCAGATTCATATACGATAGAATTGATTTTAGATTCATGATTTGCTCAACACAAGAGCGCCCCTTTCGAAATCCACCTTGGTATTCGCCCAGGTGTTGATCGAGCTGTGCTTCCGCTCTCGTTTGAAGCGCTTTCGCGAGAATCTTGTATGTTATCGAGAGGAGTGATATGCCACGATAGTTGTTTACGTCCGCTTTATCACCTTTCTTGTGCAGGGGATGAATTAGGGCCGATGTCCAATCACTGGGCAGTTTCTCTGTTTCCCAAATCTCCCGGATGATATCCGTTAGCTTGTCGACTGGTTCTTCACCTGCGTATTTCCAGAGTTCGGCAACTATTGAATCCTCACCTGGTGCTTTATTGTTCTTAAGTGAGTGAATGATCTGCTTGATTTCTTCCCTAGTTGGTGGACTTGAGTCTGGATTGACGAGCACATTACTGTGAAAGGAAAATTTCGATGTTGGAGCCTCACAATTGAGAAGGGACTCAAAGTATTTCGCCAGGATCTGGCAGTTGTCTTTGTCATTGTAAGCAACTTTCCCATCGAGATTCCTAAAGTGAAGACTGGGTGGTGTGTATTTACTGAGATTTTGCTTGAAGGTTTTATAGAAATCACGGGTGTTGTTCTTTTTGAAATCTTGGTCTATCTGTGCCAACTGATTTTTTTGGAATGCTCGTTTTATCCCGCGTATGGTTTTATCAGCCTGCTTTCTCACGACCAGGAATCTCTCTCTGTTTTCTTCATTCTTCTGTTTGTTCCATCGCAACCAGGCAAGCCGCCTTTGGTGAATGGCATCGTCACATTCATTAGTCCACCAAGGATGCCGCCTCAACTTTGTCAGTGGGATAGTTTCCTGTGCCGTTTCAAAAATTGCTTCTTTGAGTTGTTCCCAATTCTGTGGCTCAAGTGTTTCAAGTTTCTGACTGAATTCGCTTTGTGTTTTCAGTTTTTCCACATCAAACCTGTTGATCTTTCTTCCCTGAAATCTCTTGGTGGATCTTGGAAGAAGTTTTAAGTTTATCTTTGAAAGATAGTGATCAGAGTCAAGATTCGCGCTTCTTAAGACTTTTATATTCTGGACATCTCTACGAGATTTACGAGAAATAGCAACGTGGTCAATTTGGAATTCGCCGAGATGGGGATTTGGGGATGTCCATGTTTTCTGTTTTGCAGGAAGTCGTTTGAAAGCGGTTGACTTCATCACTAGGTTGAACGCCTTGCACAACTCCACTAACCTTTCTCCATTGCGGTTTGTTCTTCTGTGGGCCGGGTATTCTCCGATAATATTCTTGTATTTCTTTTCCTTACCGAGCTGAGCATTGAAGTCCCCAAGAAGGACGATGATGTGTTCCTTGGGAATCTTGGATAGAATATCTTCAAACTCTTCCCGGAATATTTCCGTCCCTTGTGGATCGATTCTGTTAGCTTGATTAATAGGGGCATGGACGTTCACCATGGTGTAGATTTTATTTGTGCTCCGAAACGAAAGGATCGAGACTCGACTGTTGGGGGACGTGAAGTTGGTGATGGACTCTAAAATCTTCTTACTGACCACAAATCCTGTGCCAAGGTGGGGGATGGATTTACTACACGTTTTCCGACTTTACCTTTGAAGATTCTATACCCCTGGGAGTCAAAAGCTTCTGCATCAACAAACCTTGTTTCCTGAATTGCTGCGATCAGGATTTGATGATGTTGTAGGGTGTCAATCAGTTGTTTCAATTTACCGACCTTCATAAGGGAGTTCACGTTGAATGTTGCGAAGAAGTTGCGTCGTTTGTGTCTGATCATGTTTGTAGGAGTCTCCGATACCTCCAAGCATGTCGTTGCAGGCTCCCCCGAGTCCGAAGGCCTGCATGCGTCGTGCAAGACGACGGTAGATTGGTTACCACCTGGGGTAGTTGCTTCAGCAGACGTTTCCTCCTTGCTTTTCTCAGTTGAAAAAACTGTAGATAGGGGGCCAGTGATATTGCACACTGAGCAATGTACTGCCAAGGTTGTGAGCCTTGGAGTCCCCAGCACTGATCGGCTCGCCGACCCAGCTTCCCGCTGGGATTGGTTACCCAACCTTCCACTGGGTTGCTCGGCTTAACAGGGGGCACCTCTTGTAGGTTACATGCTGGAGTTGGAGTGAAAGAGGCTAAGTTGGATTCTCTTGCTGAATCCAATATGTTTAAGTCGCAGCTGACATGCAACAACGCATTTCACTCCCATTAGCCCAGAGCCGTAAGGACTCCTCCCAGGTTGATTCCTGGGACCCCTTCGCGTATTATTATTATTATTATTATTATTGCGGCTTCGGTGGCGTAGTTGGTAGTATGCTGAACTGCTGTGCCCAACATAGCGGGTTCACACCCAGCCGAAGTCGTCGAATTTTTTAAGAGCGTGACAAAGAGGAACTCTGACATTCTACGGATCGGAGCGTGGAATGTTAGAAGTCTGCTAGGAAATGGAAGGTTAGAAAACTTAGAAAGGGAAATGGATAGGTTGAGGTTGGATTTGGTTGGGATTAGTGAAATGCGCTGGCAGGAAGAACAGGACTTTTGGTCAGGAGACTATAGGGTCATTAGCACTAAATCAAACAATGGCCAAGCAGGGGTTGGCCTCATATTGAGTAGGAAACTTGGACAGCGGGTGGAATATTATGAGCAATATAGTGAACGGATTATTGTAGCAAAAATCAATACTAAACCTACGTGCACCACAGTGGTACAAGTCTATATGCCTACCAGTCAAGCTGATGATGAGGATGTTGAAAAGGTCTACGAAGAAATAGACGAAATTCTGAGGTACATCAAGGGTGATGAAAATGTTATAGTAATGGGAGATTGGAATGCTGTGGTAGGAAAAGGGAGAGAAGGGAAATAGTAGGAGATTTCGGATTAGGTGAAAGGAATGATCGAGGAAGCAGGCTGGTAGAATTCTGCACTGAGCATGAGTTGGTCATAGCTAACACCTTATTCAATAACCACAATAGAAGAATATACACATGGATGAGACCAGGAGATACAGGGTGTTACCAAATCGACTTCATTATGGTCAAGCAGAGGTTTCGAAACCAGATTTTGGATTGTAAAACATATCCTGGTGCTGACATAAACTCTGACCACAATCTGGTTGTAATGAAATGCAGATTAAAGTTGAAGAAACTGAAGAAAATTCAAAAGCCAAAAAGGTGGGCAATAGACAGACTGAAAGAGAAGGATGTAAACGAAAGATTCAAGAAGAGTATAAGGGAAGGACTAATGAAAAACCCTAAACAAACTTCAATTGCAGACGAATGGGCACTTTTGAGGAATGAAATAACAAAATCCGCAGAAGAAAACATTGGTAGGAAAGAGAGAATAGGTAGAAAACCGTGGATCACTCAGGATATACTCGAATTGATGGATGAAAGGCGGAAGCACAAGAATGTAAGAGATGAAAAGGGGAAAGCAGAATACAGACGTCTGAGAAATGAGGTTAACAAGAAGTGCAAGGAAGCGAAAGAAGAATGGTTGAAAGAGAAATGTGCTGGTATAGAAAATTGTCTGAAATTAGGAAAAGTAGACACAGCTTATCGAAGGATTAAGAATATTTTTGGGGAAAAGAAGACTAAGTGCTGTAATATTAAGGACACAAATGGAAAGCCTCTAACAGATAGGGAAGAAAAGGCTGAGAGATGGAAAGCTTACATAGAGAGTTTGTATAAGGGAAAGGAGATTGAGAATCATGTAATGGAAAGGGAGGAGGAAATTGATGAGGATGCGAAAGGAGATTTAATATTGAGATCAGAATTTGATAGAGCTTTGGAAGACTTAAGCAGGAACAAAGCACCAGGCATAGATGATATACCGATTGAGTTGCTACGCTGCATAGGAGAGGAAGGTCTGATCAGGTTATTTCACTTGGTGTGTAGGATGTATGAGACAGGTGAGGTACCCCCTGATTTCAAGAAGAATGTAATCATCCCTATACCAAAGAAAGTGGGAGCTGGCAGATGTGAAGATTACCGTACAATCAGCTTGATTACTCATGCTTCAAAGATCCTGTCTAGAATAATTTACAAGAGGATTGAAAGCCAGATAGAAACGGAGTTGGGTGAATACCAGTTTGGTTTCAGGAGAAATGTAGGAACAAGGGAAGCTGTACTAAGTCTTAGGCTGATTTTGGAAGGTAGAATAAGGAAAGATAAGAGAACGTTCATGGCTTTTGTAGACTTAGAAAAGGCTTTTGATAACGTTGATTGGACTAAATTGTTTGACATTTTGAAATCGATTGGAATAAAGTACAGGGATAGGAGGGTGATATACAATCTATACAGAAACCAGACAGCAGTCATTCGAGTTGAAGGACATGAGAGAGAAGCAGGTATTCGGAAAGGTGTAAGGCAAGGCTGCAACTTATCACCCATACTTTTCAATCTTTACATTGAACAAGCAATGAAGGAAATTAGAGAAAAATTTAAAGTGGGAGTGAAGATTCAAGGAGAAATAATTTCAACTCTGAGATTTGCTGATGACATCGTCATCTTGGCCAACAAGCCTGAGGATTTGAATGAGTTTTTGAATGGTATGGACTCCGTCTTACGGAAAGAATTCATGATGAAAATTAATAAATGTAAAACAAAAATACTGGAATGCAGCCGAAATAAATCAGAAACCTCTATGGAGATCAAATTGGCAGGTGAAAAGCTGAAGGAAGTAGGAGATTTCTGTTACTTAGGAAGCAGAATAACCAGTGATGGACGAAGCAAAGAGGATATAAAAAGTAGGTTGGCTCAGGCAAGAAAAGCATTTCTACAAAAAAGGAATCTGCTGACATCGAATATAGATTTAGGTATTAGGAAGTAATTTTTGAAAGCCTTTGTCTGGAGCGTGGCGCTCTATGGAAGTGAAACTTGGACTATTGGTGCAGCAGAAAAGAGGAGAATTGAAGCATTTGAAATGTGGTGCTACAGGAGAATGATGAAGATCAGATGGGTAGATAGGGTTACAAACAAAGAGGTATTAAGACGAGTGGGAGAGGAGAGATGTTTCTGGCGACTGCTAATGAAGAGAAGAGATAGGTTGGTAGGACACATACTAAGACACCCAGGAATAGCAAGCTTAGTTATGGAAGGAAGGGTCGAGGACAAGAACTGTAGGGGTAGACCAAGGTTAGAATATGTTAAACAGATTGCCTCGGATGTAGGGTGTGGTAGCTATGTAGAGATGAAACGATTAGCTCAGGACAGGGAGGCATGGAGAGCTGCATCAAACCAGTCAAAAGACTGAAGACTCAAACAAACAAAATCCTTCAGTATGCCTTCCTTCGGAGGGGAAGTAAAGCTGGCGGTCCCATGTCATAGATCCTTCCACAGACTAAACCTTTCTGAAGCTAAATTTCTAGGTTAGATTCCGTTGGAACGCTCTATCAAAGTTCCAACGTTCACCTCTAGGTATCAGTGACATCAAGTAGCGAAAGTTGGAACTACTTGAAATTGAACGAAAGTTGTAGTTCACCCCATGGGTGTCCGCTTGAAGCAGCTACAACCTCTGGCGAGCCGAATATGTCCTCGGACATTCCCGGCACTAAAAGCCATACGATAAATATATAAACAAAAGAAATAATAATAATAATAATAATAATTATTATTATTATTATTATTATGTTCACCATGTAATTGGGTACAATTCACCAATTTATAGGCATTTGTTGCAAGAAGGAGTGGAGTCCTCTATATTGGTAAGTTGAGGAACGAACGAACTATGGAGCAGATCTCTAAAATAACTACTTTCTGCATACCGATATAGTTCCCTCACTTTCCTAGTTAACGATCTGCTCGCCTTTGAAACCTAGCTCGGCGGATATGTTAACTTTGCATGACCGCCTGGGGCCAAGGCTTTCCCAGCGCGTGGCAGAGCGTTGTCAGCTTTCCGCCGTAGCCACTGAGGGCAAGCAGCGAGACTGGGCATAACTATGTGCAGATGTGCAACACTGGACACTTGATACCTGCGTGAGACACGAGCTAGCTGCCAGGGCGGGACTTTGGAGTCCACGTGCAGTGATAGAAGAAGCATTCTATTGGTCAACAACCGTCAGCTATTGGTCAGTAGCGAACAGTGGTTATTGTCGGCGCGTGCTACTGCCCTACGTTTGAGTCGCCGCTCGTTAACCAGTAAATGCAGATTATTATTATTATTATTATTATTCAATTCAGTGGAGTTATATTACGTATCTGCTTTTATCGTGCTGTTGAGACTATTATTTTTACATAATCGTTCTAGTTTCAACCTGTGACTTATGATGAGAGGTGAGTGTCAGTGATTGAAGAACGACAGTCAGAAGTTGAAATAATTTTTGGGATGATATAACCTATAATTTCCGAGGGAATTTCTCACCGTCAGTGGCGTAACTAGTGATTGCCTTTGGAGGGGGCTGAGACAAAATTACTCTGGGAAGGGGGAGAGAGCTCGGACATAATGAGCAATAATCAAGGAATGCAAATATATGGTCCCGAAGTTTCAAAACCTCCTATCTACAATTTTTCGTGTTTGATGTCATTATCATTTTACGTTGTATCTGCAAATGCTCGATAATTTAAAAAAGTGTTGATATTGAATTATAAAGTCCTGTTTTCTTCACGAAATCATCTGGCCATTTCTATTCCCCGATATTGTATGAATATTAATAAACTATAGTTTCCGACTAAAGTTTAACTTAAAACAGCAAAAACAACAACAATATTATTCACTTTCCAAAATGACACTCACAATTGGATACTAGCAGAATATATGAGGCAAAAACACTAGCCCTATTTGGATATTGCTTGGTGTACGTATTAACTTCGTTATCTTATTTACACCTGCTAATACTCAATATGCTCTAAATCTTTATAGAAACAAGTTTTCATATTTTCATACGTATTATTTACGAAAACGTGACACTAATAACCATATAAACAAACAAACACTATTACGAAATGGACATCCTCACAATATTCTTCTTCTATCGATTTTGGCCTACTGTGGGCCGCGTTGAACAATCGGCCGACTTGCCAATCTCTTCTTCTCCTCCCTGAATCTCTTCATGCGTTCGCTGAGTCTCCGCCTTCTTTCTTCCGACCAGATGACCTTGGTTTTTGAGCTAGGGTTTTCCTGAAACCTTTTAAATTTATCAACCTTCCTTCGAAACAAGGATTTGTTGAGAATATCTTCTTGAGTGATGCCAACTTCTTTGAGATCTACTCATGTTTCCTCAACCCATTTTGTGGTGAACTTTAATTTGCTAATGTAAGTGAATAATCTTTTGGTTAACCTATTGTTGCTCATTCGTGTGAGGTGGCCATACAATTTTATTCTTCTCTTACGCATCGTGTCCGTGAGTTTCTCCGCCCGGTTGTACAAGTCACTATTACTACGTCTCCTCCATAAGCCATCTGTTCTCTGTACTGGCCCCAATATTTTCCTGAGGAGTCTTCGTTCTTACTTTTGTAACTCCTCTGTTTCTCCTTTTTGTTTAAAATAAGGTATTGAGAACTATAAAGAGCTTCCGGTTTAATCACAGCGGCATAATGTCGTAACTTAAGTTTGAAAAATGTTATTCGTATTAAAAACGAAAAGCAAAAGTCTAATTATTGAATTATAATTTTATTGAGTAATAGCAGGTGTAGAACAGTTTTAATAAGATAATAACAGAATGGCAACTGACAAGTGATATAGTTTTGAAAAGAGATGAGGAATGATAGTGCCACACCCATTTCCGTAGTTACGCCACTGCTCACTGTGTGATATGTACAGTAAAACCTACCTAAAACGGAACGCAATAGTTCCAGATTTATTTTTCAGTTTTCACAGGTTTCCTTTTTACAAAGGGTAGAGTTTCAATAAGACAAAATACTCTACTAGGAAATACTCTATTATGACATAGGATTACAATGAAATAGTAATTTAAAATATAGATCTGTAAATAAAAGAAGAAGATTGGTTCACATGTAGGCGTATTATACTGTATTTTCAACTTACGTACAACCGTTCAGTTTCTCTGCTAGTTTCTTTCGTTCCACATGTCTTTCAAAGTGCATTGTCGTGACTTCTATACCAGGGACGTTGTATGATCTCCTTTGCATCCTACATTAACTCCAGGAGTTCTGGAACATTCTTCAAAGCTGAAAATTCCTGAAGGTCGCTCACAACCGACAGCGCTTTTCCAAAAGTGAGTATATAGAGCTCCCTTTCGTTGCCTTCATCATCGTCGTCGTCCATTTCTTCCATGACCTCGCACCTGCTGTTTTCGGCAGCAATATCAACTGCACTTTGAATGTCTTCTGTCGTTAGTGTTTCTTAGAACTTGGGTGCAAGTACAGTCGCGCTCAAAATTTAGTACTGTACATTGCTTTGTATTATGGATTGTGAAGCTAAATTGGATAGGTTAAGAATGTAAACAACGCTCTTAGGTTTCTACGTTCGTTGCCAAGAGCAGACTGCGGTGGCGTCTAGTAGCTAAGTTATGAATTTGGCCTAGTCGTTGACGGTGGCGCTTGGCGGCAAAAGTAGGAACTATTTGAAAAATTCTAAGTTGCAGTAGTTACATTAAAAAACAGATAACACACACTAATACAGTCATCACAATTAACACCGGTTATCAGACAAATTCTACACACACTCGAAGTATACAGGGCTACATGACCGCGTTGTCGCAGCCCCTAAACTTAAGAACCAACCAACCAACCAACCTGTATTATGGATAAGATAATCCGTCTTAGTCAGGTTATTTACGCCTACAATTTCGGAATTTCTTTACGAGTCTACGCTAGGCAGTTTTCCGGTTTACAGTGTCATTTTACATAGGAAATAACTCCGTTCCGAATTTTGTTTTCTTTTTCTCCAGGATTTCGGTATATAAAGGGTCCTACAGTATTTACAAGTTGGTTGGTTGGTTCGTTGGTTCTTAAGTTTAGGGGCTGCGACAACGCTGTCATGTAGCCCAGTTGAGAGATGGAAGACCTATAGGAGTGTTCCAAATAGGCCCAGCGCTTGAGCAGCCCTTTGAGCCGTTCCTCACACCAACTGGACAAGTCACTCACTCCTTGCTTCCTGTTTAAAATGTACACTGGCTAATTTTGACCACCGGCCGATAATAAGGAGTGTGGCTTTCGGTGAGTCCTGATGTTGGTCTTACTACTTGATGTCCACGAATGATGTGAGCGTAGTTAGTTAGTTATTGAGGTTTAAAGGGCGGAACAGCGAACTCACCTTCCCTGAACCGGATAAAGAAATGAATGATAAATACGTCGTTGCAGTGGCTAGCATTCTTGGCTGTCATCATGGAGGCCCGGCTTCAATTCCCGGCACTGCCAAGATATTTAATTCTGGTCTGAGGGCTGGAATGGGGTCCACTTAGTCTCGTGAGGCAAAACTGAGAAGAGGTAGGTTCGATTCCTACCTCAGCCATCCTGGAAGTGGTTTCCGACTTCTACCCAAAATATACCTCAATTACAATTATACACACACCAGTAGGGTCTACGGACATCACAGTGAAACAGGTTATCAAACAAATTCTACACACACCCAAGTACAGGGGGCTACATGACCATGATGTCGCAAAGCCCCTAATTAATAAACAAAAAAACAACAACGATAGACACGTTAAGACGTCACAAACACACGGATCCCGAGCTAAAGGAATTACGTTAACCGTAGGAAATTAAAATCTTACGGCTCTACCTAGAATCGAACGAGGTATCCTTCAAGCCAATGCCTAGCATCATAATAAGGAGGTTGGTCTTCCATCTCTAGTCAAGGTGCGTTTTGAAGCCAGAAGCGCAAGGCCGCTTTCCATGATAGTGGCATTAACAACCTTGGAAACAATGTAACTTCAGAAGACGAACATGGCTCCTCAGTGTAGGCAGCAGGGACACTCAGTGGCTCGGTTGGTGGTCTCCTTGGTGTTGGATGCTATCGGTATCACGTCGTGGTGTCCAGCAGATCCGGAAAGTTCAGAAGATCTGAACTAACTTTCAGAGGAATTATAAAAAGTTAGTTTTTAAGATTGAACTTTGTTAAAATGCACTATAGCAATTTCAAAGTAGTACTTGGTAGGACATATAGAATACTAAGACACTCAAAAATAGCAAACATAGTTATGGAAGGAAGGGTCGAGGATAAGAACTGTAGAGGTAGACAAAGATTAGAATATCTTAAACAGATTGCCTCGAATGTAGGGTGTGGAAGCTATGTAGAGATGAAACGATTTGCTCAGGACAGGGAAGCATGGAAGGCTGCATCAAATCAGTCAAAAGAATGAAGACTCAAACAACAACAACTTGGTCAAACTACGCCTCTCTTTGTGTATACGTTGGTGTATGGATGCTGGTGAATCTCTTAATGCTTTGTCAGCACCCTTGAGATGCTCGGCATAACCATTCAATTCAATTGCCCCGAAATTAAACTGTTTGTTGTTGTTGATTTATTTAGGAGCTTTGTGACATCGTGGTCATGTAGCCCCGTATACTTGGCCGTATGATGAATTTCTTCTGATAACCTGTCTTATGGCTGTATTCGTGTGTGTATTTGTAATTCGTTTGGGAAGGAAACGGCCATGGCCTTCATTTAGGAACCATCCCTGCATTTTCCTGGAGTATAAGTGGGAAACCACGGAATTCCATTTCCAATATGGCTGAGGTAGGAATCGAATCCATCACTTCTCAGTTTTACCTCGTACCCCGTTCAAGCCCACAGACCAGAATTAAATTTCTTGGCAGAACCGGGAATCGAACCTGGACATCTGGGGCGCTTCTGCTTGCCGCTACACGACGAGGTGGTCTGAAATTAAACTATAGGTCTCTATGTACTGTAGATTGTTATATAAATAATATAATTTAAAACAAGTAGTTCCGTGAAGAACTATACCGCCTATTTTCATATATCCTGCTCATGTTAATTGCCTCTATCAACATACAACATTTCAGTTTAATTGCTGTAACAGATTCGTAGATATTGAGAACCGTCTAAATATTTCAGATGGTCGCCAGGTTGGATTTTTATTTTTGTACTATTACATTAAGATTATTGTATACGTGTGGTATTCAAACTTCAATCGCATGATTAGAACACAAGAAGTAAAAACGAGATTTTAAAATTACGCACAGCAGCCATCTTGTGATTATGCAAACAATTGAAATAAATTAGATGCCAGTGGATCAACATTTGTATAAGCATTTAACGTGCAACGTTTCACGGCACTCGGATAGTTAATTCGCGAGAAACGTCCATTTAAATATTTATACTTCGCGTCGCCGCCATGTTGGATTTGTGCTCACCAGGTTACTGAAAGTCCTATAGGTGAACATAAGTTCATAGTCTCTATGAACATTAAAAAAATCAGTTTGGTTGCTGTAAAAGATTCATAGATATTGAGAACCGTCGAAATATTTCGGAAGCTCGCCATTTAGGATTGTTATATGTATAGGCCATAGAGTTATGTACCATTCAAGGACAATTATTGCCTAGGTTCATTATTCAAACTTTCACTTCGATCGCATGATTACGACACAAGAAATAAAAACTTAATTTTAAAATTTCGCACAGCCGCCATCTTGAGGTTATGTAAACAATTGTATTAAGTTAGATGGCAGTGCATTACAAACTGCAAAATCATTTACTGTACCACATTTCACGGCGCTCCGAGAGTTAGGCTAAATCACGAGAAAAGTCTATTAAAATATTTCAAATTCGCTTGGTCGCCATGTTCGTTTTGTACTTTACAGGTTTATGAAATATACATAGGTAAACTTGTATCAGTACCCTTTAACACCGTACAAAATCTGTAATAGTTTCGGAGATATAGAATGTCAGTGAAATATTTCGCACAGCCGCAATTTTGAGGTTATGTAAACAATTGAACTAAATTAGACTTCAATGTATTACAATTTGTATAAGCAATTGCTCTACCAAGTTTCATTACGTTTGGATAGTTAAATCGCGAGAAAAGTCTATTTAAAAGTCTCAACTTCGCTTGGCCGCCATGTTGGTTTTGTAGTCACCAGGTTTTTGAAAGTCTCATAGGTGAACTTCTAGTAGTACCCTTTATCACAGTACACAATTTCAGGGCGATATCGGTAATAGTTTCGGAGATATTGAATGCTAGTGAAATATTTCGCACAGCCGCCATGTTGGATAGGTGAGACTTAACTAAATTTGAAGGACACGGTCGAGGTCGCCGGGAATAGCGCTATGAACTTACCGAGTTTCATTGAAATCGCTCCAGCCGTTTAGATTTTATTAGGGGGGGGGGGACACACACACACCTCTCTCTCTCTCTCTCTCACACACACACACACACACACACACACACACACACGGACAAAAGGTGATCTCAAGCCTATTTTTTTTCAAAATTGAAAATAGGCTAAAAATACCTACGTTGAGAGTGTGTTAATCCCAAAGCAATCCCATGGAACCACAACCCATGAAAATCCCTGGGCACCGAGCAGCCGCTGTCCAGGCATTCAGCCTGGTGACGAGTGGTCAGCGCGTAGGATCACTTCGGCCGGTAATTTAGGTTTCCATGACCGGGGCGTTGTCAGACCGCTACTCAATTGTCCCCACGAGGCTAATTGTCACCGTTGCTGTCCTAACGTCGCTTTCTAAACTCCCTGACGGAGCCAAGAATCAAACCCGCGGCCTCCGGGTGAGGGACAGGCTAGCTACTCCAACACCATGGGGCGGGCACAGAGTTTTAATACAAATATTGCAATATCTAAAATCTATGAAGATTATGGTGTTTGAAGCCATTTTAAGTGTTGCCTTCGTAAACGAATGGTTGATGCTTTTCTGCCAGTCAACACGAATGTACCCAAATAAGATGGGTTATTCCATAATCCTGAAAAACATTTACATGAGATTAATAAATACACTTGGATGACCAGTTTCGATAGTCAAGCGAGCATCAGCAGATGATATATTTTTATGGGTGAAAATATTTACAATAGGCTATGTACTGTTCTTTAGTTGCGGTATTAGTTGAGATTGTTCAACTCGTCAATATTTGTTAGTTATAGTCTGTGTGATGTTTTGTTAAAATACTACAAGTGGTGATTGACCTCCAAACTTGCTTGTTTAGTGTGAATATGTGATTGTAGTTAAATGGTCAATTCAGGTTGTATTGTACCGGCTACTTAACTGACGAGTCTTGCGTTTCCTGGTGAGAGCAGTTGTCTTTGTCACTACTGTATCTACATTCAACTCGGGGAACTTCCTGTGTACCAGGCTTTCTTATACAGGCCGGACGTTTGTTTTAGTCGAGTGAAAAATCCTAATGGAAGCCTGGAGGCTTGTTACAACAGTACCTGTGTTGTTGTCAGATGCCCCATGCGGTCAGATGATTGACAAAGTTGTCTCACACTACTGTTGAAGTACAGTCATTGGCAAATATAATGGCGTTCTGTTCCTAACTATGTAACGTGTACTCCCGCGTCACACAATACTTCGACATGGACTGTACTGTCTGCATGGAGGTGTCGTCACGTGCTCAAGTCTGAAATGCCATTACATCAAAGTGGTGGTGACAAATGTGAAGCGACATGGCTAGAGAGTGACTGTGTTCAGGCTCACTCGCAAGCTTCAAGGTCAAGGGCAATCGTCTAAAACAAACGTCCGGCTTGTATACCTGGGTATTTCCCCTCTTTCATATCAAAGTTTCTGTGTTCATCGTACAAATGTGACCGTACATGGCCAAGTCTAGTCGCCTTAATGTGGTGTATTTTACTGTATTCAGGATAATCTTCAACTATTAAAGACCTGGTTTCAATCTCGCCACACATACGCTAATAGCCATATAAGCGCTGCCCGGTCTAATAAGAATGTCCCTGCACATTTAATACTGCCGTAACTTAAATACCGGCCTCGGTTTATTGAAGAAAGAGATACATCGTACATCCTGAGCCAACAACATGTTTCCCTTATTAAGATAATATGATGCAAGAGCATAGATTTTTCAGTGGTTATATTCTTAAGTCAATTTGGAGCACTACATCAGTTTCGCAAGATCTTACTGGCATTTCTGATTCTCTCCCATTTCATAGGACCACTCATTCGTACCATTCCTCTTAAGTCTTTCTTATTTGCATTTATCGGTACTGGCCTGCCCTATCATTATTAAGGGAAGTCGAATTGATTGAATGGCCGACTAGTTTATGCCTATCTAATATTATTTTGCCTGTCAAGCATTGTGTGCGCTACAGACAAACTGACTTTCATTGGCAATAACGTTGGATCACTCGAAGCTGGAATTTTTCAACGTCTTTAACCTCATAAGTGGCTATCTTTTAGCTTCTTTGAATTGAAAGCGGGAAAGGACAGCATAATTGATGGGCACAATATCTCCCTGGTCTTTTGGCCCGCCAGAACATTGACAATGTGAGTGAACGGTGGCTAGTTTCTATCTCCCTGACAAGCTACGTCAACACAGGGGAAGCTATCGTGCCGATATTCCTGCACTGTGTGGGTATCTCTGATTATCTCCACCATATCGCAGCTTCTCGCCACTAATGCTACTTTTATATTCATTTCACTGTACTTTGAAAATATAAATTGGTAGGTGGATGGGATATAACTTAAAGAGTGGAAAAAGTAAGCATTTAAATTGTACGACAGAAATTTTGTACAATAATAAAATTTCCAAGGAAACATCTTTGCCACCAGAAATAAACATTAACATTTTGATATTTATTTAATATTTAATATTTATTTCTTTCGAATTTTTCAACATTTTACCTTTTCATTGGGGTGTCGTTCACCATTTTCCTCACACTCCCAAGTTTATAGCAACTTTTTTAGACCTTTTTTCAAGTGCATGTTAAACCTCCAACCACAAAGTGTACTTCAGTCATTTACACGTCTGTTAATTAAGCATTATTATTATTATTATTATTATTATTATTATTTTGTTGTTGTTGTTTGTATTTTGATTTGTTATGCCCAACTAAAGAGCGCTTTGGAACTTATTTAGCACAATGTTTTCTTTTTTCTTCCCAATATCTCTTCATCCGTTCGCTATGCTCTCCTTTGCGCTCTTCTGTTCATCCTGTATTCTTCCGTGTAGGTTTCTCGGCAAATTTGTGTTTGTTTAATATTTATTTTTATTTATTATTGTGAATGATTTCTTTGTTGGTTTATTGTAGGTCTTGTGTAATTTCTACCAGCAATTGTTGTGGTTTGTTAAGGATAGTGCTAGGTTTAAAAGTTTCTTTATCAGCCTATTGTCATTCATTGTTATGTGACCATAACATTTCAGTCTCCTTTTTCTGACGAAATCTGTGATTTTTTCAATACTTCAACAGATTTCATGTGGCTTCTATTTCGCCCCAACTCCGTTTTCATATTTTGGTCGGTGGATTTTTCTGATGATTTTTCTCTCCAGTTTCTCATTACTTTTGACGGTGATCTGCCCCCAATTATCAAAGTTTCAGATACATCAAGTGCTTCTGGGTCAATTACAGTATTGTAGTGACGTAGCTTTGCGGTATTTGGATTTTTTAATTATATCTGTTCCATCTATTTTATGTGCGTTTTGTAATTTTTCAATTCTTTGCTTGTTTACTTCTTGGTTTAACCCTGCTGGCTGACTAATTTCTCTCAAATACTGGAATTTATCTATAAGTACATGAGATATATTTCTAAATGTGTTGCTAATAATAATAATTATTATTATTGTTTCATTCTGGCAACTGAAGAACCAAATAATTTTAAAGAAGCTTTTTTAGGAGGGGTAATTAAAGCCCGATTGTTTTGAGTGATGAACAATTTATTGCTGGAACATCTGCATTTGGTAAGAGGAAACTTTCTATAAACATAGGAGATATGAGGGAAACGGTGAATGACAACTCAAACCAAGGTCAAATTTTGAAAATTGGATAAAAACAGGTAGGCCTATGATCAGAATTTTGGAAATTTAGTAGCTTTTTTTTCTGGTAGCGAAACTGTCTGTGTTTCCTTGGACATGTGGATATATTGATGATTGGCACACTCACAAAGTTAATATTGTTATTCTGGTTGGAGTTTTGGATGATAATAATAGTCTAATAATAGTAGCTTACTAAATTTCCAAAATTCTAATCTTAACTGTTTTTATCCAATTTTGAAGCAGTTGTCCTTAACCGTTTCCCTCATAACATTTTCATTCTGGGCAACTCAAATACAAGTAACTTTATGAAAGCCTAATATCCCCCAGTAGCCTATTTACTCAATTTTACTGATTTATGGAAGCGTTATTGTTGTTTTTGATTCATTTAATAGCTTTGTATCAGAGTGGTCATGTAGTCCTTGGGCGTATGTGTGTGTGTGTGTGGGGGGGGGGGGGGGGGGGGGGGAGGCTGTCCGGTAACATACGACATTGTGATACATGTAGAAGTGTGTGTATTTTTAATTGAGGCTAGGATTTGGAAGGAGGCACCTGTGGTCCTAAGTTAGGAACTATCCCGGCATTTTCCTGGAGTAGAAATGGGAAGTCCCGGAAAACCATTGATGTGATGAGGGAATCGAACTTATCTCTTCTAAGTGTTGTCTCACGAGATTGAGTGTATATACCCTGTTTCAAGCCTCAGACCAGAATTAAATTTCTTGGCTGAGCTTTCACACAGGAAGCAACACTCAAATCATGCAATGCTTTGGGGAACTATTTCTCTGTGGACCATTTGCATTAGAGACAGTCTACTGTGTAATATTAAGATCTTCCATAATTTTCATATTTCCACGCTTTTTTATCAATACATTTTCATGTTATTCTTTATACAATTTGTAACAGATCTGTTTTTTTGAATTTAAATTTGTGAGCTTTCGGAACAAGAATATTTTTAGAATCCTATGTTATGGCAAAATTTATATTAAGTGTATGTTCTTGCACATTTACATAATTACGCTGAGAAAGATCACAATGTGACTGAAACCGTTACGGTTTGAATGTACAACATATATTTACTCATGGTCTCGTGAGTCCAGAGACTATTGACTATATTCAGAATTTGGATATACGTGTATAAATTCTACTTTATCTCGAGCCATAAGCTAAATAAATAAATTGACTTATGGTTAAATACATTTTATTGTAATTAAAATGTTCTTATTATATTCAGAAGAAGTTTATTTATTTATTTATTTATTTATTTATTTATGCTGGTTTACAACAGGGTCATTAACTCCAATAACAGTAAGCCTACAAAATTTTAAACAGTAATTCTAATATTTTTCATAACTTAAATCTAATCTTAAATCTAAATTAATTGCATAATAATATTATTTATAGCTTAACCTTAATGCTGTTACATATTCTACCTTTTTATTAATTAATTACACTCATGGCAATGTGGTCATAAATACATTTACAAATTTTTGGAGACTAAAATCGAAGTCTAGACTTTTATTACACAATACAGCTTTATTGTAACTACTGCAGAGTCTATAAAGCGGTGAATGTTTGTGTGACGTGGTGCATGTTTTCTTATTCCTAAAAGTTGTCCACGTTCTTGAGGATAGACGTGGAACATTGAAATTCAGCAACGATAAAAAATAAGAGTTATCTACCGAAGAATTTACAATCTTGTGTAAGATCTTGGAATCATTTATTTTAGTGTATATGCCAACCACAGACTATTTCACAAGTGTTTAGTGGCTGGTTCGGGTTATATTTGTAGGCTCTGCAGGGACAATGGCACTATATTACAATCCGATTGTTCTAAACGGTCATCAAGAAAGGAGAAAACACATTTTCTCTTGAAATACTTGTTCTACAAATAATCAAGACGATAGCCTCTGCGAACAGTGTCGCACAGGCCCTCTGGAAATAATTAAGTCATGTGAAAACTTACCCGTGCTCTCTGACAATGTGAATATAAACAGATTCTTCAGTCTTTAAACTGAAACGTAACAAAACATGCTTGCAGATCCTATTAAGACCTTCAGCTACAGAGTAGGGGAACATAATTGAGTTAAAAATTATTTCGTCCGTTCAACCGAATTTGTTTTGTTTCCTCATTTAACTTTTTGTACTGTTTTCAGTTCTCCGACCGTAACCGTACATTATTCCTCCACCCCGTTCCACTCGGATTGTATATTTATTTCCAGAACTTGGCTGAACACAATGCCGTTTAAGTGCTGGTTTACATTAACTTTTCTTATGCCACACGATTACGCCGGAGAGATGCAAGAAAAAAGCTGTTTCTCGGGAACTTCGTTTTCACTCGCTCGGAGTCTTCAGTAAATCTTTGTTACAGAATATTTATTAAAAATTAGTTATTCTTCTCGAGACGACGCTGTTTGCATCCGCTTAAAGAAAGAGGAGGGAAAAGAAACAGTTATTTGCATAGAAAGCGAATCTGTAGCAATGGTGTTCTACTCGTAATCCAGCGATTGTCCTGTTAGGTATTAGCATAATTGATAACCCAGAAGAGCGTCCTCAGTTAACATAAATATGCTACTTACGGAGAAGTAAGGTGCTTGGTCAAGCTCTCAACCGTGTTAGAGGATGAATCGTTCTTTTTTTTTGAAGCGGTAGTTACTATTATTTTTTTTAAAGTCGTTATGCCCAACTACGGAGCGGGCTTTAACTTATTTTGCACAATGTTCCTTCTTCTTTTCTTCCCAATATCTCTTCATCAGCTTGATTACTCATGCATCAAAGATCCTGTCTAGAATAATTTAGAAGAGGATGGAAAGCCAGATAGAAACGGAGTTGGGTGAAGACCAGTTTGGTTTCAGGAGAAATGCAGGAACAAGGGAAGCTGTACTAAGTCTTAGGCTGATTTTGGAAGGTAGAATAAGGAAAGATAAGAAAACGTTCATGGCATTTTTAGACTTAGAAAAGGCTTTTGATAACGTTGATTGGACTAAATTGTTTGGCATTTTGAAAACGATTGGATTAAAGTTCAGGGATAGGAGGGTGATCTACAATCTATACAGAAACCAGCCAGCAGTCATTCGAGCTGAAGGACAAGAGAGAGAGAAGCTGGTATACAGTGAGAAAGCAATGAAAGAAATTGGAGAAAAATTTAAAGTGGGAGTGAAGATTCAAGGAGAAATAATTTCAACTCTGAGATTTGTCGATGACATAGTCATCTTGGCCGACACGCCTGAGGATTTGAATGAGTTTTTGAATGGTATGAACTCCGTCTTGAGGAAAGAATTCATGATGAAAATTAATAAATGTAAAACAAAAATATTGGAATGCAGCCGAAATAAATCAGAAACCTCTATGGACATCAAATTGGAAGGTGAAAAGCTGAAGGAAGTAGGAGACCTTTGTTACTTAGGAAGCAAAATAACCAGTGATGGACGAAGCAAAGAGGACATAAAATGTTAGTTGGCTCAGTTAAGGAAAGCATTTCTGCAAAAAAGGAATCTGTTGACATTGAATATAGATTTAGGTATTAGGAAGTCATTTTTGAAAGCCTTTGTCTCAAGCGTGGCACTCTATGGAAGTGAAACTCGGACTATTGGTGTAGCAGAAAAGAGGAGAATTGAAGCGTTTGAAATGTGGTGTTACGGGAGAATGATGAAGATCAGATGGGTAGATAGGGTTACAAACGAAGATGTATTAAGACTAGTGGGAGAGGAGAGATGTTTATGGCGACTGCTAATGAAGAGAAGAGATAGGTTGGTAGGACACGTACTAAGGCACCCAGGAATAGCAAACTTAGTTATGGAAGGAAGGGTCGAGGACAAGAACTGTAGGGGTAGACCAAGGTTAGAATATGTTAAACAGATTGCCTCAGATGTAGGGTGTGGTAGCTATGTAGAGATGAAACGATTAGCTCAGGAGAGGGAGGCTTGGAGAGCTGCATCAATCCAATCAAAAGACTGAAGACTCAAACAACAGCATCTCTTCATTCGTTCACAGTGTTCCTTTCTGCGTGCTTATGTCCAGCCTGTATTTCTCCTTTTAGGTTTCTCTGCAAATTTATGTTTGTTCACTAGGCCTCTAAATTTTACTCGATCTGGAATGGTTTTCTCAGCAATACCCATTTCTTGTAGATTTTCATGCATTTCTGTTAACCAATTGTTGCTGATTTTCAGGGTTAGCGCTAGATTTAGAATTCTCTTTGTCAGCCTGTCGTTATCCATTCTGTGAAAGTCACCGTAGAAATTTAATCGTAGTTTTCTGGTAGTATCTGTTTTTTTTCTGCGGATTGAAAAATTTCATGTGTTTTTTTTTTCCATCCAAATTCCATTTTCGAAATTTGATCCTAGGATTTTCCTGAGAATTTTCTTCTCTTGTTTCTCGATGCTTTTCATTGTTATTATTATTCTTCTTCTTCTTTCCGATGAGGCCTGCTAGGGACCACGTGCCAATTTCAATTCTTCACACTTTGTTGTTTTCTCTTCCGTTCACTCCAGTACTCCTTCATCCGTTCACTATGCTGCTTCTTTCTGTCCTAGGACCACTTCGCACCAGGTTTCTTTGGCAATCTTCCTTGGAATCCTTTCATACTTAATACCCTTTTTCTAAAGATCTCTCTGTTCACCGTTTCTTCTTCACTTATATTATTTCTTTCTAACTCTTTCTTTACTTCTTGAATCCAGCTAGTTGTTGCCCTTTTCTCCCAAAGGTACTTGAATATCCCTTTTGTTAATCTGGAATCATCCATTCTGTAAATATGTCCAAAAAATTGCAATCTCCTTTTTCTTATCGTTTCTGTTATATTTTCCATGTTCCTGTATATTTCATCATTAGATCTTAATTTCCATACTTCTGCTGTTTTCACTGGGCCTAAAATTTTCCTCATGATTCTCCTTTCTAGTACTTCAAGTTTATCTAATCTATAGTTTAGTACCAGACATCTTGCGTATAGGCATTCCGGTTTCACCACTGTAGTGTAGTGCCTTATTTTAAGATTTTTAGATAAGCACTTTTTGTTATAAAAATTCTTAGTGATACCATATGCTCTTTCCATCTTGTGTACCCTTTCATCTACTGAAGATTTTTCTAAACCATTTTCTTGAATTATTTCTCCCAGATATTTGAATTTCTTTACTTTTTCCACTGGGCCAATATCTGTTGCCAAATATTTTGAAGCGTTCTTGATGTTTGTAATAAATTTAGTTTTTTCTACGGAGATTCTCAACCCTGTTTTGTTGGCTATTTCTTCCAAGAGATTGATTTGTGTTGTTGGACTTGTTAGGTTTTCTGACAATATAGCAAAATCGTCTGCAAATGCTAGGCATCTTATTTCAATGCCTTTGTTTCTTCTCCCCAAAGTTACTGGCGAAATGTTATGTTCTTTTAGCTTTAAATTCCAAATTCTTACAATTTTCTCTAAAACACAGTTGAACAGAAGGGGTGATAAACCATCACCCTGCCGTACACCTGTATTTATCTTAATAGATTTTGATATCTCACCCATAAATTTTACTTTTGAAATCGTGTCAGTAAGGGTTTCACGTATTAGGTTTGCCAATTTAGTTTTCACTCCAAATTCACGAATTGTTTTATCTATGGTTTCTCTATCAACGGCCTTTTTAAAATCTACAAAAGTCACAACTATGTCCGTTGAATTCAGTATCCTATGGCGAATTATGGATTTTAAGTTAAATATTTGTTCTGAACAAGATCTACCTTTTCGAAATCCAGCTTGATACTCGCCCAGTTGCTTGTCAAGTGATGTTTCTACTCTTTTCAGCAATATTTTTGAAAATACCTTGTATGCAATTTGAAGAAGAGAGATGCCTCTATAGTTATCAACGTTTTGTTTGTCCCCTTTTTTATGCAATGGGTGTATTAGAGCCACTTTCCATTCCTCTGGAATCCTCTCTAGTCTCCAAATATCTTCAAAGATTAACTGCAGCTCTTCAATGATTTTTGATTGAGACCATTTCAAAAGTTCAGCCGTTATAGAGTCCTCTCCACTAGCTTTATTATTTTTTAGATTGTTAATTGCTTCTTTAATTTCTTCAGCATTGGGTGGTATATCTTCTTCCAGATTTTCTGTTGCTTGTGAGAATTCCAACTTATGATCTGGTTCAGGGCAGTTTAAAAGTTGATCAAAGTGCTTCGCAAGTATTTCACAGTTCTCAACATTGCTTAGGCCAAGTCTACCATTTTCATCTTTAAAGCATATGCTAGGCGCTTGATACCCCTTTAATTGACTCTTAAAAGTCTGATAGAAGTTTCGAGAGTTATTTTTAACAAAGCTGTCTTGCAGGTCAGTAAGTTGTGATTTTTCGAATGATCTTTTAACTCCCCTTATTATTCTGGCAGTGTCTTTCCTTTGCTGTTTGAATTGGTCATAATGTTCCGTCCTTCCAGAGCATTTCCACTTTTTCCATTGTTTTGTTCTTTCTTGTAACGTATCTTCACATATTTGATTCCACCAAGGTTTCTTCTTAGGTTTGGCTAGCCCAAACGTCTTCTGAGCTGCGTTGGTTATTTCTTTAGATAAATCTTGCCACTTCCCATGATGAGTTACTTTTATTTTTTCCTGAAATTTTTCCAATGTTCCTTGTGTAATTTGAAGTCTATTTGTGTTATATTTATTTACTCTTTCCCCTCTTCTGTGGTTTCTGTTGGGTAAGAATTTGAGTTTAATTTTAGACAAATAGTGATCAGAGTCAAATTCTCTGCTTCTTATAACCTTGACATTCATAATTTCTTTCATGTTTCTTTTGGATATAGCTACATGATCCAGTTGAAATTCACCTAGTATTGGATTTGGAGAAATCCATGTTTTAGCTTTTCTTGGCAATTTCTTGAAGAAAGTTGACATTAACTTAAGTTGAAAGTTTTTACAAATAGTAATTAATCTCATCCCATTTCTGTTTGTTCTTTGGTGTGCAGCATATTCTCCCACTATTGGTCTATGAATCCTCTCTCTTCCTATTTGGGCATTGAAATATCCAAGTAATATCACCACATTTGATTTTGGAATTTTAGATATTTCCTCATCTAGGAGGTCCCAGAATTCCTCTACTTTATTTGGGTTCTTCTTGTTGTCTTCGTTTATTGGCGCATGACAATTAACAAAACAATATATTTTATTTTTGCATTTCATTGTCAAAAGACACATCCTTTCTGAGCGTGATTTGAATTCAGTTACATTGGCTAATAGACTTTTATGGACATAAAAGGCTGTTCCCAAGAGTGGCATTCCTTTCATAATTTTAATCGCAGGTTTACCTTTAAAGATTCTATAATCTTTCGTTTCTGTCACATTCTCATCCAAATACCTTGTCTCTTGTACTGCTAAAATTTGAATTTCGTTTCTATCTAAAAGCAGTTCTAATTCCTTCTGTTTACCCACCTTCAGTAAAGAATTTACATTCAAAGTACCTGCAAAAAACTTATGTTTAAACTTAAGTCTGGAAGGATTCCAAGGATGCTCCGACTCATCCCTATTGCAGATGTTGGGACTCTCCAGAACCCTAGGTCCCGATGGATTGCATAACGCAATGGTGGATTTCTCTTCCGAGCTGCCACCTGGGGTAGTGCTTTCTTTCAGCGGCTTTTCTATTCTGCAATTGAAATTGTGTGTTTCAAGGGTAGGAATAATATTCCAAAGTAAGATCAGATTGTTAGTCTGAAATGATTTGTTTTCGTGGTTGACTCCACTAGGTTCTTCCGCCCTCTCAGCCGTTGAGAAATGAAATTCTTCTTCCGCCTTTGAGACCATTGACTGTTTTTCTTAGAGCCCCCAGCACTGATCGGCTCACCGACCCAGCTTCCCGCTGGGATTGGTTACCCAACCTTCCACTGGGTTGCTCGGCTTAACAGGGGCACCTCTTGTAGGTTACGTGCTGGAGTTGGAGTGAAAGAGGCTAGTTGGATTCTCTTGCTGAATCCAATATGTTATGGTTGCAGATGACAGGCAACGACGCATTTCACTCCCATTTGCCCAGAGCCACAAGGACTCTTCCCAGGTTAATTCCTGGGACCGTTATTATTATTATTATTATTATTATTATTATTATTATTATTATTATCATCTTCTTGTCTCGTTTCGGCCAACTAAGGACCACGTCATCCTTTCCATTTTTCAGCGTCGACTTACGTTGGAAACTCCGATGTTCGAAGAGTTTTTTCTTAACCTCGTCACGTTCCTGGATACCTTCGCATGAGATCCCAATCTCGTGCAGATCTTTTTGTATCTCAGTGATCCAGGCTCCCTTATCTTTTCCTCTTGAAGAAAAGTGAAAATTCGATAAATTAAGGGAACCGGGACGTGTGAATCGATAGAAAAATGTAGCCTCCGATGTTTAGTTACATATCTCAGAAACTACAATAGATATCTCCTTTAATGCTCTTTTGGTATATTCAGAGTACATTCATCATTATTTGGGTGGAATTTGAAGCTTCTATGTTGAATAATTTGTGTCAAAGAGAGCATTACAAAATCTATCTGTAATAAAATATTGTAAAATCTTCCTCTAACTCATATCCCTTTTTCTGAGCAAATACTCAAACCAGACCCAACACACCTTACATATAATAATATTTAAACCATTTTTGAGGTACTGAAGTAAACGTATTTTCCTATTGTTTACATGAGTTGAGTGTTTTTTTAACATCCTAGTTGGAAACTGAATTTTCTGTAAAATTGTCAGTGCGTTTCAGCTGGGCTGCATGAACTACTTTCTTTAATCGTATCAGGAGCACCAATCACAAATATATGTCACAAATGGTAAACAGTGAGAATCAAATACAAATTAAAAAATGATAATAAAGACACAAAGTACTCGGCAAACTATTCTAAATCTAATATTAGGTGAGGACATCAACATACAAGTCAGTTGAACAACACACAAACATCTGACTGCCAGGTAGCCCGCAACCAAATTAAATGTTCTTTGTCCAGTAACGGGCGACGTCAATAGCATTCGGGTTGGCAAGTGTAAAATCTTCCAGTGTGCATGTTACTGGACATAGTGGGCACTGGTAAAAATGTTGAATTATCTGTAGTTCCCCACAATCACATAGGAGAGAGTCACTCGAAAAACCCCATTTCTGCAGGTTCATCTTGATTCTTCCAAATCCAGTCTGTAGTCTGTTGAGCGCCTTCCATGTTGCCCAGCCTTCCATATGGCCCGGAGGAAGGCTTTCTTTTGGGGTCATCCAGCTGGACAGATGACCAGTTCTTTCCTTCCACATTCTTGCCCTAGCCGTGTCAACATAGACTTTAAGGCTGACTGATGTCCGAAGGAAGCTTTTCCTAGATTTAAGGCGAGTTCGGGCGGGGGAATATCCAAATAGTGGGTGTGTTTGTGATGTGGATGCCTTAAATCTTTCCTTGTTCGCTGCTACCTCCCTGCGTATCTCCCCAGGAGCAATACCAGCTAAGCAGTAGACTTTCTCAACTGGAGTAGGCTTCAAGCAACCAGTAATGATTCTGCAGCTTTCGTTGAGTGCAGTGTCAACTTGTTTAGTGTGCTGGACTGGCATATTCGCCCGCAGAGTAGCACAGAGCTAAAGCTGATGTTCTAAGGGTTTGTGGCTGCGTTCCCCAATTAGTACCCGTCAACTTGCGAAGAATGTTGTTTCTTGCGGATACCCTTTGCCTGATGTTTTGGCAGTGCTTCTTGTAGGTCAATGTACGATCCAAGGTGATTCCTAGATATCTTGGAGTGAAACAATGATTTAGTAACTTTCCCTTCCAATACACTTTGAGTTTTCGGGATGCCTGAATGTGTCGCATGTGAAATGCACATATTTGAGTCTTTTCGGCATTCGGTTTCAGTTGGTTTTGGTCGTAATATGTTCCAAGCTCTTTCAATGCATGTGCCAGAGAGATTTCTACTTCACCAAAACTGTTAGATTGGGTGACAAGTGCAAGGTCATCAGCGTAAATAAAGCTTTTAGTGCCTTTTGGTAATGGTTGGTCATTTGTATAGATGTTAAATAGTATAGGAGCCAGCACACTACCTTGAGGCAAGCCATTCCTTTGATTCTTCCATCTGCTCCGCTGTCCTTGAAATTCAACAAAGAAGCGACGGTTTTCCAGGAGAGTAGCTATCATCTTCGTCACCTTGATGTCGCCAGTTGTGCGGTACAGTTTTTGTAGTAGGATGCGGTGATTTACGGTATCATAAGCAGCGGAAAGGTCCACGAATGCCACGCCTGTGATTTTTCTCATCTCGAAACCGTCCTCAATGCATTGGGTAAGGTGCAGGATCTGTGCTGTGCAGTTCTCTCCCGGTCTAAAACCAGCCTTTTGCGGTATAAGCAGTTCATCTTCAACACCCGTCAAACGGTTAAGTAGCATTCTTTCCATTATTTTATGTAGGTGGCATAGTAAAGAGATTGGTCTGAAATTTTTAGGATCTGAATTTTCCTTGCCAGGTTTGAGAAAAGCAATCACCCGTGCTTTCCTCCATATTTTGGGAATCTTTGAGGATTCCAAGCAGCTATTAAAGAACCGAAGCCATTCCTTCGTAGCTGTGCCGAACTAATCAAGATACCTGAATAAATTTACCTCCACTAGTAGATCTATATAGTGTCTTAGACCATAGCAAGCTTAGTTATGGAAGGAAGGGTCGAGGACAAGAACTGTAGGGGTAGACCAAGGTTAGAATATGTTAAACAGATTGCCTCAGATGTAGGGTGTGGTAGTTATGTAGAGATGAAACGATTAGCTCAGGACAGGGAGGCATGGAGAGCTGCATCAAACCAGTCAAAAGACTGAAGACTCAAACAACAACAGACCATAAAGGTTCAAATACATTGATCAGATAGTTTCTGAGAGAGTGGTACATGAAGTTTCAAAAAATGTGACTTATGGAAATCACAAAGAATGTTTGGCCTTACGGAAATCACAAGGAATGTTTGGCTAGTAGCTACAGTTTAGCCTTACAACATTATGTTTGAACCTAATTTTATTGCATCAAATATCACTTCAGCACAATAATTGATACACCAAATATAGATGGGAGATTTTTTTAAGCTAAATAAGAGAAAACTAACATTTTTGAGCCTATCACTCGTTCCGGTTCCCTTAATCTTGTTGACGTTAATCGGGCCACGTGCCCATAAAACGTAACCCATTTTTTCCACATCGCGTCAGTAAATTCTTTCACGTGCGTGACTTATATAAATCCTGGTTTTGCCGTCTTCTTAACTCACCATTCTCTGTAATCGGACCTAAGGTTTTCCTCAAAATTTTATATTCCTTGGTTTCCATTTTTCCATTATTATTATTATTAATATTGTATTTACCATAAATCATACAAGAAGTATGGAAGGCCTAGTGAAAAAGGGCAAGCCTCCCGTACATATTGTATACTTCACTGGTACAACTTAAATCTACATTTTGTTTCCACAATATATGCATGTTTTACAAAGATATTTGCATTATTTACATATAGTATTTAGAATATTAATAATAAGATTAATATAATGAATTTTACCCTGTTCACTCACTCTCTCACGCACGCACTTTCATCACCTCAATCACTCCATTCTTTCATATTCGGATACTCATACATTCATCGAGACAGTCAATCACTCATACAAAAGTTTATTTACACAATGTACTTTCTTTCCGAAGAAGCAAGATCTTGGCATCTCCTGGCAGTGTGTTCCATAACCGTGCAGAGCGGTCGTAGAAACGTGTCAGGTAGGCATTGCTACGAGCAAACGGTGGAACGACAGTTACGCCATGTCCTCTACGTACTGCTCTGTGAACTTGCGGGGTGAGGTGAAGTGGCAGGTGGGAAGAGAAGGTCCTGTCAACAGCCCGCCGTGTTATCTGGAATTCATGTTTATTCCAATACTGCTAACATAGGGCCGTTGCTCAAACCACTGTGGTGTTGCGAATGAGTGAGTGAGTCAACGACCAATGTATTTGGTTCCGTTACTACGCTCGGACCGGGAACCCTCATCACTCGTCACCATCACTCCTCATTGTCCACGATCCACATTCCTCTCAGGTTCACGGAGCTTCGACCCGAGATGGAGGCCTTGGCCCTTCATGGGCTGTGGTGCCATAGGGTTTCTTTATACACACTAACGAACATAGCCTAGTGAACTTAGGCTCACTCCACGACCGGACTGGGTGTCGAGCAGCCATCCTGAATATGGTTTTACCCGGGGATTTATACATTATTTCCAAAATATTGTTTGACGTGATGCGATCTATTGTACTGTAGGTGTTTCACGTCCGTGCGTATTTAGACGTCCGCTTTGACTGCCATAAAGCAGAGAAATCAGAATTCTTCTTAAAGTAGTCCACTCCGTTGGTACCATTGATCTAGTGTATTTTTCGTGTTGTGGAAATACCGGTACTATTAAAGACAACTTCTCAAAACTGTGGCGTGCCGAACTTTCACCTTATCGTTTCCGGAGCATCAGGTTATAAATTAGATCTGAATCGCTAGATTGTGTGACACTGACTGGTGAGAATAAATACGTTATTAATTTCGATACCGACTGTTTTATTGTTTCATATCTAAATTGCAGTTTTATTTCTTTGTGGCGTTTTAAAGCGCACACACGTAATTGCTATTTATGGGGACCGGTGATGTGTATGAATCACTGCCGAGCCATCGGTTTCTATTTGAAATATGGAGCATTTAAATAAACAGACTTGGTCATACTATTCTATTGTCTTCCTTCTGTTTATGTTGGGTAAATTTATATAAATGATTCCATGGTTCTGTTTGCTTTTTTGTGAATCAGGAATGGTCAAATTGTTTTATGGTGGGATCGTCTTTATTTTTTTTTAAACTGCATGTGTTCGATTGCTGTAATCCCTATGCTCTACCGCTTTTTTTTAAATCACTATAGAATGAGTTGTTCTTATTGTTGATTCATTTGCGACATCTTGGTCATGTAGCCCCGTGTACTTGTGCGTGTGAAACTCTCTGATGACCTGTATTATTGCGATGGCTGTGTATTTGTAATGGGGCCTAAGGAAGCGGTCGTGACCTTAAAGTTAGGAACCCACAACGAGATCTCAATCACACCAATGCTGATGAGCATCTACTTCGAGAATCATAACCAATTGGGAGATTCTGCACACGATTTTCTGAACGTAAACTGGAAAAGAATACAAAACGAAACACCTCCATCGCTTGACAGGGCTTTCTATAAACTTGTATTTACAGTATCTTGGACAAGATTGCAGCGCGCAGTTCGCTACTCCTGTGGGGGGTCCGGGTGGGTACACCAAGAGCCCGCTGATGAGCCAGCTTGGTGTCCTAGGCGAAACCTCACACATGACACGGCATTTATCTGGAGTTGAAGGCGGAATCTACGCAAAACCTCTTCTAGGATGGCTAAGGTAAGAATCGAACTCACCTCTCCTTAGTTATGACTCACGAAGCTGTCTTCAAACCAGAATTAAATATCTTAGCTGGGCAGTGAATCAAACCTGGACATCAGAGGTGATAGCTAAGAATAGTTAAGTAGTTATTGTTGTTTAAGGGGAGGAACAGTGAGGTCATCTATCCCTAGCTATGAATGTTAGCCACTGCACCATGAGGTGAACTTCTAGATAATGAATGTCATTATACATTTTTGCCACTCAATATACTGTACATGTATTTAAAAATTAATTTCGTATACGGCACTGATTTCTTTGTATACTGTATAAGTTAACCAACGAATTTCGCCAAGATATCAAGCCCACTTGAACTGCAGTGCGCATGCAAAATGCAATGCTTTCAATGTATGCCAATTGAACCAACGCTCGCCTTTGCTAAGAAGAACACAATGGTGGTAATGTAAAACTCACGGAGGTTACAGTAAACCTCAAACCCGAGCAAGCGTTTATTTAAACTTGTTGTTTTGTCTTTATTAACCCTTGAGAACTGGCGTGAAACAAGAAGTTCCGTGACGAACTAAAGAGCCTACTTTTCTTAAAATTAAGATACAAGCCAATGATTAATCTACGGTAGGCTATAGGAACCTATCTAGAATAATGACGAAATTAAGTTGGTAATATCGAAATGTCTAATTAGTTCGAAATATACCTGGTATAATGTGGCCTAATAGAGCACTACAGTTGGCAGCCCTGGTGACTGAATCTATTATTAGTTCCATCTCTTAAGGTACAGAATACAAAATTTTGTTGAAGTCCAATGGACGTTACATGCAGTTAGACATTGGATCTATCAGCACGCGTAAAAGCATGTTGGCAACAATGTCATGTGTGTGCTGGTCAGAGATCATCTGAAATATTATGATATCTTGTTGTGCCAATTTTGGATGAAATCCATTTGTTAGTATAGAAATTACATGTATTTTAAAATTGGACCTATCAGCAGGCATATAATCATGTTGGCAGCACTGACTTATATTAATTACTCCAAATTAATCTATAATGTCAGGTGCTATACGTGTGCAAAGATTAGAGCTGTTGGCTTGCATACTTTCTGATATATTGATATTAGGGGAAAAAATAGAGAGAGCATTTATTAACAGTTGGCAGCCCTGATTGCTCTTAAGAATACTTATAGTCATATTTGTTATGTTACACATAGCACATACGAAATTTTGTTGAAATCCAACTGATAGTATAGAAGTTACATGTATTTAAAAATTGGTCCTATCAGCAGGCTTAGAATCATGTTGGTAGAACTGACGTATATAAGTTACTCCAAATTAATCTAAAATGTCAGATACTATATGTGCACATAGTTTAAAGCTGTCGGTTTACATAGTTTCTGATATATTGGTTCTGGATAAAAACATAGAGAGAGCAATTATTAACAGTTGGCAGCCCTGGTGGCTCTTAAGAATACGCTCAGTCATATATTTTTATGTACACATATTACATACAAAATTTGGTTGAAATCCAATTGATAGTGTAGAAGTTATATGCCTTTAAACATTGGACTTATGAGAAAGCTTAAAATTATTTTGGCAACACTGTCATGTATAGCCTCATGGAAATTAAACTGAAGTATTATTATCTACATGTGTGCCAATTTTGGAATAGCTGCCATGCATACCTCCAAGATATCCAACATGGAGCTCAAATTTCTAGTGCGTTTTTTCAGCAATTGGTAGCACTGACATCATTTTCAAATATGGGCTTGAGATATTCCCGTACACGTCTTTACTCATATTAAATTTGGTTTCGATTGCTGCAGCCGTTTAGGAGTTGATGGGGGGGGGGGGGCACACAGACAGACAGAAGGACAGAGAGACACACATTTTCCCGGATCAATCTCATAAGTCTACGTTTTTCTCATTTTTGTAAAATGTGAAAAGTAGGCTAAAAATATAACACGAGAACTGGCGCCCGGTCATTTTGACCCATAGCGTGTCATTCCCTTCTTATCGTAGTCGTACGGATTTTAATGAAGCAATTTTAACCCTGGTGTCTTCCTATGAACTATTCCCTATATAAAATGAGGTTTATTTATATTTTTCAAAATTAACATGCAGAGAAATAACAATACTTTTCGTAACAGTAAAATTGGCGGTAAATCAGTCATCTCGTTTTTTTTTTTTTTTTTTCAAACAAAGGAGCTGAAGACCAAGGTGTCCCTAGACTCTACACATGGATCAGCAAGAACGTGAGCTATGTTATTGTGCTGCACCAAAATATTTGGATTTTCTCCCTTATTTTTTACAGATTGTCCCGAAAATTGCCACGCGAGGACTCGCGTCATGGGTAAATCTGACCCGACCGTAAATAATATAGAAATAACTTGATTTTTCAAAAAGCTATGGACATGTTTCTTTTGCAGGGTGAAGTTCATGGCTAGGAAGGAAGGTACAGTAAGCGATAGGAAATGAGGGCTGACCAAAACGAAAATATACACCATTATATAAGCTCGGATCAAAAATACCCATCGCCAGTCCTCGCGGGTTAAATGCTTCTAATACGCTCCAACTTATTTTAGCTCCCTTGAATTACACACGCTTGCTGACCGGTGTTGCCAAATCTTGAAATGGGAAAGAACTAAACCCTATGCTTTAAAGCACCAGAAAAGCACCAGCTGGACCCTATGATTCAAAACACTAGAAAAATACCAAAAATTATAAATATATAAACGGCATTTTACTTACATTTCTTTCATTAAAAATCGTCTTCTACACTTGCGAAGCCTGCTACCGCTATTACATCTTTAGAGCCTGAAGTTGTAGTACCGCTGTAGCTCTGCATACTTCCAATTTTGGCCACTTCCTTCGGAAGTTCGTAGTCGTAATAGCATTTTCGCTCTGTTTTTAGTCCAAATCGCACACACAGAATGGAATGCAATTTTTGAACTTTCATTCGATTTCTTTGCTTTGTTTTCACCAATTAAACTTGGCTAAACATTCTCCCTACATCTGCATTATAAACTGCCTTCGCATGAAAGTGGGAAATCCTCTGGGAGCTGGGGAGAAAATAGATGATAAGTCGATTCTTTGTACAAGTGCACTTGCACTGAGCCGTGCATGTTGCGCTTACTTAGCACTTATGCACGCGAATGAAAATTTCAGGGACTTCCCCTGTTGGAGTGTTGATCTTGACACGTGTAAGGCTGAACATTGCCTATCTTAATTGATTAACTTTATTAAAATTATTACATGGCTTCCAGGATTTACTTATTTGTCATAGGAGACAATTTCATGGAGATATCCGTTAAGCACCAGATTTGGCACTGGTTTTATTGAAATAACACCAGTATTTTGCTATGGCGCTATTAGAACATTTCTGGCACCAGACGAACTTCAGGAACACCAGATCTGGTGCTAAAAACACCAAATTGGCAACACTGTTGCTGACTGCACATACATTTCAAATATTTACTGCCCTTTGAAAGCATGCTCATTCGGCTATCTGTGATATTAATCTCACATATATTTTATGAGAGAATTCCTGCGTTCCCATGCCATTTCTTGTTGAGATCCAGTAACACTAGTTAGCCTTCCTAACTGACCCCTGTCTTCTTTGTTTGTGTTCGCCAAATCTTTTGTCCGTGCGCTCGCTCACTACTTGTGGGGCGGGTGGGTTGTTCACCTTACAGCACCAAGGCCGCCTGTGGAATGGAATCTCGCTCCACGACTCGTCTCAGACTTGGCCTCCTGACACCACCTACAGCTAGTCCCACTGACCACTATTTTACCTTGCTTGCAGTTATCCGGTATTGGAGATCATTAGCTCTAAAATGAGATAAAGTACCACAACATTTGAAGGGAAATTGCCTGCATGGAGTGAATTTTAATGATGGACAAGTAAGCTTCCAGCTGTTGAATCGTGATTCAGTACAAGCCATTATAGATGGAAGGTATAGAATTGTAAAATGCCGGGCCATTGTGGTACTTGGACCCGGGAGATTAAGCTTTGGCCGCCACTGATATATCAATTGAGAACTAGTTCGGCAGACTGTTTGATTCTCATAACAAGGGTACATCTGCGAAGAAGCTTATGTTGACGCAATTACCTTGTAATATAGAGTTATTCGATTTCTGACTTCAGGTGTGGAATGGGATGAAGGTGGCCATGGCCTTAAGTTGTGAACCATCCCGGCATTTGCCTGGAGTAGAAGTGAGAAACCACGAAAAACCACTTCTCAGTTGGCTGATGTTGGAATCGAACCCATCTCTTCTCTCAGTTCTGCCTTATGAATGTAACTCGTTTCAGCCCTTAGAACTGAATTTAATTTCTTGGTATAGCCGGAAATCGAACCCGGACCGTCAAGATTGTTAGCTAATTCGCCACGAGGTGGACCTTCCTTCTGGCGAGTGTTCGTTGTTAAAATTAACATGCTTGCTGTAGACTACTCACGGAGTTATTTATATAGACTGTAAATGCGTGTAGCCTATCTCTTCTCCTTGGAAATTTCGTATCTTCGGTGACAGGGATAAGGCGAGATCAATTGTCTATGTATGTTAACTGCTATTATTTGTCTTAAACAGATAGTAACTACATAAACATCTTTTGGCATATTTGTAGGCCTATCGAGACAGAATATCTCACTCAGTACAGGCAATACATAAGTAAATAAATAAAACATTTAATAAATAATTTTAAAAAGATGTAAAAATATATCTCTTCTCGAGATAACTTTAGGCATCAATTTTATAAGTGTTGATCATAATCCTCTAAAAAATGCAACTTCATATGACATTCCAGAGCAAGTTCCGGAACTCATGATTTATTCTGCGTATTATGGAGCGAGAGATCTGGGTGCACATTAATATACTCTAGTTATAACTTACTGAGTTCTATGTACTGTATATTCATTGTCGAACGCGTGAAGCTGTTAAATATAAATCATTCTGCATCATCTGTGTAATTAAAGCGAATATTCATGTTTGCAATATCCATCGCCACAATATATATATTATTTACAAGTTTGCACAAAGATTATTAAACATTCATATGGGAAGTGGACAAATTGTATTTTGAATTACCATGTGGTACGTTGGCTTGTATGTAGAGACATATCAGTAACCTCGACCTTCACAAATGCGGTCAATATTTTCAAATTGGATCACAAAAATATAGCAACACGTCAAAGATACATGCAGGATATTGTCTCAAATGTAATAATAATAATAACAATAATAATAATAATATGAAATGTGGGGGCTAAATATCAATTACAACAAAACGGAATACCTTACATTAGAGAATAATGGTGGTGAGAAACTACAGATCGGAAATGCAAAAATTCAAACAGTCACTAAATTTAAATATTTGGGTTCAATAATAGAAGCTGGAGGAACAAGATTATCGGAAACTGAGAAAAGAGTAAGTGAGGCTAGGAGAACAATTGGAGCATTACATTCCGTTTATGGAGCAGGAATATTTTAAACAAAACTGAGAAACGTATTTACAGTACATTGGTACAAAGTATTTTGTTATGTGGAGCAGAATCTTGGACGTTAAGCAGTCAGCAAGTAAACAAATTATTAGTAACAGTGTTGGATTATTGGAGGAGGGCGGCAAGAAAATCAACATTGGATAAAATTATAAATACGACAATCAGAGAAATTATGCAGGTAAAAATAAAATGTATTATCAAACATCATCAAGGCGGTACATTTAGCTACACTTGTGTGGAAAATAAGCACCACAAAGTCAATGCAACATGATAAAAGATCGATTTTAATAAGAAGTTTATATTTAAAAAAAATATGGATATCTATTTTTCTATCAAGTTAACGTAGTTCTAATATAGGACAAAAGAGATCGGCAAACTTCTACCCGAATATACTGTATTTTGGGCAAGGAAAAGTTTTCGAATGATATGGCAACAGACTGAAAATGACAGCGTCATATATGTTTCACGTGCAACAGAAAGAGGGAAGGGTATCCCTATCTAACCATTGCTTCATTCTAAACGTTGGATGCCATAAAGTGGTTGAATAAAGAAGATTACAATGGTTTGGACATGTGAAAAGGAGCAGAATAGTAGAATTCCAAATTGAATGTTACATTGGCAAGCTGAAGGAAAACGGAAACGGCGTTAACAAAGAGAACAATGGATGGATGGTGTAAAGAGAAGCATGGCTACCAGAGGCTTAACCGAGGCAGATGCTGAAGACCGAAATTTGTGGAGGAGTAGAGTATTTTTGGGTTGAAAAAAAAATGCACTATTGCAGAATATTCCTAATGAAATGAAAGTCCACAGCCTGCTTCCAGTCTCCGACCGGGTCAGGAATGGAATGAATGAAGCCCCCATCTAGCGGCGAGGATATGGACTGTGCCGGCTGCCGAGGCCTGACGCACTCCTCTGGGGCAATGATTAAATGAATGACAGATTAAATGAAATGATAGTGGAGAGTGTTGCTGGAATGAAATTTTGACAGGGAAAACCGGAGTACCCGGAGAAAAACCTGTCTGACTCCGTTTTGTCCAGCACAGATCTCACATGGAGTGACCGGGATTTGAACCACGGACCCAGCGGTGAGAGGCTGGCGTGCTGCCGCCTAAGCCACGGAGGCTTAGAATATTCCTAATAAAGAATAGTAATTATAATGGTGATGGTGATTATGATGATGATAACAGCGTCCTTTTAAGTCTAGTTGTAGTTTCACCTATAGACTTGTCACATCGATCGTGGCCATCAAGCCCGTGTACAGCGTTTTGTAGTTGGAGCTGGTTATGCGCCCGTGGCCTTCATTTAGGTACTATCCTGGCGTTTGCCTGGAATATAAGTAGCAAAACCATTTCTAGTGGCACATGATATTTTCTTCCAACACCTTCCCCAGTTTTAGTTATCCTTATTCATGTCATTTTAAGTAGCTATGCTTGCTAAGGCGCAGCGCTAGGTCATGGGTCAGGTTATCTGAGGACCCGCTGGATGTGGGTTCGAACCCACCGTGGGTCATCCTTCATATGATTTTCCGTGGTTACCCGTTTCCAACTCACGGCAAATGCCGGAACAGTACCTTGTCATAGACGACGCCTGCTTCCTTCCGTCGCTTGCCCCAGTTTTATTCATTTCATATCCCATAGACTCCTCTCATGAGATTGGCGCCAGGAAGGGCGTACGGCCGTTAAAACATCCGCCACATAGAAGTTCATGTCCTACCCAGTTGAGAGAGAATAATTAATAACAAGGAAGTTATCTGCATCTGGTGTTTCTTCAAGTTTATCTACATTTTCCCAGTCCTTTCTGTCAATTGTACTCCTGTTATGAGGTTGGCATCAGAAAGGGCATCCGGCCATAAAACTACATTCACATTGTAAGCTCATCTCTACTTGTTCCCAATCTCATGGAAACGGGAGGGGAGTCATTTGCGTTATCTGCAAATTGTCTTTCTTTAAGCCATGTATTATCTGCATGTGGTGATTCTTAGAGCCGAGTTCCTCGTGCACATTTTCTCAGTCCTTAATGCATCATGTCCTATTTATTTCTATGATGTGGTTGGTATCAGAAAGGGCATCCGACCATAAAACTATATTCACATTGTAAGCTCATCTCTCCTTGTCAACAATTCTGTGGAAACGGGAGAGGAGTCTTTTACATTATCTGCAAATTGTGTTTGTTTAAGCCCTGTTTCTCCTTTATATTATCTGCATGTGGTGATAGAGCCAAGTTCCTCGTGTACAGTGGCTCAGCGGTAACGTTCTCGCTTGCTGTGGTCAAGGTTGCAGGATCGAATCCTGGCGGTGTCAGCTGGCATTTGAGGGCGCGCAAATGCGAGGGAGCCGTGTCAGTAGATTTAGTGGCACGTTAAAGATCCCCTTCGGAGCAAAATTCCGGCACACCGGCGCCTCTAAAAACCGCAGTAGTTAAAGGAGACGTCAAAAAAATAACATTAAATATTATTATCCTCCTGTGAAGCCTCCGTGGCTTAGGCGGCAGCACGCCGGCCTCTCACCGCTGGGTCCGTGGTTCAAATCCCGGTCACTCCATGTGAGATCTGTGCTGGACAAAACGGAGGCAGACAGGTTTTTCTCCGGGTACACCGGTTTTCCCTGTCAAAATTTCATTCCAGCAACACTCTCCACTATCATTTCATTTCATATGTCATTCATTTAATCATTGCCCCAGAGGAGTGCGTCAGGCCTCGGCAGCCGGCACAGTTCATATCCCCGCCGCTAGATGGGGGCTTCATTCATTCCATTCCTGACCCGGTCGGAGACTGGAAGCAGGCTGTGGATTTTTAGCCTACTTTTCACATTTTGCAAAAATGAGGAAAAAGTAGACTTATGAGATCGGGTAAATGTCTGTCTGTCTGTCTGTCTGTCTGTCTGTCTGTCCGTCTGTCTGTCTGTCTGTCTGTCTGTCTGTCTGGCTGGCTGGCTGGCTGGCTGCGTGTGTGTCCCCCCTGTCAACTCCAAAACGGCTGCAGCAATCGAAACAAAATTTGGTAGAAGTAAAGATCTATACCTGAATATCTCACGGCCATATTTGGAAATGATGTCAGAGCTACCAACTGCTGAAAAATCGCAATTGAAATTTGAGCTCCATGTTGGATATCCTGGAAGGTATGAATGGGAACTATTTCAAAATTGGCACACGTAGAGATAATGATATTGCAGTTTAATTTCCAGGAGGCCATACATGGCAGTGTTGCCAAAATTATTATAAGCCTGCTGATAGGTCCAAATTTTAAATGCATATAACTTGTACACTATCAATTGGAATTCAACCAAATTTCGTATGTGCTATGTGTACATAAACAGATATGACTGAGCGTATTCTTAAGAGAAACCAGGGCTGCCAACTGTTAATAAATGCTCTCATTTTTTTTTGTCCAAATACCCATATATCAGAAAGTATGCAAGCCGACAGCTTTTAACTATGCACACGTATAGTACATTACATTCTATATTAATTTGGAGTAATTTATATACGTCAGTGCTACCAACATGATTCTAAGCCGGCTAAGAGGTCCAATTTTAAAATGCATGTAACTTCTATATTAACTAATGGATTTCATTCAAAATTGACACAACAATAGATAATATTATTTCTGATTATTTCTGACCAATACATGTATGTCATTGTTGCCAACATGATTTTGCGCGCGTTGTTAGATCCAATGTTTAACTGCATGTAAAGTCCATGCTATCCATTGGACTTCAACCAAATTTTGTATCCTGTACCTTAAGAGATGGAACTAAGAATATATTCGGTCACTAGGGCTGCCAACTGTAGTTCTTATTAGGCTACATTATGCCAGGTATACATTATTTCGTCCCAATTAGAAATTTCGATATTACCAACTTAATTTCGTCATTATTCTAGATAGATCCATATAGATTAAAGAATGAAACTTAAATTTTAAGAAAAGTAGGCTCTTTAGTTCGTCACGGAACTTCTTGTTTTTCATTATTATCCTCGTGTACATTTTCTCAGTCCTTAATGCCTCATGCCCTATTAATTAATTAATATCGTAGGGCCTCGACCGCCGGGTGCAAGCTTTGTTAATTGTCACCCAAAGGGTAGCTTGCATGTCGAAATTTGTTGCTCCTTGAAGCACTATGAAAGTCAAGGAGGTTAGATATCTAACCTCCTTGAGCACTATAGCGCTTTCTAGTAGAGAAATGAGGAACTTAGTGTTGGCCATTATGAACACGGCCTACTGAATTCAAATGGGTTCTTTTACATGCCAACATCGTATGACATGGTGTCGTAATTTTTGCCGCCTTTCAAAAATCACTTACCACGGCCAGGAGCGAACCTGCAAGCTTGGGAGTTAGTAATCCGACACGTTGACCACTCACCCACCGTGGCAAGCTGTCCTATTTTATACCATAGGCTAATGTGATTGGCATCAGAGCGATATTCACATTCTAAACTGATATCAATTTTCCTCATCCCGCGGAGGAAATACGTATATCTTGTAATGTAACGTAGTTGTGCTTTGAGAGTTCGAACTTGCCACTTGCAGGCAGGAGTTTAGCCCACTTGCAGAACTCTTGCCGATCGGCTGAAGTTGGCACGTAAAAAGTGGCGCGTGATTTATTGACAACAGTTTCTCGTTGAAAGTGCGGCTCTTGGGATTGAATTCTGTGTAAGGTGGAAGACTCCGCTTTGGAGAATCTGTGTGCTTCTCTCCCCATCTCCACTCATTTGCTCTCCATATCTTTTTTTTTTTTTTGCTCAGACTGGGTCTGTATGCAATCTTATTTTTATATTATTACTAGCTGAACCCGCCATGCGTTGCATGGAAAGTTTTGGTGTTGTAACTTTGTTTGTTGAAGTGCTTTTGGATTCCCAATATTTATTTATGTATTTATTTTCCGTTAACCACCTCTAAACTATTGTAAAATTGATTTACTATCTCAAAAAAATCATGGGAGCGTGCTCAACAACTCACCAAAGTTTCATCGCAATTAATTAAATGGTATATGAACGCATACGGGACTTTGTTGAAAAGATTCGAGCGCCGTTACCCATTTGTTGAATATACTCGTACGCTACCTATTGTAAAATGGATTTACTAAGTCGAAAACCTTTCCAGGCGTGTACACACCAACTCATGAACGTTTCATCGCAATCGGATGAATGGCATATGAACGCGTACGGGATTTTGTTTAAACGATTCACGCGCCTTCACTCATTTGTTGAATCTTTTGTGCGCCACCTATTGAAAAACGGATTTACTAATTCATACACCTTCGCAGGACTGTAATCAACTCACCAACGTTTTATCACAATCGGATGATTGGTATATGAACGCATACGTGACATTGTTGAAACGATTCACGCGCTGTCGCTCAATAGTTGAATGTACTCGTGCGCTACCAATTGTAAAATGGATTTACTAAATCAGAAATCTTTGCATGAGTGGAAACAACATTTCTCTAAATTGCATTGCAATCGTATGAATGGTATATGAACACATACGATTTTTTTTTAAGATACGCGTGCCGTTACTCATTTGTTGAATCTACTCGTGCGCTACCTATTGTAAAAATGATTTACTAAGTCATAAACCTTTCCTGGAGTGTGCACAACAATCCGACCAAAGATTCTTAGCAATCGGATGAATGGTATTTGAACGCTACGCGACTTTGTTTAAGCAATTGACGTGCCGTCGATCATTTGTTGAATCTAATTGTGCAATACCTATTGTAAAGTGGATGTACTAAGCCAGAAACCTTCCCTGAAGTGTACACAACATCTCACCCAAGTTTTATCGCAATCGGACGAATGGTATATGAATGCATACGGGACTTTGTTGAAACGCTTCGTGCGTCTTCGCTCATTTGTTGAATGTACTTGTGCGCTACCTATTGTAACATGGACTTACTAAGCCTGTAACTTTCCCTGGAGTGTACACAACAACTCACCCAAATTTAGTCGCTATCGGACGAATGGTATATGAACGCATACGGGACTATATTGAAACACTTCGCGCGTCGTCGCTCATTCGTTTAATCTTCTTGTGCGATACCTATTGTAAAGTGGATTTACTAACCCAGAAACCTTCCCTGAAGTTTACACAACATCTCACCCAAGTTTCATCGCTATCAGACGAATAGTATATGAATGCATACGGGACTTTGTTGAAACGCTTCGCGCGTCGTCGTTCATTTGTTGAATCTACTCGTGCCCTACCTATCGTAAAGTGGATTTGCTAAGCCAGAAACCTTGCCTGAAGTGTACACAACCTCTCACCCAAGTTTCATCGCTATCGGACGAATTGTATGTGAACGCATATAGGACTTTGTTGAAACGCTACGCCCGTCGTCGCTCATTTGTTGAATCTACTTGTGCGCTACCTATTTTTAAGTGGATTTACTAAGCCTAAAACGTTCCCTGGGGTGTACACAACAACTCACCCAAGTTTAGTCGCAATCGGACGAATGGTATATGAACACATACGGGACTATGTTGAAACACTTCGCGCGTCGTCGCACATTTGTTTAATCGACTTGTGCGATACCTATTGTTAAGTGGATTTACTAACCCAGAAAGCTTCCCTGAAGTGTACACAACATCTCACCCAAGTTTCATCGCTATCAGACGAATAGTATATGAAAGCATACGGGACTTTGTTGAAACGCTTCGCCCGTCGTCGCTCATTTGTTGAATCTACTCGTGCCCTACCTATCGTAAAGTGGATTTACTCAGCCAGAAACCTTGCCTGAAGTGTACACAACCACTCACCGAAAATTCATCGCTATCGGTCGAATGGTATGTGAACGCATACAGGACTTTGTTGAAACGCTTCGCCCGTCGTCGCTCATATGTTGCATCTACTCGTGCGCTACCTAATGTTAAGTGGGTTTACTAAACCAGAAACCTTCCCTGAATTGTACACAACATCTCACCCAAGTTTCATCGCTATCAGACGATTAGTATATGAACGCATACGGGACTTTGTTGAAACGCTTCGCCCGTCGTCGCTCATTTGCTGAATCTACTCGTGCGCTACCTATTGTTAAGTGGATTTACTAAGCCAGAAACCTTACTTGAAGTGTACAGAATATCTCACCCAAGTTTCATCGCAATGGGGTGAATGGCATATGAACGCATGTGGGACTTTCTTGAAACAAACGCATGTCATTTTGTTGAAGCTACTCGCGCGCCATCTATTGTACATTGGATTTACCACACCTATAACTTTTCCGGAACTGTGCACAACAACTCACCAAAATTTGATCGCAATCGGATGAATTGTATATGAACGCATCGCCATTACGCATTTGTTTAAACTACTCGTACGCTATCTATTTTGAAATGGATTAACTATGCCTATAAACCTCCCGGAAGTGTTTACAACAACTCACCAACATTTGATCGCAATCGGATGAATGGTTTATGAACGCATAAAAGACGAACACACAGACATTCCTTTTTATATTGAACCCGCTGAGCTATGGTTCATGTGATTTTTTTTTTATGACAGAGCATTCATGATGGGATGTTGTACTTTTGAACACACCCAGGAAGCCACGTGAAGCTGAGAGATCACGCGATACTTTGAAGTAGCGGTGAATCGCACTTTTGACTTTGGTGTAAACTGCCAATTATTATCTGAGGTCTTATTAATTATTTTTATCTTTCCTACGAGACTCAGAATATTCCTTTTCGTCATGCTGCATTATTAAAACATTTTGGAGAATGTTTATTTTTACTTTAGGTAAGGTAATACCCTTGCAGATACGCAAAAAGGAACGTAAGTAGTCGCTCAACGTTTTCGTTTTGACGACCTACTTTCTAGAGACACCCAGTACCGGAGCACTGCGTCTTGAGAATCCGCCTTGTGTAGGCGTGGAATTACATTTGTCCTACGAGACGTAGAAGAATATCCGCTGTTTAGCGTTAAAAGTGATTATAAGGTGCCATCGAGCAAGCAAATACTAATATCCACTGTCGATGAAGTCCAGTGAATTAAATAAGAAGCTTGGGAAATAATTATTGGCAAGTATAGTGTATTGCACAACATTGCTGTGACATCACATATTACCCACGCGTATGTGGAGGGCAGATGCCTAGTGGAAATATACAGGTAATAGTGTTACAATTATCCTGAATAAGTGTGATTATAATTGTATGAGATATTTAAATTGCCAAAGTGGAAATTTCATCTTTGAAACGTCGTATAATTCACGGATGCTGCGTGATACAAAAGTAGCGTCACTAGCACGTGCAGCATTATAAAATAGTATTAGCTCACATGCTAATCCACATCTGCAAGATTAAGGCTGTGTCGTATTTTATAATTGAAGCCTATAATAGTCACGACGGACATTATAATTTTGGAAGTGAGAGGATGAATAATCACGCAACTTATTTCGCTACCCACGTGATTGGACTTTTCTTCACCATGGTTGAAGCAGTCACCATGGGCTAATACCATCCCGGTATGGGGGGGGGGGGGGGTGACGTTTCTACAGGAACCCGCATGATGGTGGAACTTCCAGAACGATGAACGAGAGGGAAGGAGCCAAAATGCCATTTCCAGGCATATCCACGAAGTTGTCGACAGGGACAAATCGAACCCTGGTCTTTGGGGGAGTCCAGATGGGAATCCTGATGAGGAGGATACCGATCCAGAGAGCCAGAGAGGTTTATGTACAACCCTTGTTGTGGAATAGAGAGCTGAGTGAGAGCTCCTCCATTTCGTGAGTTTTTGTCACACCCCTTTCTTTGTTCTAGTTTCTGGTGGTATAGTAGTTTTAATGTAGTTTGTGAATCAACCACACTCAGTGTCAGCCATTTTTCTAGGTAGGGATGTAACTAGATTAGTTAGATGTCATTTATTTCAGTTTAGAGTGAGACACCCTTGGGGTCAGACATTTTGGTCAGCCCTGGTGCAGCTTGGTGAACGTCGTGGAACGTCAATGCCTACCTTTTTGCTGAACCTGATCGTAGTCATTTTGAGGCTATTTTGTTCAACCCTACTTGGGGTAATTTTCAAGTCTTTGCTGACTGTAGTTATGGCAATCAGATGCCTTGGTTATTAATTGACTGCATTCTTCGCAGCCATCCTTTGTTACACCCCTGACTGTCGTTAGAACGGTCGTATCATTTAGGTAGTCGACAGTAACTACCAGTTTGTAAATGCATTATATTTCATTTTGAATAAGCTCAGAAGCTATTCTTGGTCATGTTTGAACCTAACAACTAGAAGGAATGTTTCGTTGCCTAGCATCGAACGCGGTTCCCAACGTATCATTAAGCAGATCTAGTGTGTGAATCTGTGCCACATTTATCATAATTTTTGCTTGTGTCTTGTGAGACACGTTTTTATTTGATGTTCTAGCAACTACTGAGTTGCATTTTTAAAGCAAAGAGCTTCAGTTATTGTAAGTTTACTTTCATTTAGACGTCTTTGGTAGAAAGACGGAAGTGTATTACTATACTCAGATTTATAGCGTGCGTTTGATACACGGACTCTGTAGAGATCCGCAACCTATGGTAAAGTTTTTTATGAACCGGCCAAGTGCAGGTTTTGTATTGATTAAATCGCCGGCCTTGAATAAACTGGTTATGTAACCCAGTGACCTAGAGCACGCCTGCTTCATTGTGAGACAAAACTACTATAGACGAGGACAGAGTACAATTTGTATTCGCTTTTCCTTTCATTGCTATTTTGCTTATGGAAATCAGTTTCCACTCTTGTATTTGATCACTTGTTTTATGGATCGGTTTTTGTTAGTTTAACGCTCTGTTGCGTGTATTGTCGTATGACAGGTACAGTTATGTAAGGTTTTCTATAGGATGGTGAAGTCTACCCTGTTATAGCAGGATGTTATTGTATGCTTTGTCCGGGGATGATCCCGTTGACCAGATGTTAATGGAAGGTAACTGTTGTACAGGCCTATCCCAGAGTTATTGAACGCGAGCTTAGCGCCGCTGGTAACCCGTGTTATTGTGTGTCCGAGTTGTTATACTCGTTGATTATATTCCGACTGTTGAGTCGAGGCTTTTTTTGGTGGAGAATGATCTCAGTTGGAGACACTCCGTGCCCAGGCTATTGTCAATGTTATTCGCCATAAACCTACGATAAACCTATAAACCGACATCCTAATAATAAGACGCATAATTGTTGTAAAACAAGCCTAACTAACGATTCTTTCTATCTAACTTTGTTCTTTGCATTCTGGAACTGTTGACATAGCCGTGCAGTTGAAGATAATTTCCTTGTGAGGAAATGACTAGGACAGTTGACATTTTTGTAGCGACCTGAAGCATGCGCGAACCTAGAGTTCGTAGCTTGTGGAGCTCAGGCCATGCGATGTCAGACGTGGTCTCAACTGCGCATTCGTCACCGTAACTATACACATTAGATGACTATGGTTTACAAAGAGTAAACCAAGGTGTAGGCAGGAATTTTTAATAAAACTACTGTGTCTATTTCGTTATTAATTTATGATGTCAAGTGTATTAAACCCTACATGTTACTTTATTGTGTGCTGTTAGCACATAGTTATTAAGCATAATTAAATTGTTTGTTTTTCATGGCTGTACACTTAGCTTTTGGATGTGATTGTTTTCTTTTACGGACGTCATCGCCGTAAATTTTGTTAATTGATAGGACTTAGCTAGTTGAATTAATGTTAAATTTAAATGTCGAAATGGTACCATCCTAACCTAGATTTGTTTTGCTACCCTGTTAAATGTAAATTCAGATATTAGCTTGATCTTGTAACTTGAACTAGGGACTTGCGTCGTACCATATTCCTAGCGTTGCTGTTGTTGCTTTATCATTGTGAGTTAGATCTTTCGCGAGGGTTTTCAGTAACTTCTCAGGTAGGGGGACCTGTTCTTTATCTTTGTTTATTTATTAATTTGCGGACTAGCCGATTATAACCCTCCGAACTAGGCTAGGGGCTTGTGAATTTTAATAAATTTTCACGGTGTTTTACATGAGTCTGGATGTTTATTTTCTCAGTCTAGTTTTAAGGTGAACCTTTCCTTAGGCGGTCTATGACCATCGTCACCATGTACCACGATCCCTGTGGACTACGGACTCTCGTGCCGCTTTAGTCTTTATGGAAGGTCACCTGATCCTCACGGTACTTTTTTTTATTCGATTTATGTGTCGTTAGTTGAGTCATCGTGGTTGTTGACATCAACTAAACGGTCTCATAAAAATGGCGCCCAACTCATGTGCCGACGTTAACGTGGTGACCCTCAGTACCATGTTATTTTTTTGAGGATCTTAATGATGATTAATGGTAAATTGACAGGACTGGGACGAACTTAGAAAGTCGTACTGCAGATCAATTGACCGCATGGCATTCATGTTTGATAGAAGTCCATGGGGTGAGGCTTTAGTGTTGGATAAATGAAGGATAGGATTTTCTTTGATGATGCCTCATCCTAAGTAAATGTAATACTTTGCTTTGCTCACCGTTGTCTTTGTAAATGTAGAAGCACTTAGTTTGCATACTCCAGCTGTACTCGTGATATTTATATAAATGAAGCAAGCTTTATACCACCAAGTAACTAATCATAGCTGTAAGTTCCAGTAGAAATTGATCCCTCACTTTCTCATATATTTCTTATCTATGGATGAGGAAACTATTCGTCGTGTGTTTGGAGAGATGATGGCAGGTGTGAATGCCAATCTTCAACAGATTACTGCTGACTTAGGTCAGAATACTCAGGCTGTAAATACTGTAAGCGGTCATGTGGACCAGGTTAGACAGGAAGTCAACAATGTCAGTGGTCATGTGGACCAGGTTAGACAGGACTTAGAGATTAACACTCAGTCTATAAACAATGTAAGACAGGACTTAGAAATTAACACCCACTCTGTAAATAATGTTAGGGCTGATTTAACTCAAGTCAGGGCAGACATGGATACATATAGGATCGAAGCGAGAAATGATCTGACGGCAGGTTTAGCAGCTGTTAGGGTTGATGTCATACGACACCATCAGGAGGCTAACCAGCGCGTAGATTGCTTAACCGACCAGATGAATAGAGCTAGGGAGGAGGTGCAAAACCGATTGGAGGAGCACACAGCTCAAATTCAGACAACCTTGAATAAAGTCCAGATAGACATGAGAGCAGATCTGGAACATACCAGGGAAGAATTCGGGACTCGACTAGATCACGTCGAGGGATTTATCGGAAATGTGAAGAAGGACATGGCAACCATGAACGTTGGTTTAATCTTGATGAGAGGAGCTGCCAATGCCGTTAATAACAACGTGAAGACTATCGTTGATGGCATGATGGAGATTAAAGAGGAACTTAACACCAACAGGAGAAACATTTCTGAATTGACGGAAACCGTAGCCAGTCTACGTGAGACAGTTGATGTTCATCATGAGGAACACAAAATTGACCTCATGTTATTGAGAGGTGACCTCAACGAACACGAAGCTACAGTCGAGGCTAAGGTAGCCGAGGTTAGAGACGATGTGGGTAAAATCCAAGAAAATATGTCCAGAGTTGAAGGAGATATCGATTCCTTACAAAAGAGATTTGAGGAAGTCGCGGTGACCGAGAGGTTAGACCTCAGTTATAACCTTAGGACGGCCATACGCGAGGTAGACACAAACCTCAAGGGAAAGGTTGACAGGATCGAGCTGCAATTGAACGACTTAGGCAACAAAGTCGCAGCCAGAACCATCCCAGGTCTTGAAGTAATAGAAAGACGCCTGGACAGACTCGAGACGACTCCAAGAGAGAGACACGTACACCCACAGATGGGAGAATCTCAGGAAACGCCTATATCTCAATCAGGAGGAATGATGCCTACCCATTTCCAACCCAGCGCGCCTATGGAATCGCAACCGTCACAATTCACTAATATAGCGCAAGGTCAGACCTTGAACTTGAACGCTCACCCGTTTCAACCAGCATCTAATCGAATTAGTCATGAGACTAACACTCCTACGCAGAGTTACATGCAAAATACTTTCAGACCCGCGAATACGCAGGGAAATGTCACCATAATTCGTTCAAGAGAGGAGCAACCAGCTCGCTTCTCGGGAACTGGGAGCGGTGTTACTCCAGTGGAATTCCTAGCAAATGTCGAAAGCTACTTACGTGATACTATGGTAACTCCAGAGAGGGAACTAAGAGTTATAGAGCGACTGCTTGAGGGACAAGCCGGTACCTGGTTCAGAGCATTCCGATACTCATTCACAGGCTACCAAGACTTTAAGGAAGCGTTATTAAGAACATATTGGTCGAGCGACGTCCAGCAGAGTATCCGAGCTGAGATGTACACTCGAAGGTACAGTTCCAATACACCTACTCGTTATGCGAATTACTTCGCAATACAGCTCGCGAAGCTCCGTTGTCTTCAGCCTCCGTTGTCCGAACAAGATTTGGTGAACACAATTGTTTGGCAGTACCCTGCGGATGTACAACGTGTGTTAATCGCTGCAGGGGCATCCACTTTCCAGCAGTGTGACCAGATACTGCGAAGGTTGGATGCTAACACAGAACAGTTTCCTACACACCGTCAGCAGAAGGCTGATAGGCGCGAGGATAGACATATGAATCTGACGACTGTTGATAAAGTGAGCCAGACGCCACAACAAACACAAACCACAGAGGATTCTGGGCGACGTGATAACAATTACAGTTATAACAGGAGAGAATGGAACAACACTCCGTATACTCGAAATCAACATGATGACCGGCGAAGTCATTGGGACCGGCGATTCGACCGAAGGACGGACGACAACCGACGTCATGAAAACAACCGCCGAGGGAATGACGGAAGAAATCAGCAACACGGACGTATTCGTAGAGACTATCGATATAGTGGGGGTTACGACAGAAATCGAGACCCTAGATACCAGCCAGACAGGGATTGGAAAGGAAGAGCACGGGAGAGCCGTGAGTACCTCCAACAATTGAGAGAATTGCAGATCCAAGAAGAGGGAGAACGGAACCCTACTTCGAGGGAAAATAGACATTCGGCGCAGGAGACGGAGCAGAACCAGCCCAGTACTTCTCGCCATGACAGAAAAAAAAAACTCCGAAAAATCAATAGATTCTTGTTTGGTTGAGCACCGAGTAACTGCCTCTATATTACTCTGGGAGCCAATCCAAGAAGACTTGTTGGACGAACGACGAACGACGAACCACAATTATGAATTAACACGTCTACCCAAGATTGTAGCCACCTTGAATGAAGTCAGTGTAGTCATACTCATCGATACTGGAGCGATGATTAGTGTAATTTCCGCCGATTGCCATGCCAGACTTAGAGCAAACTCTGAGGTGACGGAGTTGCCCATTTCAGCTATAAGAGTCAGAGGTGTCATACCTGACCGCGTTGTAACGTGCAAAATCCAGATTTTGTGTACTGTGAAGATTTCGAGCCACGTGTACTTGCACGAATTTCTCGTAATGAAGGGCCTGCATCATGATGCCATTTTAGGCGCAGACTTCATTAGAAAATATGATGGAATCATTGACATGGGACGGAATACGGTTAGAGTTCAAGCCGAACGAACCCATTCAGATGAGCCTAATTGAAGAAGAACCGGAATTCCTATCCGAAGTAGACGTAGTCGAAGCATTAAATGGCAAGGAAATTGAGGCGACACTAGATGCCGACGAAGAGGCAGAATCGTTATCAGCACCCACACATGAGGATCTTGAGGCAATACTGAACGGATACAGAGATATATTCGACACCACACCTGGTGAGATATTAGACTACGAGTATGATCTTGTATTACTGGACGATTCCCCATTCCAGAAAAGGATCTATCCGATTGCCGAGAAACATCTCGAAGAAGCTGCTAAGAAGATCCATGAGATGGAAGCAGCAGGTACAATCAAGAAATCACCGACTCCTTTCTTGAATCCCATAATACCTGTGGTTAAGGTAGATGGAAGCTTGAGACTTTGTCTTGATGCCAGAGCCTTGAATGAACGCCTAGCTCCTGAGCACGACAGACCGCCCAAGATTAGGGACATTCTCAGGAAGTTCAAAGGAAAAAGGATATTTTCATCATTAGACTTGGTTCAGTCTTATTACCATATCAGATTATTTGAGCATACTCAGAAATATACTGGATTCTTGTTTGATCAGACTACTTATGTATTCCAAAAACTACCATTTGGATTGAAAAATGCCGGAGCCGCATTAATCAGAGCACTTGATGCCAAGCTGACTCATGAAGTGAAGCAGAAGGTGATATGTTATGTGGATGACATAATCATAGCTTCGGGAACAGAAGAAGAGCATTTAAAGACATTGCGCCTTGTTTTTGAGAATCTCCGACAGGCAAATTTTAAGGTCAAGTTTGACGAGTGTCGATTTTTTCAGGAAGAAGTGAAATTCGTAGGACACATAATCAATGGAGAAGGATATAGACCGAATCCGGCAAAGATTAGAACTGTTGCTGCATTTCCAACACCAACCCGTGTGAAACACGTGAGACAATTCTTAGGAATTCTCCAATTCTTTGCTGCTCATTGTGAGAAGTATTCCGAAACTGTTGCACCACTGCAAGGATTATTGAAAAAGAACTGCAGGTGGAACTGGAATGATGAATGCGAGATAGCTTTCAGGAGAGCTAAACAGATGCTTGTGGACTCAATTCAGTTAGAATATCCGGATTACTCTCGGAACTTTATTCTAGAAACTGATGCATCTGCCATTGGTATAGGAGCCATTTTACTGCAGGAAGATGATGAGAAGAAACGTCATTACATTGCTTTCTTAAGCCGACGTTTAAGAGCACATGAATCTCACTACTTCACGACCGAGATAGAAGCACTTGCAATTGTTTACGCACTTGAATACTGGCAGAAACTTCTGTTAGGTCAGAGGATTATTGTGAGAACCGATCATCATGCGTTGACCTTCATCTTGAGAACAAGACTGGCAAGCGACAGGATCACACGTTGGACGCTGTTTCTCCAACAGTTCGATTTGGAAATAGTTTATCGACCAGGCAGAGAGAATGTGTTGGCCGACATCCTCAGCCGGAATCCTGAAGCTACTGTTAATGCCATAGACATCGAGGGAGAATGCGAGGAACACCTTCGCCGACTTCGTCATTTACCTGAAGGACAGCGACGTGAGGAGGAACTCAGACATATTATCCGTTTCCTAGAACGAAGAATGGATCCACAGGATGATCATTATGCAAGGATTGCTGCTGTTGCAGATGATTATTTGATTTATCATCGTGTCTTATACAAGTTTGTAGACGAGGACCACACTCAACTGCGTGCAGTTATTCCTAGGAGATACCAAGAATCTGTTATTCTTATGGTACATTTATCCATTGGACATGGTGGAACAGACAAAACCATTGCAACTATCAAGGAGTCTTTCACATGGAAAGGGTTAGGAGCCACCGTTAGACAGTGTTTACGTGCTTGCGACGCATGCCAGCGGAACAAGTACACGTCACACTTGCTGAAGGAACAACCTAGACCAATACTACCAACTCAACCTAGAGAGTTGTATGCACAGGACCTGTATGGCCCAATACCTAAGGCTCGTCGTGGGAATCGATACATCGTTGTAACGGTGGATGTGTTCACGAAATATACGATGCTTCATCCAATTCAAAAAGCTACTGCACATCAGATTATTCAGAGGATTAGACGTCAAGTGATACCGGAGGCAGGAAAGCCACAATTCTTGTTGACTGATCACGGATCACAGTACACCTCAGCAGAATTTGCCAATGCCTTGAATGAGCTTGAAATAGGTCATGTTTTATCATCTATTCGACATCCAGAGAGCAACCCAGCAGAATGCGTGATGTCTATTATCGCAAAATTCTGTCGATTATATTGTCAAGAAGAACACTGGCGATGGACTGAAGTCCTTGTTATTATGGCAAAATGTATTAATTCAACAGTACATGAAAGCACTGGTCAAATACCTATGGTCTTGCATTTGAACCAGATGCCGCTGAGAATATGGGATCGTGTGATTGTAAATCCACCTTGTTTACAACCATCACATGCCAGCAGACTTTTAGCTGCGAGAGAGACTATGGACAGACAAGCTGCCAAGCGCTTGAGAAGAACTAGACGCCAGAGGTTTAGAGAACCACTAGTAGAAGGAGACCTTATCCTTATAAGGAGACCCGGAATTTCTAGTCCTATAGACCGCATATATGGGAAATTTCTATCCTTGTATTATGGCCCTAGTCGTATCCGACAGCCTTTAAACAATGGAAGTTATGTGATAGAAGACATTAGGACAGGAGAGCGCATTGGAACCTTTAATGCAGCCAATCTAAAAAAATATCACTCTTGAATGAATTTCAAAGCAAATAAAAATGTTATCCCAACATTTTATTTGAAACGACAGAGAGGCAGATGAACCCGCTGAGCTATGGTTCATGTGATATTTTTTTTTATGACAGAGCATTCATGATGGGATGTTGTACTTTTGAACACACCCAGGAAGCCACGTGAAGCTGAGAGATCACGCGATACTTTGAAGTAGCGGTGAATCGCACTTTTGACTTTGGTGTAAACTGCCAATTATTATCTGAGGTCTTATTAATTATTTTTATCTTTCCTACGAGACTCAGAATATTCCTTTTCGTCATGCTGCATTATTAAAACATTTTGGAGAATGTTTATTTTTACTTTAGGTAAGGTAATACCCTTGCAGATACGCAAAAAGGAACGTAAGTAGTCGCTCAACGTTTTCGTTTTGACGACCTACTTTCTAGAGACACCCAGTACCGGAGCACTGCGTCTTGAGAATCCGCCTTGTGTAGGCGTGGAATTACATTTGTCCTACGAGACGTAGAAGAATATCCGCTGTTTAGCGTTAAAAGTGATTATAAGGTGCCATCGAGCAAGCAAATACTAATATCCACTGTCGATGAAGTCCAGTGAATTAAATAAGAAGCTTGGGAAATAATTATTGGCAAGTATAGTGTATTGCACAACATTGCTGTGACATCACATATTACCCACGCGTATGTGGAGGGCAGATGCCTAGTGGAAATATACAGGTAATAGTGTTACAATTATCCTGAATAAGTGTGATTATAATTGTATGAGATATTTAAATTGCCAAAGTGGAAATTTCATCTTTGAAACGTCGTATAATTCACGGATGCTGCGTGATACAAAAGTAGCGTCACTAGCACGTGCAGCATTATAAAATAGTATTAGCTCACATGCTAATCCACATCTGCAAGATTAAGGCTGTGTCGTATTTTATAATTGAAGCCTATAATAGTCACGACGGACATTATAATTTTGGAAGTGAGAGGATGAATAATCACGCAACTTATTTCGCTACCCACGTGATTGGACTTTTCTTCACCATGGTTGAAGCAGTCACCATGGGCTAATACCATCCCGGTATGGGGGGGGGGGTGACGTTTCTACAGGAACCCGCATGATGGTGGAACTTCCAGAACGATGAACGAGAGGGAAGGAGCCAAAATGCCATTTCCAGGCATATCCACGAAGTTGTCGACAGGGACAAATCGAACCCTGGTCTTTGGGGGAGTCCAGATGGGAATCCTGATGAGGAGGATACCGATCCAGAGAGCCAGAGAGGTTTATGTACAACCCTTGTTGTGGAATAGAGAGCTGAGTGAGAGCTCCTCCATTTCGTGAGTTTTTGTCACACCCCTTTCTTTGTTCTAGTTTCTGGTGGTATAGTAGTTTTAATGTAGTTTGTGAATCAACCACACTCAGTGTCAGCCATTTTTCTAGGTAGGGATGTAACTAGATTAGTTAGATGTCATTTATTTCAGTTTAGAGTGAGACACCCTTGGGGTCAGACATTTTGGTCAGCCCTGGTGCAGCTTGGTGAACGTCGTGGAACGTCAATGCCTACCTTTTTGCTGAACCTGATCGTAGTCATTTTGAGGCTATTTTGTTCAACCCTACTTGGGGTAATTTTCAAGTCTTTGCTGACTGTAGTTATGGCAATCAGATGCCTTGGTTATTAATTGACTGCATTCTTCGCAGCCATCCTTTGTTACACCCCTGACTGTCGTTAGAACGGTCGTATCATTTAGGTAGTCGACAGTAACTACCAGTTTGTAAATGCATTATATTTCATTTTGAATAAGCTCAGAAGCTATTCTTGGTCATGTTTGAACCTAACAACTAGAAGGAATGTTTCGTTGCCTAGCATCGAACGCGGTTCCCAACGTATCATTAAGCAGATCTAGTGTGTGAATCTGTGCCACATTTATCATAATTTTTGCTTGTGTCTTGTGAGACACGTTTTTATTTGATGTTCTAGCAACTACTGAGTTGCATTTTTAAAGCAAAGAGCTTCAGTTATTGTAAGTTTACTTTCATTTAGACGTCTTTGGTAGAAAGACGGAAGTGTATTACTATACTCAGATTTATAGCGTGCGTTTGATACACGGACTCTGTAGAGATCCGTAACCTATGGTAAAGTTTTTTATGAACCGGCCAAGTGCAGGTTTTGTATTGATTAAATCGCCGGCCTTGAATAAACTGGTTATGTAACCCAGTGACCTAGAGCACGCCTGCTTCATTGTGAGACAAAACTACTATAGACGAGGACAGAGTACAATTTGTATTCGCTTTTCCTTTCATTGCTATTTTGCTTATGGAAATCAGTTTCCACTCTTGTATTTGATCACTTGTTTTATGGATCGGTTTTTGTTAGTTTAACGCTCTGTTGCGTGTATTGTCGTATGACAGGTACAGTTATGTAAGGTTTTCTATAGGATGGTGAAGTCTACCCTGTCATAGCAGGATGTTATTGTATGCTTTGTCCGGGGATGATCCCGTTGACCAGATGTTAATGGAAGGTAACTGTTGTACAGGCCTATCCCAGAGTTATTGAACGCGAGCTTAGCGCCGCTGGTAACCCGTGTTATTGTGTGTCCGAGTTGTTATACTCGTTGATTATATTCCGACTGTTGAGTCGAGGCTTTTTTTGGTGGAGAATGATCTCAGTTGGAGACACTCCGTGCCCAGGCTATTGTCAATGTTATTCGCCATAAACCTACGATAAACCTATAAACCGACATCCTAATAATAAGACGCATAATTGTTGTAAAACAAGCCTAACTAACGATTCTTTCTATCTAACTTTGTTCTTTGCATTCTGGAACTGTTGACATAGCCGTGCAGTTGAAGATAATTTCCTTGTGAGGAAATGACTAGGACAGTTGACATTTTTGTAGCGACCTGAAGCATGCGCGAACCTAGAGTTCGTAGCTTGTGGAGCTCAGGCCATGCGATGTCAGACGTGGTCTCAACTGCGCATTCGTCACCGTAACTATACACATTAGATGACTATGGTTTACAAAGAGTAAACCAAGGTGTAGGCAGGAATTTTTAATAAAACTACTGTGTCTATTTCGTTATTAATTTATGATGTCAAGTGTATTAAACCCTACATGTTACTTTATTGTGTGCTGTTAGCACATAGTTATTAAGCATAATTAAATTGTTTGTTTTTCATGGCTGTACACTTAGCTTTTGGATGTGATTGTTTTCTTTTACGGACGTCATCGCCGTAAATTTTGTTAATTGATAGGACTTAGCTAGTTGAATTAATGTTAAATTTAAATGTCGAAATGGTACCATCCTAACCTAGATTTGTTTTGCTACCCTGTTAAATGTAAATTCAGATATTAGCTTGATCTTGTAACTTGAACTAGGGACTTGCGTCGTACCATATTCCTAGCGTTGCTGTTGTTGCTTTATCATTGTGAGTTAGATCTTTCGCGAGGGTTTTCAGTAACTTCTCAGGTAGGGGGACCTGTTCTTTATCTTTGTTTATTTATTAATTTGCGGACTAGCCGATTATAACCCTCCGAACTAGGCTAGGGGCTTGTGAATTTTAATAAATTTTCACGGTGTTTTACATGAGTCTGGATGTTTATTTTCTCAGTCTAGTTTTAAGGTGAACCTTTCCTTAGGCGGTCTATGACCATCGTCACCATGTACCACGATCCCTGTGGACTACGGACTCTCGTGCCGCTTTAGCCTTTATGGAAGGTCACCTGATCCTCACGGTACTTTTTTTTATTCGATTTATGTGTCGTTAGTTGAGTCATCGTGGTTGTTGACATCAACTAAACGGTCTCATAAAAATGGCGCCCAACTCATGTGCCGACGTTAACGTGGTGACCCTCAGTACCATGTTATTTTTTTGAGGATCTTAATGATGATTAATGGTAAATTGACAGGACTGGGACGAACTTAGAAAGTCGTACTGCAGATCAATTGACCGCATGGCATTCATGTTTGATAGAAGTCCATGGGGTGAGGCTTTAGTGTTGGATAAATGAAGGATAGGATTTTCTTTGATGATGCCTCATCCTAAGTAAATGTAATACTTTGCTTTGCTCACCGTTGTCTTTGTAAATGTAGAAGCACTTAGTTTGCATACTCCAGCTGTACTCGTGATATTTATATAAATGAAGCAAGCTTTATACCACCAAGTAACTAATCATAGCTGTAAGTTCCAGTAGAAATTGATCCCTCACTTTCTCATATATTTCTTATCTATGGATGAGGAAACTATTCGTCGTGTGTTTGGAGAGATGATGGCAGGTGTGAATGCCAATCTTCAACAGATTACTGCTGACTTAGGTCAGAATACTCAGGCTGTAAATACTGTAAGCGGTCATGTGGACCAGGTTAGACAGGAAGTCAACAATGTCAGTGGTCATGTGGACCAGGTTAGACAGGACTTAGAGATTAACACTCAGTCTATAAACAATGTAAGACAGGACTTAGAAATTAACACCCACTCTGTAAATAATGTTAGGGCTGATTTAACTCAAGTCAGGGCAGACATGGATACATATAGGATCGAAGCGAGAAATGATCTGACGGCAGGTTTAGCAGCTGTTAGGGTTGATGTCATACGACACCATCAGGAGGCTAACCAGCGCGTAGATTGCTTAACCGACCAGATGAATAGAGCTAGGGAGGAGGTGCAAAACCGATTGGAGGAGCACACAGCTCAAATTCAGACAACCTTGAATAAAGTCCAGATAGACATGAGAGCAGATCTGGAACATACCAGGGAAGAATTCGGGACTCGACTAGATCACGTCGAGGGATTTATCGGAAATGTGAAGAAGGACATGGCAACCATGAACGTTGGTTTAATCTTGATGAGAGGAGCTGCCAATGCCGTTAATAACAACGTGAAGACTATCGTTGATGGCATGATGGAGATTAAAGAGGAACTTAACACCAACAGGAGAAACATTTCTGAATTGACGGAAACCGTAGCCAGTCTACGTGAGACAGTTGATGTTCATCATGAGGAACACAAAATTGACCTCATGTTATTGAGAGGTGACCTCAACGAACACGAAGCTACAGTCGAGGCTAAGGTAGCCGAGGTTAGAGACGATGTGGGTAAAATCCAAGAAAATATGTCCAGAGTTGAAGGAGATATCGATTCCTTACAAAAGAGATTTGAGGAAGTCGCGGTGACCGAGAGGTTAGACCTCAGTTATAACCTTAGGACGGCCATACGCGAGGTAGACACAAACCTCAAGGGAAAGGTTGACAGGATCGAGCTGCAATTGAACGACTTAGGCAACAAAGTCGCAGCCAGAACCATCCCAGGTCTTGAAGTAATAGAAAGACGCCTGGACAGACTCGAGACGACTCCAAGAGAGAGACACGTACACCCACAGATGGGAGAATCTCAGGAAACGCCTATATCTCAATCAGGAGGAATGATGCCTACCCATTTCCAACCCAGCGCGCCTATGGAATCGCAACCGTCACAATTCACTAATATAGCGCAAGGTCAGACCTTGAACTTGAACGCTCACCCGTTTCAACCAGCATCTAATCGAATTAGTCATGAGACTAACACTCCTACGCAGAGTTACATGCAAAATACTTTCAGACCCGCGAATACGCAGGGAAATGTCACCATAATTCGTTCAAGAGAGGAGCAACCAGCTCGCTTCTCGGGAACTGGGAGCGGTGTTACTCCAGTGGAATTCCTAGCAAATGTCGAAAGCTACTTACGTGATACTATGGTAACTCCAGAGAGGGAACTAAGAGTTATAGAGCGACTGCTTGAGGGACAAGCCGGTACCTGGTTCAGAGCATTCCGATACTCATTCACAGGCTACCAAGACTTTAAGGAAGCGTTATTAAGAACATATTGGTCGAGCGACGTCCAGCAGAGTATCCGAGCTGAGATGTACACTCGAAGGTACAGTTCCAATACACCTACTCGTTATGCGAATTACTTCGCAATACAGCTCGCGAAGCTCCGTTGTCTTCAGCCTCCGTTGTCCGAACAAGATTTGGTGAACACAATTGTTTGGCAGTACCCTGCGGATGTACAACGTGTGTTAATCGCTGCAGGGGCATCCACTTTCCAGCAGTGTGACCAGATACTGCGAAGGTTGGATGCTAACACAGAACAGTTTCCTACACACCGTCAGCAGAAGGCTGATAGGCGCGAGGATAGACATATGAATCTGACGACTGTTGATAAAGTGAGCCAGACGCCACAACAAACACAAACCACAGAGGATTCTGGGCGACGTGATAACAATTACAGTTATAACAGGAGAGAATGGAACAACACTCCGTATACTCGAAATCAACATGATGACCGGCGAAGTCATTGGGACCGGCGATTCGACCGAAGGACGGACGACAACCGACGTCATGAAAACAACCGCCGAGGGAATGACGGAAGAAATCAGCAACACGGACGTATTCGTAGAGACTATCGATATAGTGGGGGTTACGACAGAAATCGAGACCCTAGATACCAGCCAGACAGGGATTGGAAAGGAAGAGCACGGGAGAGCCGTGAGTACCTCCAACAATTGAGAGAATTGCAGATCCAAGAAGAGGGAGAACGGAACCCTACTTCGAGGGAAAATAGACATTCGGCGCAGGAGACGGAGCAGAACCAGCCCAGTACTTCTCGCCATGACAGAAAAAAAAAACTCCGAAAAATCAATAGATTCTTGTTTGGTTGAGCACCGAGTAACTGCCTCTATATTACTCTGGGAGCCAATCCAAGAAGACTTGTTGGACGAACGACGAACGACGAACCACAATTATGAATTAACACGTCTACCCAAGATTGTAGCCACCTTGAATGAAGTCAGTGTAGTCATACTCATCGATACTGGAGCGATGATTAGTGTAATTTCCGCCGATTGCCATGCCAGACTTAGAGCAAACTCTGAGGTGACGGAGTTGCCCATTTCAGCTATAAGAGTCAGAGGTGTCATACCTGACCGCGTTGTAACGTGCAAAATCCAGATTTTGTGTACTGTGAAGATTTCGAGCCACGTGTACTTGCACGAATTTCTCGTAATGAAGGGCCTGCATCATGATGCCATTTTAGGCGCAGACTTCATTAGAAAATATGATGGAATCATTGACATGGGACGGAATACGGTTAGAGTTCAAGCCGAACGAACCCATTCAGATGAGCCTAATTGAAGAAGAACCGGAATTCCTATCCGAAGTAGACGTAGTCGAAGCATTAAATGGCAAGGAAATTGAGGCGACACTAGATGCCGACGAAGAGGCAGAATCGTTATCAGCACCCACACATGAGGATCTTGAGGCAATACTGAACGGATACAGAGATATATTCGACACCACACCTGGTGAGATATTAGACTACGAGTATGATCTTGTATTACTGGACGATTCCCCATTCCAGAAAAGGATCTATCCGATTGCCGAGAAACATCTCGAAGAAGCTGCTAAGAAGATCCATGAGATGGAAGCAGCAGGTACAATCAAGAAATCACCGACTCCTTTCTTGAATCCCATAATACCTGTGGTTAAGGTAGATGGAAGCTTGAGACTTTGTCTTGATGCCAGAGCCTTGAATGAACGCCTAGCTCCTGAGCACGACAGACCGCCCAAGATTAGGGACATTCTCAGGAAGTTCAAAGGAAAAAGGATATTTTCATCATTAGACTTGGTTCAGTCTTATTACCATATCAGATTATCTGAGCATACTCAGAAATATACTGGATTCTTGTTTGATCAGACTACTTATGTATTCCAAAAACTACCATTTGGATTGAAAAATGCCGGAGCCGCATTAATCAGAGCACTTGATGCCAAGCTGACTCATGAAGTGAAGCAGAAGGTGATATGTTATGTGGATGACATAATCATAGCTTCGGGAACAGAAGAAGAGCATTTAAAGACATTGCGCCTTGTTTTTGAGAATCTCCGACAGGCAAATTTTAAGGTCAAGTTTGACGAGTGTCGATTTTTTCAGGAAGAAGTGAAATTCGTAGGACACATAATCAATGGAGAAGGATATAGACCGAATCCGGCAAAGATTAGAACTGTTGCTGCATTTCCAACACCAACCCGTGTGAAACACGTGAGACAATTCTTAGGAATTCTCCAATTCTTTGCTGCTCATTGTGAGAAGTATTCCGAAACTGTTGCACCACTGCAAGGATTATTGAAAAAGAACTGCAGGTGGAACTGGAATGATGAATGCGAGATAGCTTTCAGGAGAGCTAAACAGATGCTTGTGGACTCAATTCAGTTAGAATATCCAGATTACTCTCGGAACTTTATTCTAGAAACTGATGCATCTGCCATTGGTATAGGAGCCATTTTACTGCAGGAAGATGATGAGAAGAAACGTCATTACATTGCTTTCTTAAGCCGACGTTTAAGAGCACATGAATCTCACTACTTCACGACCGAGATAGAAGCACTTGCAATTGTTTACGCACTTGAATACTGGCAGAAACTTCTGTTAGGTCAGAGGATTATTGTGAGAACCGATCATCATGCGTTGACCTTCATCTTGAGAACAAGACTGGCAAGCGACAGGATCACACGTTGGACGCTGTTTCTCCAACAGTTCGATTTGGAAATAGTTTATCGACCAGGCAGAGAGAATGTGTTGGCCGACATCCTCAGCCGGAATCCTGAAGCTACTGTTAATGCCATAGACATCGAGGGAGAATGCGAGGAACACCTTCGCCGACTTCGTCATTTACCTGAAGGACAGCGACGTGAGGAGGAACTCAGACATATTATCCGTTTCCTAGAACGAAGAATGGATCCACAGGATGATCATTATGCAAGGATTGCTGCTGTTGCAGATGATTATTTGATTTATCATCGTGTCTTATACAAGTTTGTAGACGAGGACCACACTCAACTGCGTGCAGTTATTCCTAGGAGATACCAAGAATCTGTTATTCTTATGGTACATTTATCCATTGGACATGGTGGAACAGACAAAACCATTGCAACTATCAAGGAGTCTTTCACATGGAAAGGGTTAGGAGCCACCGTTAGACAGTGTTTACGTGCTTGCGACGCATGCCAGCGGAACAAGTACACGTCACACTTGCTGAAGGAACAACCTAGACCAATACTACCAACTCAACCTAGAGAGTTGTATGCACAGGACCTGTATGGCCCAATACCTAAGGCTCGTCGTGGGAATCGATACATCGTTGTAACGGTGGATGTGTTCACGAAATATACGATGCTTCATCCAATTCAAAAAGCTACTGCACATCAGATTATTCAGAGGATTAGACGTCAAGTGATACCGGAGGCAGGAAAGCCACAATTCTTGTTGACTGATCACGGATCACAGTACACCTCAGCAGAATTTGCCAATGCCTTGAATGAGCTTGAAATAGGTCATGTTTTATCATCTATTCGACATCCAGAGAGCAACCCAGCAGAATGCGTGATGTCTATTATCGCAAAATTCTGTCGATTATATTGTCAAGAAGAACACTGGCGATGGACTGAAGTCCTTGTTATTATGGCAAAATGTATTAATTCAACAGTACATGAAAGCACTGGTCAAATACCTATGGTCTTGCATTTGAACCAGATGCCGCTGAGAATATGGGATCGTGTGATTGTAAATCCACCTTGTTTACAACCATCACATGCCAGCAGACTTTTAGCTGCGAGAGAGACTATGGACAGACAAGCTGCCAAGCGCTTGAGAAGAACTAGACGCCAGAGGTTTAGAGAACCACTAGTAGAAGGAGACCTTATCCTTATAAGGAGACCCGGAATTTCTAGTCCTATAGACCGCATATATGGGAAATTTCTATCCTTGTATTATGGCCCTAGTCGTATCCGACAGCCTTTAAACAATGGAAGTTATGTGATAGAAGACATTAGGACAGGAGAGCGCATTGGAACCTTTAATGCAGCCAATCTAAAAAAATATCACTCTTGAATGAATTTCAAAGCAAATAAAAATGTTATCCCAACATTTTATTTGAAACGACAGAGAGGCAGATGAACCCGCTGAGCTATGGTTCATGTGATATTTTTTTTATGACAGAGCATTCATGATGGGATGTTGTACTTTTGAACACACCCAGGAAGCCACGTGAAGCTGAGAGATCACGCGATACTTTGAAGTAGCGGTGAATCGCACTTTTGACTTTGGTGTAAACTGCCAATTATTATCTGAGGTCTTATTAATTATTTTTATCTTTCCTACGAGACTCAGAATATTCCTTTTCGTCATACTGCATTATTAAAACATTTTGGAGAATGTTTATTTTTACTTTAGGTAAGGTAATACCCTTGCAGATACGCAAAAAGGAACGTAAGTAGTCGCTCAACGTTTTCGTTTTGACGACCTACTTTCTAGAGACACCCAGTACCGGAGCACTGCGTCTTGAGAATCCGCCTTGTGTAGGCGTGGAATTACATTTGTCCTACGAGACGTAGAAGAATATCCGCTGTTTAGCGTTAAAAGTGATTATAAGGTGCCATCGAGCAAGCAAATACTAATATCCACTGTCGATGAAGTCCAGTGAATTAAATAAGAAGCTTGGGAAATAATTATTGGCAAGTATAGTGTATTGCACAACATTGCTGTGACATCACATATTACCCACGCGTATGTGGAGGGCAGATGCCTAGTGGAAATATACAGGTAATAGTGTTACAATTATCCTGAATAAGTGTGATTATAATTGTATGAGATATTTAAATTGCCAAAGTGGAAATTTCATCTTTGAAACGTCGTATAATTCACGGATGCTGCGTGATACAAAAGTAGCGTCACTAGCACGTGCAGCATTATAAAATAGTATTAGCTCACATGCTAATCCACATCTGCAAGATTAAGGCTGTGTCGTATTTTATAATTGAAGCCTATAATAGTCACGACGGACATTATAATTTTGGAAGTGAGAGGATGAATAATCACGCAACTTATTTCGCTACCCACGTGATTGGACTTTTCTTCACCATGGTTGAAGCAGTCACCATGGGCTAATACCATCCCGGTATGGGGGGGGGGGGTGACGTTTCTACAGGAACCCGCATGATGGTGGAACTTCCAGAACGATGAACGAGAGGGAAGGAGCCAAAATGCCATTTCCAGGCATATCCACGAAGTTGTCGACAGGGACAAATCGAACCCTGGTCTTTGGGGGAGTCCAGATGGGAATCCTGATGAGGAGGATACCGATCCAGAGAGCCAGAGAGGTTTATGTACAACCCTTGTTGTGGAATAGAGAGCTGAGTGAGAGCTCCTCCATTTCGTGAGTTTTTGTCACACCCCTTTCTTTGTTCTAGTTTCTGGTGGTATAGTAGTTTTAATGTAGTTTGTGAATCAACCACACTCAGTGTCAGCCATTTTTCTAGGTAGGGATGTAACTAGATTAGTTAGATGTCATTTATTTCAGTTTAGAGTGAGACACCCTTGGGGTCAGACATTTTGGTCAGCCCTGGTGCAGCTTGGTGAACGTCGTGGAACGTCAATGCCTACCTTTTTGCTGAACCTGATCGTAGTCATTTTGAGGCTATTTTGTTCAACCCTACTTGGGGTAATTTTCAAGTCTTTGCTGACTGTAGTTATGGCAATCAGATGCCTTGGTTATTAATTGACTGCATTCTTCGCAGCCATCCTTTGTTACACCCCTGACTGTCGTTAGAACGGTCGTATCATTTAGGTAGTCGACAGTAACTACCAGTTTGTAAATGCATTATATTTCATTTTGAATAAGCTCAGAAGCTATTCTTGGTCATGTTTGAACCTAACAACTAGAAGGAATGTTTCGTTGCCTAGCATCGAACGCGGTTCCCAACGTATCATTAAGCAGATCTAGTGTGTGAATCTGTGCCACATTTATCATAATTTTTGCTTGTGTCTTGTGAGACACGTTTTTATTTGATGTTCTAGCAACTACTGAGTTGCATTTTTAAAGCAAAGAGCTTCAGTTATTGTAAGTTTACTTTTTCATTTAGACGTCTTTGGTAGAAAGACGGAAGTGTATTACTATACTCAGATTTATAGCGTGCGTTTGATACACGGACTCTGTAGAGATCCGTAACCTATGGTAAAGTTTTTTATGAACCGGCCAAGTGCAGGTTTTGTATTGATTAAATCGCTGGCCTTGAATAAACTGGTTATGTAACCCAGTGACCTAGAGCACGCCTGCTTCATTGTGAGACAAAACTACTATAGACGAGGACAGAGTACAATTTGTATTCGCTTTTCCTTTCATTGCTATTTTGCTTATGGAAATCAGTTTCCACTCTTGTATTTGATCACTTGTTTTATGGATCGGTTTTTGTTAGTTTAACGCTCTGTTGCGTGTATTGTCGTATGACAGGTACAGTTATGTAAGGTTTTCTATAGGATGGTGAAGTCTACCCTGTTATAGCAGGATGTTATTGTATGCTTTGTCCGGGGATGATCCCGTTGACCAGATGTTAATGGAAGGTAACTGTTGTACAGGCCTATCCCAGAGTTATTGAACGCGAGCTTAGCGCCGCTGGTAACCCGTGTTATTGTGTGTCCGAGTTGTTATACTCGTTGATTATATTCCGACTGTTGAGTCGAGGCTTTTTTTGGTGGAGAATGATCTCAGTTGGAGACACTCCGTGCCCAGGCTATTGTCAATGTTATTCGCCATAAACCTACGATAAACCTATAAACCGACATCCTAATAATAAGACGCATAATTGTTGTAAAACAAGCCTAACTAACGATTCTTTCTATCTAACTTTGTTCTTTGCATTCTGGAACTGTTGACATAGCCGTGCAGTTGAAGATAATTTCCTTGTGAGGAAATGACTAGGACAGTTGACATTTTTGTAGCGACCTGAAGCATGCGCGAACCTAGAGTTCGTAGCTTGTGGAGCTCAGGCCATGCGATGTCAGACGTGGTCTCAACTGCGCATTCGTCACCGTAACTATACACATTAGATGACTATGGTTTACAAAGAGTAAACCAAGGTGTAGGCAGGAATTTTTAATAAAACTACTGTGTCTATTTCGTTATTAATTTATGATGTCAAGTGTATTAAACCCTACATGTTACTTTATTGTGTGCTGTTAGCACATAGTTATTAAGCATAATTAAATTGTTTGTTTTTCATGGCTGTACACTTAGCTTTTGGATGTGATTGTTTTCTTTTACGGACGTCATCGCCGTAAATTTTGTTAATTGATAGGACTTAGCTAGTTGAATTAATGTTAAATTTAAATGTCGAAATGGTACCATCCTAACCTAGATTTGTTTTGCTACCCTGTTAAATGTAAATTCAGATATTAGCTTGATCTTGTAACTTGAACTAGGGACTTGCGTCGTACCATATTCCTAGCGTTGCTGTTGTTGCTTTATCATTGTGAGTTAGATCTTTCGCGAGGGTTTTCAGTAACTTCTCAGGTAGGGGGACCTGTTCTTTATCTTTGTTTATTTATTAATTTGCGGACTAGCCGATTATAACCCTCCGAACTAGGCTAGGGGCTTGTGAATTTTAATAAATTTTCACGGTGTTTTACATGAGTCTGGATGTTTATTTTCTCAGTCTAGTTTTAAGGTGAACCTTTCCTTAGGCGGTCTATGACCATCGTCACCATGTACCACGATCCCTGTGGACTACGGACTCTCGTGCCGCTTTAGCCTTTATGGAAGGTCACCTGATCCTCACGGTACTTTTTTTTATTCGATTTATGTGTCGTTAGTTGAGTCATCGTGGTTGTTGACATCAACTAAACGGTCTCAATATACTGTATATATATATAAGGTAAGATAAGATAATAATGGCTTCGGTGGCGTATTTGGCAGCATGCTGAACTACTGTGCCCAAGATAGTGGGTTCAAACCCTGCCGAAGTCGTCGGAATTTTTAAGAGCGTTAAAATCGTTCAGTATGCCTTCCTTCGGAGGGGAAGTAAAGCGGCGGTCCCATGTCATAGATTTACGGCATGTAAAAGATCCCTCCACAGACTAAACATGTGTGCAGCTAAATTGTTAGGTTAGATTTCGGTGGAACGCTCTGTCAAAGTTCCAACGTTCACCACTAGATATCATTGATATCTGGTGGCGAAAGTTGGAACTGCTTGAAATTGAACGGAACTTGTAGCTCACCCTAAGGGTGTCCGCTTGAAGCAGCTACAGACTCAGGCGAGCTGAACATGTCCTCGGACACTCCCGGCACTAAAAGCCATACGATAAATAATAATAATAAATGAATGAAAATGAAAATCCACAGCCTGCTTCCAGTCTCCGACCGGGTCAGGAATGGAATGAATGAAGCCCCCATCTAGCGGCGAGGATATGAACTGTGCCGGCTGCCGAGGGCTGACGCACTCCTCTGGGGCAATGATTAAATGAATGACAGATGAAATGAAATGATAGTGGAGAGTGTTGCTGGAATGAAATGTTGACAGGGAAAACCGGAGTACCCGGAGAAAAACCTGCCTGCCTCCGTTTTGTCCAGCACAGATCTCACATGGAGTGACCGGGATTTGAACCACGGACCCAGCGGTGAGAGGCCGGCGTGCTGCCGCCTATACTCTGCGAGCTGCCAGAATAGGATTGACAGTTCTCTTATCGCCATGTGGTCTGAGAACGAGATTGCCAAACTGTACAAGCCAGAGATAAAGCTGACTGAGCACTGAAGCACGTGGGCTGTAATATTGCAACGCAGAGTATTATGACATCAGCTATGCGAACATGCATTGGTCAAGAGGCAGAGGGGTGATGACTGACGTGGAATTTCCGGCAAAATGTCAATCCTATTCAGGCAGCTCACAGAGTATAAGCCACGGAGGCTTTCAATAATAATAAATAATAATTACTATTATTATTAGTATACCGACAGTAGTGGCTGCGCTGGCTATAGCGCAGCATTAGACCAAGGACCAAGCTCTCTGCTGACTCGGTAGACGCGTGGGTTCGAGCCCCACCGTCGGCCGTCCTTGAAATGGTTTTCCATGGTTTCCCATTTTCAACACCAGGCAAATGCTGGGACGGTACCTTCTGACAGGCCACGGCCGCTTCCTTCCACATCCTTGCCCAGTTTCATTCATCATTCATTTCATCTCTCATTAACTCCTCTCATGAGGTTGGCGTCAGGAAGGGCATCCGGCCGTATAAACCATCTCCACAAAGACTTCCATCGCATCTCATCCCTGACCCCGTAGGAAAACGGGAATAATAAGGGGTGGACATACATACTATTATTATTGGTATAAAAGTATTATTAATAAATAAGAAGAATTAAAAGTTTTAGTACTATAAATACTCAATTCGCTACGCTCAAAATTAAGAAATCTCCCAATGTAAAAAGCAAAAATTCAGATTAGATAAACATATCAAGTCATCAAAATAGATATTGACCAGTCTCACTAAATCTAACAAATAAGTGAACTATCAATCTCAATCTTATATTACTCTTTTTCTTGAGTGGGGTTCTATCGAATTATACATTTAAGTAATAATTAGAAATCTGATCCCAAAGACAAGTCTCGTCTGATGACTTTGCGGAACCATGATACAGTACTTGAAATATCAAAAACAAAACAAAAAATAGTAAAATTCTATCAAAATAATGCTATGAACACAGATGCAAGAAAATAAGGAAATTGTTAAATTTATATTACCTTGGTTTCCCACTTCTACTCCAGGCAAAATGCTGGAATGGTTGCTAACTTAAGTCCACGGTCGCTTCCTTCCCAATTTTCTCTCTCTCTCACACACTCACCCTGGCATCCATCACAATAACACAGATTATCAGACAAATCATACACACATCCAAGTACTCGGAGCTAACTCACCCCGATGTACAATCCGCACAAATAAAACATAAAATTGGTTTGTCGATCAGTCAATTTTATCAGAAGAGCAGGAGAATGTAGAAGCTTTATGAAGAGTTTGAAAACAAGAAGAGCAAATATGTTGGGACATATTCTCAGACTTAATGGCCTGCTAGCAAGAGTCATCGAAGGGATGGATGTTAGAAGGGAAAAACACAAGAGGAAGACCACCACTTGCATACATCACACAGTTAATGACAGACACGAACACAGAATCACATCGTGAATTGAAGAGGATGGCGGAGAATAGGGATGTTTGGCGAGTTGCTTCAAACCAGCCTCAGGGCTGTGAACTTAAGAGTGATCTGTCAATAGTCTCATCCACATTGTTCAGAAAAGTACTCTAAAGTCTGGCTGTTATTTACAGAAATCACTTTACAGTATTTTGATGTGTTCTTATTTTATAAGTTCATTGGTAAATTAAGGTTAGTCACGTGGTGATAGTACGGTAACTCATTTGGCTCGGGAGTGGCTTTCGACAATTAAACATTCTTTATTGGTCCTAGCTTGTGTCAACAATTTTATCAGAATTGCCTGTGGTTGGAGCTAATGCATTATTTTGTTGATATAACGAAGGACATTTTTTGTTTAAATAACTGTATTGTGCAATTGTTTGATTCATGCTAATAAATTAACATATCCTCCTATCATTTGTTTCAGGTGCGTATTGGTTTTGTCTGAATTTAATAATCTTCTGATTGCTGGCTTGGCAAAAGATGTGCATCAACGACTGGTGAGTATTACGTGATATCATTATTGAAATTGAAAATTATTTTTTAACCCGATGAGTGCTAAGCCCGTCTATAGACGTTACTCGAGACCTTTTATGTTTTCATATTCTCCGTTCGTTCTCGAGTGCCGAGACGATTTTAGCATGTTCTGCCACCTGTTGGCCATTATATAGAACTACAGAAGTTTGGAATTTTGTTTCTGAATTAACAGAGTATTTTCTGGACGTCTGCTCTCTACAGCTGGTGCTCATTATGAGGCATTTCGTAAGAGAAGGGCGAGCCCGCCACGTGTGCATTTGGAGACAATCAGTGTGCAAAGTTTATGCTCGTGAATTGGATAAGGGCGAGGCGATCCCGTGGCTCATGATCGCAAAATTATCGGTTATGTAAAACTACAAGCTTCCTTTCATCTCCACGTAGTATAAAACTAAGTCCCCGATTCTTGGATGTTCCGGGTAATCCCGCGAACCACTGAATGTATTTTGATCACTATTCTGTAAAGGATTTCTCGAGGAAGGCTTCTGTAGAAAATAATTTATTTATGACCAACGGAAGCCGAGCAGTAACGATTTCAGTGAATCGAGTCGAAAGAAAAACCTACCGTCCGTACACCTGTTATGCTTACGCTGGGTAAACCGTTAAAAATATCTATATACTTTGAGGGTAAGAATTTTTCGGCATGAAAAGTTCTACAAAAAAGTCCCCGACAGCATATTTCTACCATCAATACATTGCCCACTATAAGTGTTTTTACGTTTTCATTTCTTCCAACAATCTCCATTCAGCTACTAGCTTCGGAGACAGTTTACGAGCTAGCTAGCGAGCGAGCCTATCATCCCAATTTCAGCCTTCGTTCCACAGAATACACAAGTCAAGTTTAGATTGGACGGAAGAGGGGTTTGTGTTTCATGCATCTCGCCATTCTTAAATTACGTCTGACAAGAATTCGTTGCACGTGCTATCTCCATGATAATATAATTGATAGTCCAGTTAGTGGTTTTAACCCTTCATGTCAAGACGGAAAACGGATATATGTCGTTGTTAATTGAATTAAAACAAGTAGTTCCGTGAAGAACTATACAGCCTATTTTCATATATCCTACTTCTGTTAATTGCCTCTATCAACATACACAATTTCAGTTTGATTGCTGTAATAGACTCGTAGATATTGAGAATTGACTAAATATTTCGGATGGTCGCCATGTTGGATTTTATATATGTAGGTCCTAGAGTTATGTACTGTTACATGCAGATTATTGTGAACGTGTAGTATTCAAACTTCAATCGCATAATTAGGACACAAGAAGTAACAAGGAAATTTTAAAAATTTTCACAGCTGCCATCTTGAGGTTATGGAAACAATTGAAATAAATTAGATGCCAGTGGATTAGCATTCGTATACGGATTTACTGTACCAATTTTCACTGCACGCGGATGGTTAAATTGCGAGAAACGTCCATGTGAATATTCAAATATTCGCGTCGCTGCCATGTTGGATTTGTGATCACCAGGTTATTTAAAGTCCTATAGGTGAACTTAAGTTCATAGCCCCTATGAACATTAAAAAATGCAGTTTGATTGCTAAAGTAGATTCGTAGATATTCAGTATCGTCTAAATATTTCGGATGGTCGCCATGTTGGATTGTTAAATGTATAGGCCATAGTGTCATGTACCATTAAAGGAAAATTATTGCGTAGGTTCATTATCAAACTTTCACTTCGATTGCATGACTACATCACAAGAAATAAAAACTTAATTTTAAAATTCGCACTGCCGCCATCTTGAGGTTATGTAAACAATTGAACTAAATTAGATACCAGTGGATTACAATGTGTATAAATATTTCCTGTACCAGGTTTCAGTGCGCTTGGAACATTAAATCGCGAGAATGGTCTATTTAAAATTTTCAAATTCGCTTGGCCGCCATGTTCGTTTTGTAGTTAACTGGTTTTTGAAAGTCTTATAGATGGACTTCCAGTAGTGCCCTTTATCTCCGTACAAAATTTTAGGGAGATACCGCTAATAGTTTCAGAGATATAGAATGCCGGTGAAATATTTCGCACATCCGCCATCTTGTGATTATGTAAACAATTGAACGAAGTTAGATGTCGGTGCATTACAATGTATATAAACATATACTGTACCAAGTTTCATTGCGTTTGGTTGGTCAAATCGCGAGGAACGTCTATTAAAAGTCGCAAATTCGCTTTTCAAAAGTCACATAAGTGAACTTATAGTAGTTTCCTCTATCACCATAGAAAATATCAGGGTAATATCGGTAATAGTTTCGGAGATATTGAATGCTGGTGAAATATTTCGCACAGCCGCCATGTTGGATTGGTGAGTCGTAACAAAATTTGAAGGGCACGGTCGAGATCGCCCGGAATAGTGCTATGAACTTTCCGAGTTTCATTGAAATCGCTCCTGCCGTTTAGATTTTATTGGGGGGTGGGGGGGGGGGACACACACGAATCACACACACGCACACACACACGGACAAAAGGTGATCTCATAAGCCTATTTTTTTTTTCAAAATTGAAAATAGGCTAAAAGAATACTCCATTTAAGATGCCGAGCGAAGCCGGGGTGGGTTGCTAGTTTGATATGAACAAGAATGGTGGAACAATAAACAAGTTTATTGTCATTTCCGTGTGTGCCATAGTTGAGAGTTTTTGAAATTTGCTAAAATGGCAATTTTTAGCCTACTTTTCACGTTTTGCAAAAATGAGGAAAAAGTAGACTTATGAGATCGGGCAAATGTGTGTCTGTCTGTCTGTCTGGCTGTGTGTGTCCCCCCCTATCAACTCCTAAACGGCTGCAGCAATCGAAACAAAATTTGGTAGGAGTAAAGATCTATACCTGAATATCTCACGGTCATATTTGAAAATGATGTCAGTGATACCAACGGCTGGAAATTCGCTATTGAAATTTGAGCTCCATGTTGGATATCTTGGAAGGTATGAATGGGAGCTATTTCAAAATTGGCACACGTATAGATAATAATATTGCAGTTTAATTTGCAGGAGGCCATATATGACAGTGTTGCCAAAACGATTATAAGCCTGCTGATAGGTCCTATTTTTAAATGGATATAACGCCTACACTATCAATTGGAATTCAACCAAATTTCGTATGTGCTTTGTGTACATAAACAGATATGACTGAGTGTATTCTTAAGAGCCACCAGGGCTGCCAACTGTTAATAAATGCTCTCGATTTTTAAATCCAAATACCCATATATCAGAAAGTATGCAAGCCGACAGCTTTAAACTATGCACACGTATAGTACTTGACATTCTATATTAATTTGGAGTAACTTATATATGTCAGTACTACCAACATGATTCTAAGCCTGCTGAGAGGTCCAACTTTAAATACATGTAACTTCTATACTATCATTTGGATTTCAACCAAATTTCGTGTGTGCTATGTGTACCATAACAATATGACTATGCCGATTCTTGAGAATAACCAGGGCTGCCAACTGTTATAAACTGTCTCTATTTTTGTTACCCGATTATCAATATATCAGAAAGTATGCAAGCCAATAGCTCTAAACTTTGTACACGTATAGTACCTGGCATTTTAGATTAATTTGGAGTAACTAATAAACGTCAGTGCTGCCAACATGATTCTAAGCCTGCTGATAGGTCCAATTTTAAAATGCATGTAACTTCCATACTAACTAATGGATTTCATTCAAAATTGACACAACAATAGATCATATTATTTCAGATTATTTCTGACCAATACACGTATGTCATTGTTGCCAACATGATTTTACGCGCGCTGTTAGATCCAATGTTTAACTGCATGTAATGTCCATGCTATCCATTGGATTTCAACCTAATTTTGTATTCTGTACGTTAAGAGATGGAACTAAGAATATATTCAGTCACCAGGGCTGCCAACTGTAGTTCTCTATTAGGCTACATTATGCCATGTAGCATATACAGTATTTCGAACTAATTAGTAATTTCGATATTACCAATTTAATTTCTTATTATTCTAGATAGATCCATATAGATTAGTCATTGGCATGAATCTTAAATTTTAAGAAAAGTAGGCTCTTTAGTTCGTTACGGAACTTCTTGTTGTACTAGTAATGAGCAACATGTGTTAGTTGCCTACAGTTTTCAGAAAAAAATTCATTTCTGGGTGAGGTAAAGAGATGTTGCAAGCTTAGACATAAAAATTGTGTTTTAATTATTTTCTCTCTAGAAAATAGGAATCTATTTACATCGAGTATAGATTTAGGTGTTAGAAAGCCATTTTGAAAGACTTTGTCTGAAGCGTGGCACTCTCTGGAAGTGAAATTTTGACTGTTGGAGCAGCAGAATTGAGGAGAATTTAAGCGTTTGGAATGTGGTGTTACAGGAGAATGATGAAGATCAGATGAGTAGATAGGGTTACAAATAAAGAGGTGGTAAGATGAGTGGGAGAGGCTAGATGTTTCTGGCGACCGCTAATGAAGAGGAGAGATAGGTTGGTAGGACACATACTAAGACACCCAGGAATTGCAAAGTTAGTTATGGAAGGAAGTGTCGAGAATATGAACTGTTGGGATACACCAAGGTTAGAATATGTTAAAGTTAAACAGAATGCCTCGGATGTAGGGTGTTGTAGATATGTAGAGATGAAACGATTAGCTCAGGACAGGGAAGCATGGAGAACTGCATGAAACTAGTTAAAAGACTGAAGACTCAAACAACAACAACAACAACAACTACATCATTTTATTTCGAAATGAAAATTAATATAAACGTATGATTTATAAATTAGAATTTGATTAACTAAGACCCAATACCGATTGACATTTTAAGCCTATAAACCCAATGGTAAGTTCAAAATTTCATTTTATAAAAAAAACAAGATGTTCAGTAAAGAACATATAGCCTACTTTCTCCTAAATATATGAGTATAGTTATAACTCGTTGTTATTATCAAAGAGTATAATAGAATCATTTCTTGGTTGAAGACCTTAGAAACGGTTTACCTCTACCAAACGCCACAACCTAGATAAAAACTGCTACCATCATTGAAGAAAGAAAGAAAGAAAGAAAGAAAGAAAGATAAGAAGTATCTCAAGAATGTTATGGATCTGGAGACATAATCGACCGGACTGGCTGCGTGGCTCAGCGGTAACGTTCTCGCTTGCTGGGCCCTAGGTTGCAGGTTCGTATCCTGGCGCAGTCAGCTGGCATTTGAGGGTGCACAAATGCGAGGGAGCCGTGTCAGTACATTTACTGGCACGTTAAAGACCCCCTTCGGGCCAAAATTCCGGCACCCCGGCGTCTCTAAAAGCAGCAGTAGTTAAAAGAGACGTAAAACCAATAACTTTATTATTATTATTATTATTATTACATAATCGACCTGCCGTGGGCAACATCCAACTTTGAGTTGAGGCATGTCTTTACACGTCTGGTTGTGCATGGCTTTCACAACCCTAATTGAATTAACAAAACTTTCCATGACCCTACAGAGACGTGTGTATACAAACTATGTGGATATTTTCGATTGCTATTTGCCTGAGATAAAAGTATTAATTAATAACCTGAACTAGCACCAACGAAAGCCTCCGTGGCTTAGGCGGCAGCACGCCGGCCTCTCACCGCTGGGCCCGTGGTTCAAATCCCGGTCACTCCATGTGAGATCTGTGCTGGACAAAACGGAGGCAGACAGGTTTTTCTCCGGGTACTCCGGTTTTCCCTGTCAAACTTTCATTCCAGCAACACTCTCCACTATCATTTCATTTCATCTGTCATTCATTTAATCATTGCCCCAGAGGAGTGCGTCAGTCCTCGGCAGCTGGCATAGTTCATATCCTCGCCGCTAGATGGGGGCTTCATTCATTCCATTCCTGACCCGGTCGGAGACTGGAAGCAGGCTGTGGATTTTCAACTAGCACCAACGGCTAGAATTCAGTTACTATGTGAAATCGTTTTGTTCTTTACTTCAAATAACATTTTCAAATAACGCAAAATAGGCTGTTACAAACCCTTTAAATTAAAAGTAAAAATGTATCGTAGTATCATCTTGTCATTCTTCAAATTCGATGCGCATAGAACGCCAATGGTATAGTAATCAATGGAGTCCCACGTAGACCAGTCGTGACATCTAGTGGAGAAGTATCGAACAATATAATCCTAACAGAGCGAGTGCATTCTAGCGGCCATAAGAAGAAACTTTTCAATAAAATCTGGAAGTTAATAAGTAGGTCGCACGGCCGACCGGCCTAGACAATGAGACCTTTTCCATGAAATCTTGTTTGTTACTCAACTGCTCACACAGCGCTGTTCACCAAGCATTGCACGACTAAGACTTATCTCTACTTAGTGTAAAACAAAGTCCCCGATTCTTGGATATCACGGGTAATCTCGAGAACCACTGAATGGATTTTGATGCGGCTTTCACCATTCTGTACAGGTAATATCGAGGAAGATTTCTGTAGAAAATAATTTATTTATGATCAAAGGGAGCAGTAACGATTTTAGATTTCAGTGAATAGGTCGAAGAAAGAACTTGATGTCCGTGCGCTTTTTAAGCTTACACTGGACAAGCCGTTAAAAATATCAATACACTATGAGTGTAAGAATTGTTCAGCATGAAAAATTGTACAAAAAAGTCCGGGTGAGCAATCTCTATCTTGGATACATCGCCCACTATAAGTGTTTTTAGTTTGGACGGGAGGGGGATTTGGCTTGCACCTCGCCATTCTTAAATTACGTCTGACAGGAATTCCTTGCACATTCATAACTGTTCCCGTGCGAAGCCGGGGCGGGTTGCTAGTGACACTATTATATTATCATTATAATTCCCACAATATCAAAATGCAAATTATATCACAAAATAAAATAGCGTGCTAATAAATCTAAGACAAATTAGACATACCTTGCACCTCGTTACAGTTGAATTCGATCAGAATCACTCGGTTTTCTTTAAAGTTTATGCATTTTTCTGCTGAACGGTTTGGAAGTTCGGCAACGGGAAACTAGGACTGTTATTTACTTAAAATATTCATTTTTGTATTTTTGTACTATTTGTGTTCATGATTTCATTACATTGTCAGAATTACCGACAGTAGTGGCTACGGTGGCTAAAGCGCAGCGTTAGGCCATAGGGCCAAGCTCTCTGCTGACTCGGTAGACGCGTGGGTTCGAGCCCCACCGTCGGCCGTCCTTGAAATGATTTTCCGTGGTTTCCCATTTTTCAACACCAGGCAAATGCTGGGACGGTACCTTCTAACAGGCCACGGCCGCTTCCTTCCACATCCTTGCCCAGTTTTATTCATCTTCATCCATTCCATCTCTCATCCTGACGCGCAGGTCGCCCACGGGCGTCGACTAGAAAGACCTGCACTCGGCCTCTTAGGAAGCCACACGAAAAAAATGTCAGAATTAATGCTTTAATTAGTAGGGTATACTATTCAGTGTACCTATTATAAATAAAAACCGTGAGGTTTCTCACCTCCCCATATTACGAAACCCGGTTGCCTAATACGGGGAAAGTGCACTTTTAAAGTTAACAATAATATCAGAGGGTATTACAACATCAAACGTGTCCATATTTGTAATATACATAGTATATCGCCTGAGGTTTACATTGGTGAGAAAACCAAAATTATTCCGTTCCTTCTTATGTCTAATGGGAGCCCTTTAAAAAAAAACTCCCCATGTTTGGCGACTTTCCTCTACCCATTTTTCGCCTATTTTCAATTTTGAAAAAAAAAAAAAAAGCCTTATGAGATCACCTTTTGTCCGTGTGTGTGTGTGTGTGTGTGCGTGTGTGTGTGTGTGTGTGCGAGGTGTGTGTGTGTGTCCCCCTAATAAAATCTAAACGGCTGGAGCGATTTCAATGAAACTCGGTAAGTTCATAGCACTATTTCCTGCGACCTCGACCGTGCCCTTCAAATTTTGTTACGTCTCACCAATCCAACATGGCGGCTGTGCGAAATATTTCACTAGCATTCAATATCTCCGAAACTATTACCGATATCGCCCTGAAATTGTGTACGGTGATAAAGGGCACTACTAGAAGTTCACCTATGAGACTTTCAAAAACCTGGTGACTACAAAACCAACATGGCGGTCAAGCGAAATTGAGAATTTCAAAATAGACATTTCTCGCGATTTAATTATCCAAACGTAATGAAACTTGGTACAGCAAATGTTTGTACACATTGTAATGCACTGGAGTCTAATTTAATTCAATTGTTTACATAACCTCAAAATGGCGGCTGTGCGAAATATTTCACTGGCATTCTATATCTCCGAAACTATTACAGATATCATCATGCAATTTTGTACGGTGATAAAGGGTACTGATACAAGTTTACCTACGTATATTTCATAAACCTGTAAAGTACAAAACGAACATGGCGACCAAGCGAATTTGAAATATTTTAATAGACTTTTCTCGTGATTTAACTCTCTGAGCGCAGTGAAATGTGGTACAGTAAATGATTTTGCAGATTGTAATGCACTGCCATCTAATTTAATTCAATTGTTTACATAACCTCAAGATGGCGGCTGTGCGAAATTTTAAAATTAAGTTTTTATTCTTGTGTCGTAATCATGCGATCGAAGTGAAAGTTTGAATAATGAAGCTAGGCAATAATTGTCCTTGAATGGTACATAACTCTATGGCCTATACATATAACAATCCTAAATGGCGAGCTTCCGAAATATTTAGACGGTTCTCAATATCTATGAATCTTTTACAGCAACCAAACAGTTTTTTTAATGTTCATAGAGACTATGAACTTATGTTCACCTATAGGACTTTCAGTAACCTGGTGAGCACAAATCCAACATGGCGGCGACGCGAAGTATAAATATTTAAATGGACGTTTCTCGAGAATTAACTATCCGAGTGCCGTGAAACGTTGCACGTTAAATGCTTATACAAATGTTGATCCACTGGCATGTACTTTATTTCAATAGTTTGCATAATCACAAGATGGCTGGTGTGCGTACCTTTAAAATCTCGTTTTTACTTCTTGTGTTCTAATCATGCGATTGAAGTTTGAATACCACACGTACACAATAATCTGAATGTAATAGTACAAAAATAACAAGATGTTCAGCAAAGAACATATAGCCTACTTTCTCCTAAATGTATGGGTATCTTTATGACTCTTTGTCCTCATCCCTAACACAATCACCTCTACCACAATGTATTGTTTGTTTTCTTTTATATTGATAATAAGCCAGTAAGTGTCAACATCAATATTATATACTTTATGACGATTGAATAACAAAACTACTAACTTATTGTAATGCATTCACGTCCGTTAATCTCTATATTAAGCCAGCCTGCAAAATTAAGAATCTTCCGCCCCAATCACAGTAGGTTGGTGCTGCGACCTATCGGTGAATTAATCTTTATATTGCACGCCTATGCACTGCCATCGTAATGTACTACGATGGCAGTGTTCTATGGGTGTTGAATGAGTAGGCAGTTTAAAGTAGCCAGGAGGGAGGCGATCCAGCTGGCAGTGTTTAAAGGTATTCGGAGCGCGATCGTGGCTAATAGTTGAACTACCAGTATTACAAAATTGCCATACTTCAGGAGGCCAGCTCAGGCATTTACACAGAGTTATGTTTGGAACAATATTACCCACATAACCCACAAGAGGACAGCACCGTACAGAGGCATTAAGAAGGCTGTGGTTAATGACAACGTGTATCTGGGTCTTCTGTTTATGTGCGATGTTGGGACTGTGATTTTATTAATATACGAGTTATACTTTATCCTCTCCTTTGAGCTAAATGACATTTTATTCAGTATCTGTGGAAAAAGCTCGTGCACATCATTTGTAAAAGAATTCAAGGAAAAAAACACCTAACTGTAGCAGTACTCGATCCCCAGTCTACTGCGTGACAGACTAACATGCTAGCCCAGAGCTAACCCTACCCATGACGTCAGGTGTTCTTAACTGACATATTAGATACAAACTGTTGGCAAATAATGACTAAATAAACGATTTCTTCACTGCAGTACATCTTCATTAAAGATCATTTCATACAAAGTTTATATTATTGTATCAGTACGGTATATCACATACAACATACTAAAACTACTGAAATATAAGACAGGCACATGAGGACAGCTGCCATCTTGTCGTGTGACACAAACGGCTCAGCTCTTTTAAGCCACTCGTACTGTATAATATTATAATATTAAATTATATTAAATAACGGATCACGACCTTCAGGATAGCTTAAACCCCCCTAGGCTCGATAATCGGAATTGGTGGGTCTTAAGCTATTGATTAAAATGGTTGCATAATTCACACGGCCGCCATCCTGAAATGGCATGGCCGATGACCTTGAATTTTGGGTCAAAGACGCGTCCTATATAAAGGTATGTTGTCACCAAATTGGGTAGAGATCGGATAATTAGTTTAGCCGTAATTTGATTTTACGTTTTGAACATTTGAGTGGCCGCCATTCTGTTATGGTAAAGATGGCGGCAATATAAAGTATGACACTGAGGTGTCCTTTACTAGTGCTACCTCTGTACCAAATTTCGTTCAATTCGGTTTCACCGTGTTCGAATTGATAGGGGGGGACAGACATCCAGAGTACACACACTCACACACACACAGACACACACACACACACACACACACACACACACTCACACACACACATACACACACACAGACAGACACACTTTTTTCGCCCTGTGTTGATCTCATAAGTCTACTTTCATTTTTTGCAAAAATCGAAAGTAGGCTAATAGGCTTTGTCCGTGTGTGTGTGCGTATGTGTGTTTATTTGTTTGTTTGTTTGTTTGTTTGTGTGTGTGTGTGTGTCCCTAATAACTTCTAAACGGCTGGAACGATTTCAAAGAAACTCGGTAAGGTCATAGTACTATTGTTGCCGACCCCGACCGTTCCCTTGAAATTGTATTACATCTCACCAATCCAACATGGCGGTTGTGCGAAATATTTCACCGGCATTCTATATATCCGAAACTATTACTCATATCACCCTGAAATTTTGTACGGTGATGAAGGGCACTACTAGAAGTTTACATATGCGTCTTTCAAAACCCTGTTACCTACAAAACGAACATGGCAGCCAAGCGAAGATGTAACTTTTAAATAGACTTTTCTCGCGCTTGAACCATCCAAACGCAATGAAACTTGGCACAGCGTAATTTCTAAACACATTGTAATGCACTGGCATCCAATTTTGTTCAATTGTCTACATAACCTCAAGATGGCGGCTGTGCGAAATATTTCACGGGCATTCTATATCTCCTAAACTATTACTGATATCACCCTGAAATTGTGTACGCTGATAAAGGGTGCTATTAGAGGTTCAGGTATGAGACTTCCAAAAACCTGTGAAATACGAAACGAACATGGTGGTCAAGCAAAAGTTAAACAGTTGAATAGAATTTTCTCGTGATTTGACCATCTGAGCGCAGTGAAATTTGCTACATTAAATGTTTATACACATTATTATGCACTGGAATGTAATTTATTTCAATTGTTCACATAACCTCAAGATGGCGGCTGTGCGCAAATTTAAAATAAGTTTTTATTTCTCTTGTAATTATCATGCGATTGAAGTTAACGTTTGAATAATGAACCTACGCAAAAATCGTCATCTAATAGTACATAACTCTATGACCTACATGTATAAAAATCCAACATGGCGACCATCCGAAATATGTAAACGGTTCTCAATATCTACGAATCTATTACAACAATCAAACTGAAATTTTGTATGTTGATAGAGGCAATTAACATAAGTAGGATATATGAAAATTGGCTGTAGTTCTTCACGGAACTACTTGTTTATTTAATTTTTTTTCATGTGAATGAAAAAACTCAATACTGAAGTAGCAAACGGCCAACTGGTAACTCAGCGCTTCAAATGTTAAATTAATTACAGGTAGGACTAAATGTGCCTTTAACTGCAAGTAACCGTCATTCGTTAACAGCTTTCATTCATAAATGTGGCCTTAAATTTCAATTACTAAGCTAAAATGGCAATGAGATATTTGGAATAGTGGCTTGTAATAGGCTGAATTGGCAATAACGTAGGTTGATATTGTAAACTAAAATATTTGGTACGCCATAGTCATGTTCTTTACTTGCCGAAACTTTTCACTACTTTTTTCGATACCACTTGCCAGCTTCGTCAGATGAACGGTTACCACTGCACTCCGCAATGCCCTGACTCCTTTTCACAGCGGACGTGACGGTACAATCTCTCTCCTCTGTCCTGTATGGTGGTTGTGGTTGGATCCCAGTGGCATCCGATATCTTTGGGTGCGATGACAATAAAGCCCAGGTGGTGGTCTCGTGAGAAGTATTGGAGAGGTTGATGAAAGTTTTGTTTTGGCTTTCTGTTTATTGATGATGAACCGGCGTGTGGTTGGCGACACAAAGACGTTCGAATTTTTGAATATGCGCTGTTCAGTAACGCTGGACGGAGTTTGTTGCTTGCAGTGCACTGTATGTTTCTGCCTGGTTCTGAACATCAGCCTGAAGATTTGAAATGATCTCGACATATTTTTGCTCCAGTTCTTGACTAATTACGGCAGTTTGCACATTTTTACTCTCGCCATATATTTTTTAGCACTCCGAGTTCCGCTTGACGCTTAGGAATATTGGTATCACTTGATAATCACGACAACGTTTCAAAACTGTGATACAGAATCCTGGGCACATTATCCTAGACATCATTTTCAATCTGTTGTCCTATTCTTTCCATACGTTGTAGCCTATGTAGACTCCCGGCAGAGATTGTTTAAAATATTTATAATAAGTTACTTTCATTGTCATACTGGTTTACAGATATTAAAACATTCGGTACACCACTGCATGTTTTTTACTTACCGAAGCTTTCACTACCAAGTTAATTGATAGGATGATGTTATCTCGTCATTCATTACATTTACTTGTTAATTGTTTCCCATTGATTTTCCTACATACGCGTTGCCCAATTAGCCTCGCCACACGTTTTCCATACATAATATTTGATGTACTGCATTATTGAAATAACGCCAGTCCAATATTCCATTAAGCTTATAATTGCACTGTGGAGCTATTTTATACTTTTGAAGATAACTAATTTTGTGAAAAATTTCAGCCATTGAATAATTGCTTCCATTTACTATAACTGTATTGCATGTGTAGCTTTTGGAATATTACCATTTTGCTTAAACAAGTTGAGGCCATAGTACCAACAAAGTTCTTTGTGATTTGATGCAGAGTGTAAACACATACATACAGGTCAGTTAGTTGGGCTGCCTACAGTTATATGTGCTTTGGCAAAGCAGGTCTGTTCTCTAAACCTTTGATGTGTTGGTTTCTCTGCTTTGGATGTGTAGCGAGAAGATATACTCCACAGGCGAGAGCTGCAGATTCAGTCTGTTGAAGCTTTCGGCCTTATGCTGTATTCGATCATCCACTGGTGATCTAAAGCAGATAAGTTTTTGAAACATCAGGGGTATACATTTCAAATGCACATTTCAGAAGCTCGTATTACTGCAGGCAGCCCAACCTACTGAGCTACGAAGGTGGATCAAAAAGTTAGTTGCACCAACGCGCTGCAGCAGCGCGCTGTGTGTCGCAAACGTGGGCACAGCGGAGAAAGGGACAGACACTGCCCACACGTCTGTTAGGCAGGTCGCTGTGGTGTCTCGTCTTGTATGGTGTGAATAGTGGCCAAATGCAACGGCGCGTCGACTGGACGTTCACTCCAAATATGAGGTGTGTGCGACAATCCGATTCCTATGGGCCGAAAGGAAGAATTGCACGGACATTCATCGTGAAATTAGTGCTGTGTATGGGGAGCGGGCCATTTCCCGGCAAGGTATCGTAAAGTGATGTCAGCAATTCGAAGCAAGACGCACGGATATCACGGACGAATATAGCGAGGGCAAGCACGCAACGTCCAGGACCCGTGCAAATGTCAACAGTGTGAATGCGATCATTAAACAGAACTGGCGCATTCACCTGAGAGAAATCGCGACGCTGCACGTGGAATTCATGCCGAAAGGAACGACGATCAACGCGGCGTCGTATTGTCAAACGTTGCATCGGTTGCGTAAAGCGATTAAAGAGAAGCGCCGGGGGAAACTGAACGCTGGTGTGATTTTGTTGCACGATAATGCAACACCTCACAAGGCCCTCCAAACGATCGAACTGCTGCAGCGTTTCAAGTGGGAGGTCTGGCAACAACCACCCTATAGTCCCGACCTAGCGCCATGTGACTTTCGTCTGTTCGGTAAGCTCAAAACGGAGCTCGGTGGTCGACGTTTCCAGACCGATGAGGAGGTGAAGGCCACTTTCTCCGCGTGATTGCAAAACGCTGGAGGAACTTTCTATGCATCCGGCATCGACAAGTTTTTTGTGCGTTCGCAGAAATGTTTGGAGTCTCTTGGAAACTATGTGGAAAAGTGACGTTATATTGTATGTCGTTATGGACGTGTTGATGTTGTATAGGTGGTGTAATAAATGGCCATAACTGGGAAGTGCAACTTATTGTTTGATCTGCCCTCTTATATGCATTTAACATTTTACTATGATTTAGCAGACACTTCCTGAAGACACCACCTCTTTTTATAAGTTAGAAATTATAATACACTGTCTCTGGGATTCAGGAACCAGATACAATACAAACATTGTTGTTTATTAATTCATTTTAGGGAGTTGTAACATCTTTTTCTGTGTTGCGTATATAAGATTGTCATTTGTAGCTCTTCAGTCGGTCAACATGATTGTGCCCAAAGAATGGGTAGGATACAAGATATAAGTATGTAAAAACATTCCTGGAAAAAATTACATGTATTAATTAAATTAAATATTAAATATATTAATTATATATTAATTCTATTAATCAAATAGTATCCTAAATTGCCCCATTTAATTGTGATAATTTAATTAAAACAATGTAATTTTTTTCCAGGAGTGTCTTTATTCATTTATTTATTTATTAATTGGGCACAATCATGTTGACCTACTGAACAGCTACAAATGGCAACTAAGAAGAGTATAGCCTATTTTATCTAAACTACATCAAGGCCACCTACACCAGATTCAGTGCTATATTTTATCTAAACTACATCAAAGCCACCTGCACCAGATTCAGTGCTATATTTTATCTAAACTACATCAAAGCCACCTACACCAGATTCAGTGCTATATTTTATCTAAACTACATCAAGGCCCCCTGCACCAGATTCAGTGCTATATTTTATCTAAACTACATCAAAGCCACCTGCACCAGATTCAGTGCTATATTTTATCTAAACTACATCAAAGCCACCTGCACCAGATTCAGTGCTATATTTTATCTAAACTACATCAAGGCCATCTACACCAGATTCAGTGCTATATTCTCTCTAAACTACATCAAGGCCACCTACACCAGATTCACTGCTATATTCTCTCTAAACTACATCAAAGCCACCTGCACCAGATTCAGTGCTATATTTTATCTAAACTACATCAAGGCCACCTACACCAGATTCAGTGCTATATTTTATCTAAACTACATCAAAGCCACCTGCACCAGATTCAGTGCTATATTTTATCTAAACTACATCAAGTCCATCTACACCAGATTCAGTGCTATATTTTCTCTAAACTACATCAAGGCCGCCTACACCAGATTCACTGCTATATTTTATCCAAACTACATCAAGGCCACCTACACCAGATTCAGTGCTATATTTTATCTAAACTACATCAAGGCCACCTACACCAGATTCAGTGCTATATTCTCTCTAAACTACATCAAGGCCACCTACACCAGATTCACTGCTATATTTTCTCTAAACTACAGCAAAGCCACCTGCACCAGATTCAGTGCTATATTTTATCTAAACTACATCAAGGCCGCCTACACCAGATTCAGTGTCATATTATCTCTAAACTATATCAAGGCCCCCTACACCAGATTCACTGCTATATTTTCTCAAAACTACATCAAGGCCGCCTACACCAGATTCAGTGTCATATTTTCTCTAAACTACATCAAGGCCGCGTACACCAGATTCACTGCTATATTTTCTCAAAACTACATCAAGGCCCCTGCACCAGATTCAGTGCTATATTTTCTCAAAACTACATCAAGGCCCCCTGCACCAGATTCACTGCTATATTTTATCTAAACTACATCAAGGCCACCTACACCAGATTCAGTGCTATATTCTCTCTAAACTACATCAAAGCCACCTGCACCAGATTCAGTGCTATATTCTCTCTAAACTACATCAAAGCCACCTGCACCAGATTCAGTGCTATATTTTATCTAAACTACATCAAAGCCACCTGCACCAGATTCAGTGCTATATTCTCTCTAAACTACATCAAGGCCACCTACACCAGATTCACTGCTATATTTTCTCTAGACTACATCAAAGCCACCTGTACCAGATTTACTGCTATATTTTCTCAAAACTACATCAAGGCCCCCTGCACCAGATTCACTGCTATATTTTATCTAAACTACATCAAGGCCACCTACACCAGATTCACTGCTATATTCTCTCTAAACTACATCAAAGCCACCTGCACCAGATTCACTGCTATATTTTATCTAAACTACATCAAGGCCACCTACACCAGATTCAGTGCTGTAGGCCTATTCTCTCTAAACTACATCAAAGCCACCTGCACCAGATTCAGTGCTATATTTTATCTAAACTACATCAAAGCCACCTGCACCAGATTCAGTGCTATATTCTCTCTAAACTACGTCAAAGCCACCTGCACCAGATTCAGTGCTATATTTTATCTAAACTACATCAAAGCCACCTGCACCAGATTCAGTGCTCTATTTTCTCAAAACTACATCAAGGCCGCCTACACCAGATTCAGTGCTATATTATCTCTAAACTACATCAAGGCCATCTGCACCAGATTCAGTGCTATATTTTGTCAAAACTTCGGTGGCGTAGTTGGTAGCATGCTGAACTGCTGTGCCCAAGATAGCGGGTTCAAACCCGGCCGAAGTCGTCGGATCTTTTAAGAGCGTTAATTAAAATCCTTCAGTATGCCTTCCTTCGGAGGTGAAGTAAAGCCGGCGGTCCGATGTTATAGATTTATGGCATGTCAAAGATCCTTCCACAGACTAAACTAGTGTGAAGCTAAATTTCTAGGTTGGATTTCGTTGGAACGCTCTATCAAAGTTCCAACGTTCACCACTCGGTACCATTGACATGTGGTAGCGGAAGTTGGAACTACTTGAAATTGAACGGAATTTGTAGCTCACTCTATGGGTGTCCGCTAGAGGAAGTTACAGGCTCTGGTGAGCCGAACATGTCCTCGGACACTCCCAGCACCAAAAGCCATACGATAAATAAATAAAATCTAAACTGCACATCAAGGCCACCTGCACTAGTTTCACAGCTATATTTTCTCTAAACTAGCGTATTTTCATTACTCGCTCGCGTAGTGCTGTTTTCGGCTGTGCACTTTGCGAGCAACTAGTTTGTCTCTTCAATTCTGCGAAATGTACTGTTGAATTTTATTAGGTAAATGCTTTGTTACCTTTACTGTTCTATCACGGTGAACTTACCATTTACTACTCTCGGTCCATTTCCAAATTGAAAGAAACCTCATTAGCTTTGTACTCCACGAGTTTAATTGACTTTATATTCTGCTTGCTGTCGCCAGTGTGTGTAGCTCGGCAAGGTTAACTTGATTCATGTAACTCGATTGTCTTGCTGGCTGCCGTAATGGAATGTTAGGTAGCTTCGCATCAAAAGTTGTGCATTAATAATGATTTTTTGATGTGCTGAAACCTGGTTTACTCCCTGTGTGCTCAGACAAGAGGGCACTCGCGCCATTATTTGTAATGGGATCTCAAAGAATAGTTAATTTATCATTCTCCTTCTAATTTTTCTTCATTACAAAGCACAGGGAAATAAATAAATAAATAGATAGATTACTATGTTTTCCCTTTTAAAATTTGTAGTACGGTATTCTTAGAGATCATTCTTTTAGTTTTGCCTACTTGAATACTATAGTATAAAGATTTCTTTTTAGTCGCTCAATATATAGACAAGCCGGCCCCGTGGTGTTGGGGTAGCGTGCCTGCCTCTCACCCTGAGGCCCCGGGTAAGATTCCCGGCTCCGTCAGGGATTTTAGAAACTGACGTGCGGGCAGGAACGGGGTGCACTCAGCCTCGTGAGGACAATTGAGTAGCTGTCTGACAGTGAGGCAGCGCCCCGATCACGAAAACCAAGATTAACGGCCGATGAGCTGATCACGCGTCACCCCAATATCTGCAGGCCAAATGGCTGGGCAGTGGTCGCTTGGTAGGCCTAGGCTCTTCAAGGGCTGTAGTGCCAGGGGTTATTATTATAATATATAGACAAGAACCCAATGGTCATATAATTCGTATAGTTAACGTTGTTGTTGTTGTTTGATTTAGGAGCTTGGGCATCCTAGCCATTTGAAACCCTTTACTTTGGGTGTGTGTAAAAATAGTCTCATAACCTGTGTTGTGCGGTGTCTGTAGAAGTATTTGTATTTTTAATTGAGATGATTTTTGCGAAGGAAGTGGCCATGACCTGATATTGGGAACTATACTGGCAGTTCACTTGAGGTAGAAGTGGAAAACCACTTCTGCGATGATTTGTGGAGGAATCGAACCAATCTCTTCTCACTTTTGCCCTACGAGGCTCAAACAAGATTTGAATTTCTTCACAGATCTGGGAATCGAACCAGAACCTCAGGGTTGACGGCCAAGAATGCTAATCACCACACCAAGCCGTTCTTTTTATAGTTCTTATAATTGAAGACCCCACGGAAAAACGGGGTAAGTCCATTTTTTTTTTGGAAATGAGTTTATGGTGCATTCTGGTGGCCAGCCATCGTCACTACAGATCAGTTGAAATTTATTTCAAACTAGCTGAAGTACCCGTGCTTCGCTACGCGTCATAAAAAAAGTAAAATGTGAAGGTGACAGTTAAAACAGGGGATAGGCGAGGGTCTGCGCAGAGGGAGATTAAGGATGGAACATTTTGTCCAACTACACCGTTCGGCGTTGACCGTGTTTTATAGCACAACTTTAGGTTTTACTCGCTAACCGTTGGAGATACCTTTCGGATAGAAAATGTAATTTTAAACCTCGTATATGCCATCAAAAGTTTGCTATTTCTTAGCGTTCACTTTTTTATTTGAAATGGAAATATGAAAGTTTGAAACCAAAGGGTGTAGTGACGTCACTAAAATGGTCGCCATCTTTAAATAGTGCAAAGTATTTAAATCAAAAGTAGCCTATATGTTAACCAGGTAAATCAGCTACTTCCATGTAAAATTCATGTAAATCGGACCAGTGGTTCTTGCGTGATTGAGTAATACACAAACACACACGATCTCATTTTTAGCCTCGCTTCGCTCGCTTCACATTGTTATTCAATGAAATGCAGGTTTAACCCTGTTAACACCCCTTTAGAATCTGAATATCCAAAAATCCCTCCTTAGTAGACTTTTTCGACACACAACAAACATATCCCCTTCTTCTAACTTTAATAGTTTTGGTTGGTCGATGAGAGTGAATATCCAAAAATCCTTCTTTAGTGGATGTTTTTCTTCCAGAATTTCACCCCTCCCCATAGGCCCCTTAAATTGGATTTATTAAAAAACTGTCGAACACCTACCGGTACTTATTTTAATTATTTATTCATTTATTTATTTGTAAGCTGATTGAAATTCGGAGAAAATCAAACTCCTCGCCTATGTCGCTTAAGAGATATACGCTCCGTTAGGAATCTTTCAACCCCCACTTATCATCCCTTTCACCTCATAATATACACCACATCGAAAAACCATTAGACATGTGTCAGCTTATTTTTAATGATTAGTATACAGTATATGTCAAGTATCACATCCCCAAATGAAACCACTCGTGAGATATTGTTATTCAATGAAATTCACGTTTACCCCCTTAACACCTCTTTTGAACCTGAATATCCAAAACTCATTCCACAGTGGTCGTTTTCGACATACAACGAACATATCCCCAAAATTTCATGTTTCTAACTTCAATAATTTTGGCTGGCCGATGATGAGTGAGTGAGTCAGTCAGGACATTTTCTTTCATTTATTTTTGAGAATTTCACCCCTCCCTATGAACCCCTTAAATTGGATTTATGAACAAAAGAAACGGTCGGACACCTATTTATTTATTTAAAGCTGTTTTCCCCCCTGCGTTTGATGAGTCAGTAAGTGAGTCAATCAGTTAGGACACTTTCTTTCCTGTCCCCCCCCCCCCACCCCACGAATTTCACCCCTACCTATGGGGACCTTAAATTGGATTTATGAAGAAATGGTCGAACACCTATTTACTTATTTTTTAAGCTGCTTTTTCCGCTGAATTTCAAACTTATCGCCTATGTTGAATAAGCGATACAGTACATGCTCCGTTAAGAAGCCTTCAACCCCCAATTTTCTCCCCTTTCACCTCATAATATACACCATGTCGATAAACCCTTAGACATATGTCTGCTTATTTTGAATGATTAGATTATATGCCGAATATCACATCCCCAAATGAAACAACTCGCGAGAAATTCTTATTCAATGAAATGCAAGTTTAACCCCCTTAACACCCCTTCAGAACATGAATATCCAAAAATCCATCCTTAGTGGACTTTTTCGTCATACAACGAACGTATCCCCAAAATTTCAAGTTTCTAACTGCAATAGGTTTGCTGGGGGATGATGAGTGAATATCCAAAAATCCTTCCTTAGTGGACTTCTTTCCCCAGAATTTCACCCCTCCCCATGAGCCCCTTAAATTGGATTTATGAAAAAAAACACGATCGAACACCTATTAACTACTTTTTCAAGCTTATTTTTCTCCCTGAGATTCATACTTTTTGCCTGTCTTTTAAGAGATACTTGCTCCGTTAAGAATCCTTCAACACTCACTTTTCACACATACACCTAGGAAGGTATTGTTATTCAATTAAATGCAAGTCTACCCCCTTAACACCCCTTTAGAACCTGAATATCCAAAATTCCTCCTAGTGGACGTTTTCGATATACAACGAACATAGCCCCAAAATGTCATGTTTCTAACTTCAATAATTTTGGCTGGGCGATGATGAGTAAGTCAGGACATTTTCTTTCAATTATTTTTCAGAATTTCACCCCTCTCATGAACCCCTTAAATTGGATTTATGAAAAACAAACGGTCGAACGCCTATTTACTTATTTTTGAGCTGTTCTTCCCCCCTTAGTTTGATGAGTGAGTGAGTTAGGACACTTTATTTCCTGTTTTTCCCCCAGAATTTCACCCCTCTCCAAGGGCCCCTTAAATTGGATTTATTAAAAAACGGTCGAACACCTATTTACTTATATTTTTAAGCTGCTTTTTCCCGCCGAATTTCAAACTTCTCGCCTATGTCGTATAAGAGATACACGCTCCGTTAAGAATCCCTCAACCCCCAATTTTCACCCCTTTCACCTCATAATATACACCACATCGATAAACCCTTAGACATATGTCTGATTATTTTAATGATTAGTTTATATTCCGAATATTACATCCCCAAAGAAACAACTCATGAGATATCGTTATTCAATGAAATGCACGTTTACCCCCTTAACACCTCTTTAAAACCCGAATAAACAAAAATCATTCCTTAGTTGACGTCTTTGACGTACAGCGAACATATTCCAAAAATTTCATATTTCTAACTTTAATAGTTTTTGCTGGGCGTGATGAGTGAGTGAGTCAGACAGGACATTTTCTTTCAATTATTTTTACCAGAATTTCACCCCTCCCCATGGGCCCCTTAAATTGGATTGATGAAAAAAACGCTTGAACACCTATTAACTTATTTTTAAGCTGTCTTTTTCCCCTGAGTTTGATGAGTGAGTGAGTTAGTCAGTCAGTTAGGACACTTCCCTCCATTTCCCCCCTGAATTTGACCCCACCCCATTGGCCCCTTAAATTAATTTATGAAAAAACGGTGGAACACCGATTTACTTATTTTATAAGCTGATTTTTTTTTCGCTGAGTTTCAAATTTCTCGCCTATGTCGTTTAAGAGATAGGCCTAAACGCTTCGTTAGGAATCCTTCAACCCCCACTCTTCACCCCTTTCACCTCATAATAATACACCACATCGAAAAACCCTTAGACACATGTCTACTTAATTTTAATGATTAGTTTATATGCCGAGTATCACATCCACAAATGAAACCACTCGTGGGATATTGTTATTCAATGAAATGCAGGTTTAACCCCCTTAAGAACCCTTTAGAACCTGAATATTCAAAAATCCTCCCTTAGTGTATGGTTTTGACATACAACGAACATATCCCGAAAATGCCATGTTTCCAACTTCAATATTTTTGGCTGGGCGATGATGAGTGAGTGAGTCAGGACATTTTCTTTCAATTTTTTCTTCATCAGAATTTCACCCCTACCGATGAACCCCTTAAATTTGATTTATCAAAAAAACCGTCGAACACATATTTACTTACTTTTAAGCAGTTTTTCCCCCTGAGTTTGAAGAGCGAGTGAGTCAATCGGTTAGGACACTTTCTTTCCTGTCTTTTTCTTTCAGAATTTCACCCCTCCCCATGGGCCCCTTAAATTGGATTTATGAAAAAACGGTCAAACACATATTTACTTATTTTTAATGCTGATTTTTTTCCGCTGTGTTTCAAACTCCTCGCCTATGTCGTTTAAGGGACACAGGCTCCGTTAGGAATCTTTCAACCCCCACTTTTCACCCCCTTTCACCTCATAATATACACCACATCGAAAAACCCTCAGACATGTGTCTTCTTATTTTTAATGATGAGTTTATATGCCGAGTATCACATCCCCCAATGAAACCAATCGGGAGATATTGCTGTTCAATGAAATGCAGTTCTACCCCCTTAACACCCCTTTAAAACCTGAATATCCGAAAATCCTTTCTTAGTGGGCATTTACGGCCCTTGAGGAAGCTGCATACCAAATTTCATTCCAATCCGTTGGGTGGTTCCTGAGATTTCATGCTGAATGTGTGAGTGAGTGGTATTTGACAAATATCTAGTAGATAGTGTCAAGTCTTTGTTATGCTATACTCGGTTGACAGTGCTGTGTGAGCAGTTGAGTAACTAACGGGTTTTCAAGTAAAGATCCTCATTTTCTTTACCGGTAGTGCAGAGCGCAAATGGCATCCAGTCGGCCGTGTCTCGACTTGAGCCATGTTGCCATGGAAACTATCTGCCTTGCCATTCCTTCATGATTATATTTTATGAATTTATTAGCTTTGCTGGAGTGCAAAAGGGCCGAAATCAGAAGAATGAGAAAGACTATCGAAAATGCATGTAGCCAGCGGTTCCTTCTGGGTCCTAAACTATGTGTATGCAAAATTTGGTTGAGATTGGTGGAACGGTGTAGATTTGTATACGGAACCAACCCACCCACCCATCCACCCACCCACCCACCCACACACATACATACATACATACAGACTTTCACTTTTATATATAAGATAAAGCGGAATATCACCGAAAAACAGAGTTTTTTTTGGGAAACTGAAAGAACGTCTCATAATCCTTTCACTTTTTTCATAATTTAACTTTAGTTGTTACTTGTTTTACATACACTTCCTTTATAAGAAATAAATTTGGCAAAAAGAATATATTGCTTACCCTCAGTTGGGGTGTTTTAAGTTTATCTTTTTAGTGAAAAGTTCAAATTTCGCTCTCCTGTAAAATTTACAGAATGTGATTTACCCTGTTCTTTTCCGTGAAGTCTTCAATTATTTTACTTACAACTATGTTATGTAGTGCAGTTGAGCTATATTATTATTGTGCGCAGTGGCTCCTCTGGTGGATGAAAGTAGAGGTTAGGAAATATGTTTTAACTAAGTCTGTGTTTTATTAAACATTAGCTGATATAATAATACAAATGAGGTGATGTTCACTTGATGAACGAAACATGTTGCTCTCCTCCCCTGATTATATTTCATGTAGTGCAGCTAGGCTATATTATTATTGTACGTTTATGGTTGTACATTTATTTAAGGTATGTTAAAGGTTATTTTGAGTATAGTGGCCTGGTGCAAAGCCTTCTCACTTTAACCTAGGGACAATGAAACATGAGAAGAGAAATTCACAGCCTGCTTCCAGTCGACCGACCGAGTCAGAGAATGGAATGAATGAAGCCCCCATCTAGCGGCGAGGATATGATCCGTGTCGGCTGCCGAAGCCTGTCGCACTCCCCTGGGGCAATGAATAAATGAATGACATTGAAATGAAATGATAGTGGAGAGTGTTGCTGGAATGAAATTGTGACAGGGAAAACCGGAGTACCCGGAGAAAAACCTGTCTGTCTTCGTTTTGTCCAGCACAAATCTCGCATGGATTGACCGGAATTTGATCCACGGACCCAGCGATGAGAGGCTGGCGTGCTGCCGCCTAAACCACGGAGTCTTGGAATGAAATATGTGAAGAAATTTTGTTAAAGAACAAGTTGTAATTGGACACGTATTTAATTAATTAAGAAGTGAGCAGAAAGAAAAATACAAATAAATTGGGACACATATATGTTTTACATAACTTCAGTGTACACAATGTCGAGCGTAAGAATGGAATCTTGGGATAATGTTTGTCTGCAGTGGCTCCTCTGGTGGATGAAAGTAGAGGTTAGGAAATCTATTTTAACTTTTACTATAAATGATTAGTAAGTCACACCCCGGGCCTCGCAGTCTCGGCTTATGCACTCAACGGTTTAACAGACCAATACCCTATGAAGGATTAACCACCCACTATTATTGGACACTTATCTGGGAAGTAATACGCTTAAAATTTTCACTGTGTTGGTTTTGGGTCCTATTTAGCCGAAATACAAAATCAAAATCCAACGTTTAGTCTTCATTTTCAGACAATCAAAATTAAAATTGTTGTGCCTACGCTTGCATTATCTCCATACCAGGTGAAGGACCGAAAAGAATATTATTTCCTAAAATCAATTGTTAAATAATGTACTTGTTTTCCTTACTAGGACAAAAATGTATATTCTTGGAATCCGAAATCACAACGCAACCAGAAGATTTTTTTAAATTGTTGCGCCATACTTGTTCACATCACTGATGAATTCCATCTGTTATCTACTTCCGGAAGAAAAAAAAATCCAAACTCAAGTAGTAGAAAATAATGCCCAGCAAATGGCAGAATATGCGAGAGATTGACTCGGCACTTGAGAGAGAACGGGGACTATGAAACAATGTAAGTTCTTGTGGACCGTCTATAGACGGGCGTAGCAATCAAAGGGTTAATTCGGATGGTGTATATTTCATTTACAATGGGCTTTAGATTACCTTACATGGCTGTACCGAGTGAATGCTAATGGCAGGAAGAAAATGTAACTGCCCACTATTCGGTGGTTGAATTGCTAGTCAGCTCTTAATGAAGCGACTGCCTGCACGCAGGCAGTGTCGCGCGGGTAGAATTGCTCAAGTAATTATCTTCTTCTCTGAACTCCTGTCTCCCCACCTCAACTTAACACAGCCGTTTGAGCAAATTGAGATCGTGAGGAGGATTGTCCAGAAGAGTTCTACGTTTAAGATGTTCTGATGACTCAGGGAAGTTTGAAGATACTGGATATCTTTAAGACAATATAGAGTTTGATGATTGCTGGACGTGATAGTGCAACTATGTAGCTGTTTCCCTCTCACCAGGATGAACCGGGGTTGATTTACGCTTAATGCATTCTCGTGCTGGCTTCCTAGGATTCCAAGAACCTGTGAGTTTTAAGCTCTGAAATTCCAATGTTTTCTTGAAATTGATACTGCAGTTGGACTAATGGTGCAATTGTCTTCTTCGGTGGTTAAATTCGATTGTATAAGGTGCGTTCAAAAAGTAACGAGCCGGAGGCTGTAATGCGCAAACCGGTGACGACATCGGCTAATCGTGGCGTGTGTAACGAGGTGTGGTTCCGACCAGAGCGTGGAAGGTCGTCACCGGTTTGCGCATTACAGCCCCCGGCTCGTTACTTTTTGAACGCACCTTATACATCTTGTAGGCCTTGCGGCTACAAGAGGTTCAGCCTAAAACAATGAGAAAGTCTCAACTGCTTTTCGTTCCAGCTCATGTCATCTCTTAGTTTTCTTATTATTATTATTATTATTATTGAATAGTCCGTAGCAATACATATAAATCTTAATCGCATGTAATTTATTTCAGGTTATTTTTCACATATTCCAGTAATTGGAATTATTTTTGTGTTGAACGACTGAAAACTACAAAGAAAAAAAATGAAAATCCACAGCCTGCTTCCAGTCTCCGACCGGGTCAGGAATGGAATGGATGAAGCCCCCATCTAGCGGCGAGGATATGGACTGTGCTGGCTGCCGAGGCCTGGCGCACTCCTCTGGGGCAATGATTAAATGAATGACAGATGAAATGAAATGATAGTGGAGAGTGTTGCTGGAATGAAATGTTGACATGGAAAACCGGAGTACCCGAAGAAAAACCTGTCTGCCTCCGTTTTGTCCAGCACAGATCTCACATGGAGTGACCGGGATTTGAACCACGGACCCAGCGGTGAGAGGCCGGCGTGCTGCCGCCTAAGCCACGGAGGCTTCAACTGACTGAAAACTACAATAATAATATTGCTATTTTAGGGTTACTGCAATTTGAAGAAACTCCACATTTTAGCTTTTATTCAGTGTACATTTACTCAAAGAACTTGTTCTTTTTTGAAAATTGATTTTCTCCACATATGTTTGTTTATTAAGTTATTATAATTATTAGTTCTATTTTTTTTTCATGTGTAGGTGTGCAGCTCTACATTTTTAATTCCATTCAAAATTTGTATACTTTAATCTCTGTTAAGAGAGGCAAATAACCTCGCTGTTCTGCCCCATTAAAACCTCAATAACTAACTTTTATTCTGTACCTGGGAAGCTCTGTTTTTCGTCTTCGACACAAAGCCTCATTGTGGAGCCCATCTCTAAACACAAGCTCAATCAATCGGGATTGTTTGTTTTCCTGTTTTTTTTTTTAACCGTGCACTTTGTTCCTCGCGTGTTTATTATAACCGGTTGGTTCTTGTGCTATAAGACACTGTAGGTAATATATCTTCCTTCCATCTCTACGTTGCCCTTTAAGAAGGCATTCCTTATTTTAGCATCCAATTGTCTTCTTAGGTGGTTAAATTCGATTGTACATCTTGTGGGCCTTGCGGCTACAAGAGGTTCAGCCTAAAACAATGAGAAAGTCTTCTTAACTGCTTTTTGTTCCAGCTCATTCAGTGGAATGGTATCAAATGAGATCAGGAAATATATTACTTTACTTGGAACTTGGTGTAGGAATCATTATAATATTCAACTTACTGCAGAGAGGCTTAGGGCATGACTGAAATTTACAAAGTCTGGTTGTGTTATCCTTGTCAGCTATGCTCAAACGCCTTCAATTCGAAGAGATACCGCACTAACATTTTACATTTTTCAATAATAATAATAATAATAATAATAATGTTATTGGTTTTACATCCCTTTTAACTACTGCGGCTTTTGGGGACGCTGTGGTGCCGGAATTTTGCCTCGAAGGGGATCGTTAAAGTGGCAGTAAATCTACTGACACGGCTCCCTCGCATTTGCGCTCCCTCAAATGTCAGCTGACTGTGCCAGGTGCACCCTGGGTAGTGCTCGATAGTGATCATGATTGGTGAGCTCGGGACTAGATGACAACGTGGGATTCCTGCGCTTCGTCCGGTTTGCCCCTCCTTTTTTCACCGACTTTGGGACGGACCCCACCCTTTTTCCTATTGACCTTTCATGGCTCTACTTTCTTCCATTGGGCGTAGTAAGTACTTGGATGGGTGACCGCTTGGGAACACTACGTGCCGTTGGCTCAAAAACCATTTTTATCGTTTCCAAAAAACGGCGGCGACATCTCTTTATTTAACTTTATTTGCTTTTTTTAGAATTCGTGCATGTTCTCGTCGTCAACAACAACGCTGTCTTTAATTTCCTGTTTCGTCCCTTTCTTCTTATTCTTCTTCTTCTTCTTCTTCTTCTTCTTCTTCTAGTACGTAAGTTAGATCTAAGTAGCCTACTTACTTGTTTCTGTTGCAGCGAGTGGTTATAATATTCATTTCCATTTTACTTCATACAATTAGGGGGCCGATAACCTAACACTTATCATCATTGTCATCATTTTTGCTGGATTAGTCGATTTACACTCGATGTATTAATTAATTAATTAATTACATTGTATGATAACTTGTGTTATTGTAGTGTATTTGTATTTGTAATGCAGGTGAGGATTGAGGTGGCCGTGGCCTTAAGCAAGGAACCATATCCTCACTAAAATATCATTTCTGTATTCTCTCTCGCTCTCTCCCCTTTTTAGCCTATTTTCAATTTTGAAAAAATCGGCTTATGAGATCACCTTTTGTCCGTGTGTCTGTGTGTGCGTGTGTGTGTGAGTGAGATGTGTGTGTGTGTCCCCTAATAACTTCTATACGGCTGGAGCGATTTCAATGAAACTCGGTAAGTTCATAGCACTACTTCGGGCGACCCTGACCGTGCCCTTCAAATTTTGTTACGTCTCACCAATCCAACATGGCGGCTGTGCGAAATATTTCACCAGCATTCAATATCTCCGAAACTATTACCGATATCACCCTGGAATTTTGTACGGTGATTAAGGGAACTACTAGAAGTTCACCTATGTGACTATTGGAAAACTGGTAACTACAAAACTAACATGGAGGCCACGCGAATTTGCGACTTTTAAATAGGCGTTTCTCGCGATTTAACCAAACAAACGCATTAAAACTTGGTACAGTATATGTTTATACACATTGTAATGCACCGACATCGAACTTCGTTCAATTGTTTACATAACCACAAGATGGCGGATGTGCGAAATATTTCACCGGCATTCTATATCTCTGAAACTTTTAGCGGTATCACCATGAAATTTTGTACGGAGATAAAGGGCACTACTGGAAGTTCATCTATAAGACTTTCAAAAACCAGTTAACTACAAAACGAACATGGCGGCCAAGCGAATTAAAAATTTTAACAGACTTTTCTCGCGATTTAATAATCCAAACGCAATGACATCTGGTACAGGAAATGTTTATACACATTGTAATGCACTGGTATCCAATTTAGTTCAATTGTTTACATAACCTCAAAATGGTGGCTGTGCGAATTTTAAAGTTAAGTTTTTATTTCTTCTGTCGTAATCATGCGATCGAAGTGAAAGTTTGAATAATGAACCTACGCAAGAATTTTCCTTTAATGGTACATAACTCTATGGCCTATGCATTTATCAATCCTACATGGCGACCATCCGAAGTATTTAGTCGGCTCTGAATATCTACGAATCTATTATAGCAATCAAACTGAATTTCTTTATGTTCATAGGGGCTATGACCATAAGTTCACCTATAGGACTTTAAATAACTTGTTGATCACAAATCCAACATGGCGTCGACGCGAAGTATAAATATTCACATGAACGTTTCTCTCAATTTAACCATCCTAGTGCAGTGAAACTTGGTACAGTAAATCCTTATACGAATGTTAATCCACTGACATCTAATTTATTTCAATTGTTTCCATAACCACAATATGGCAGCTGTGCGAAATTTTAAAATCACCTTGTTACTTCTTGTGTCCTAATCATGCGATGAATGCTACACGTACACAATAATCTTCATGTAACAGTACATAACTCTGGGACCTACATATATAAAATCCAACATGGCGACCATCCGAAATATTTAGTCGGTTCTCGATATCGACGAATCTATTACAGCAATCAAACTGAAATTTTGTATGTTCATAGTGGCAGTTTACATAAGTAGGATATATGAAAATAGGCTGTATAGTTCTTCACGGAACTACTTGTTTTTTTTTATCAAGACCTTGAGTTAATTTTTCGAGTATCGTCAGTTATTCTGTCACATTCGGGCACGACACTTGATGTTGATTTACGCTTACGCTAAAAACGGGTGTAGCTTAGCTCAAAATTCACGCGACTCCCAACATACCAAACATGGAAAAGAATCGCAGGTTCGCCTCACATTCACGGCGGGCAATAAGGAATAGGAACGCGATCTCCTCATACCTTGACTGTCAGTCAGTGATCGCAAGGAATATAAATCAAACCTAACTCCCTGCCGGAAGATAAAAGAGAACAATACCCAGCATATGCAGACCTGTTATTGAATTTCAATCCATAAAAACTGTACTTGTTAGAAGGCTGGTGGATAAGCAATGTAAGCAATCCCCAAGACAATCAAGTGCGATCTGACTCCGTACGGCTTTACAATTTCGGTATCCATATTCTAGATTCCCATATATATATATATATATATATATATATCGTGGTTATAATAATAAAACAGTAAAACCTCTCTCACAGACCACTTCTCTTAAGCAACTGGGGGGAATGGTGGTGCAGCGGTCAAGCTGTTGGCCTCTCATCAATTTGGGCCGGTTTCGATTCCCGGTCAATGCATGTGAGATTTTCGAAGGGAAATGCCATGTCCTGTGGTTCGGATTCCACGTAAAACGGAGGTCCCGTGGCTCATGGTCGCGTGATTAACGGTGATGTAAAACTAAAAGCTTCCTTCCTTTTCTTAAGCACCTCCCCCTCCTCCCCCTCGCCTTCCCCCATCTCCCCCCTCCCCCTGCCTATCCTACACTAACCCCAAAATCCGGCCGAAACCGTTGGATTTTTAAGAGCGTTAAAAATCCCTCAGTATGCCTTCCTTCGGAGGGGAAGTAAAGCCGGCGGTCCCATGTCATAGATTTATGGCATGTTAAAAAACCTTCCACTAATTACACTTGTGTGAAGCTAAATTGGATAGGTTGAGAATGTAAACAACGCTCCTAGGTTTCTACGTTCGTTGTCAAGAGCCGACTGCGGTGTCGTCTAGTAGCTAAGTTCTGAACTTGGCCTAGTAGTCGTTGACGGTGGCGCTTGGTGGCAAAAGTAGGAACTATTTGAAAAATTCTAATTTGCAGTATGTACTTAAAATTAAAAAAAACAGATAAAACACACTAATACAGTCATCACAATTAACACCGGTTATCAGACAGATTCTACCCACACCCAAAGTACACGGGGCTACATGACCGCGTTGTCGCAGCCCCTAAACTTAAGAACCAACCAACCAACACTAACCCCCCTCCCCGACCGACCGAGTTTAGTAGGAAACGACATTGAAGCCCATAACATCAATGCAAGTTGTACGTCTATTAAAGGACCACTTTCTCCCTGATCACCGACCAGCTTTCTGGCGACTAAAGTTTTCAGGGCTGTACTTATACAGTAGGCTTAATAATAGCGGCTGAAGTGATGGGCGGTGTCATGCGTGAAGCCCTTTATGCTTCTTTCTTCAATTCTTCTTTATTATTGCTCATAAAGCATCTAAGTCCCTCTTCTTTTGGAGCAAAGTACTTTCCACATCCTGATCCCAGGATTCTTGATTTTTCAGCATAACATGGATGATGATGTTGTCTGGAGTCAGTTCTCCCTGCTCAGCTACCAAGCATCTCTTTTGGGGCAGCCAATGGACGCAAACAAAGAAAGTGTGGAATGCGTTGTCGATGTGATGGCAGTAAATGTACACCGGACTACTCTCTCGCTCCGTTCTGTGTAGGAATTTTTGGAAGTATCCGTGACCTGTCAGGAAAGCCTCCGTGGCTTAGGCGGCAGCACGCCGGCCTCTCACAGCTGGGTCCGTGGTTCAAATCCTGGTCACTCCATGTGAGATCTGTGCTGAACAAACCGGAGGC